>VDFB02072274.1:32965536-33565536 GCA_007258455.2 Sequoia sempervirens
TGCTCCAAACTTGCTTCACTTGATCTTCACCCTATAATTCTGTAATCACAAATTCAAGGGAAGAAAAACTTGGTTTTTAGTGAATGAGGCTTTTCCTTGGTCAATCCCTTTGTAGGTAATCAAACCAAATGATTAAATAAAGGAATTGAAGCATAAATCATAATATATGCAATTGATATCACCTTGGATGATGTATTGTGAAAAAAATCTGCAAACTAGCATGTAGTGGCAATAAAGAATGTAGATCTTGGATCCTTGAATATGATGTGAACAATACTTGCAAGTAGATTTTCAATGGTACATCCAATTTCTTAGCTCAACAACATACATGAATGCATTTAACCCTTGTCATGATGAATTGATCTTGAATTTCTATAGTAAACTCTTGAAATCTATCTTGAAATGATCTATAATGCTCTTGTGAATGTACTCTTATGATAACTTAATATTGATAGGAGAAACAATGTGAATTAACCTCAAAATTCAAAAAATTAAGGCTGACACCAGATCTTGAAGTAAACTTTTTTAAATTCCCACCAGAATAAAATTTGAAAAGGGGGTCCTCATTAAGGGAGGACCCATTCGCCCCCTATGGTGAATGGGTCCTAGCTCAATTTTTTGGGACTTAACCTTTGGGGATGGAAAGTACATTAAAAACCAATTTCAGATCAATTGATAAAGGGGGTTCCTATTAAGGGAGGACCCATTCACCACCTAGGGAAAATGGGTCCTAACTCAGTTTTCATCACCTAATTTTTTCCCAATGAAATGTTATATTATTTAAATTATTGGTGTCGAGATAGATCTTCGGGAGGTGTCATAAACAAGGTTTGAATTTGAATTAAAGGGGTTAATTACGTCCAGTTAACCATAATTAATTAAGACTGCCCTAGATAAATGTGAAATTTCTTTACAACACTTTACAACACTTAAAAAAGGTACAAATTAAAATATATTTTATTAAGAAGGGGCCCATTAAGCTTAATTAAGTAAATAAATCCTAGAAAGGTGTGAAAGTGTGTTACAACACTTAACAACTCCTTTACAAAGGAATAATTAAAGCATGTTTTAATGAAATAAAGGGTCTAGAATGATGTGAATAGTACAACACATTACAACACTATTACAAGACACCATTAATTTAGTTTTAATGTCAATTATCAAACCAAGCAAGGGAAAAGGATAATTTTTTTGTTACTACAAAATCTATCTGAGGAGATGGTCCAGACTATAGGGGAACAAGGGGATAATCTCCCTAAAATCAATCCATCTAAGACTAATCCACATAAGGAAAGTCTTCCTAAGAATAACTTGAGAGGAGAGGAATCTTGAAAGAGTGTAGATACTTCCAATTAAAAAACATCCACATCCACTTCTACAAGCAAATCCATCAAGGATTTCCTTGCATAGAAACAACTATAGCCGATACCATAATCAAAGTTGCTACAAACACTATTGGTGGGACAACAGGTAGATCTCTCAAGTATTTCACTA
The DNA here is from genome assembly GCA_007258455.2 of Sequoia sempervirens. NCBI lineage: Eukaryota > Viridiplantae > Streptophyta > Pinopsida > Cupressales > Cupressaceae > Sequoia > Sequoia sempervirens. The sequence goes on from VDFB02072274.1 coordinate 32,967,031, forward strand.
TTGCATGAGATTCAATTAGTGGACCTACTCCATAGCACTACTAGAGAAGAGTTTTTGAGTGAGTATGTACATAATGTTAAGTAACTAGAAATCTATAGATAATTTTGTAGTTTCAAATCTTTCATTTTGCACGTTAGATGAAAACTTTGACAATTTTGCTCCAAACTTGATTCACTTGATCTTCAACCTATAATTTTGTAATCACACATTCAAGGGAAGAAAAACTTTATTTTTAGTGAATGAGGGTTTTCCTTGGTCAATCCCCTTGTAGGTAATAAAACCAAATGATTAAATAAAGGAATTGAATCATAAAACATAATATATGCAATTGATATCACCTTGGATGATGTATTGTGAAAAAAATCTGCAAACTAGCATGTAGTGGCCATGAAGAATGTAGATCTTGGATCCTTGAATATGATGTGAACAATACTTGCAAGTAGATCTTCAATGCTACGTCCACTTTCTTAGCTCAACAACATACATGAATGTATTAAACCCTTGTCATGATGAATTGATCTTGAATTGCTATAGTAAACTCTTGAAATCTATCTTGAAATGCTCTATAATGCTCTTGTGAATGTACTCTTATGATAACTTGAACTTTCTACCTAGAGAAACAATGTGAATTAACCCCTTATTTATATTAAATTAGGAGATTAACCCCAAAATTCAAAAAATTAAGGCTGACACCAGATCTAGAAGTAAACTTTATTAAATTCCCACGAGAATGAAATTTGAAAAGGGGGTCCCCATTAAAGGAGGAACCATTCGCCACCTAGGGCGAATGGGTCCTAGCTTAATTTTTTAGAACCTAATCTTGGGGGATGGAAAGTACATTAAAAAATCATTTTAGATAAATTGATAAAAGGGGTTCCTATTAAGGGAGGACCCATTCGGCACCTAGGGCGAATGGGTCCTAGCTCAGTTTTTCATGACCTATTTTTTTCCCAATCAAATTTTATATTATTTAAATTATTAGTGTCAAGATAGATCTTTGGGAGGTGTCATAAGCAAGGTTTGAATTTGAATTAAAGGGGTTAATTAAGTCCAATTAACCACAATTAATCAATACCACCCTAGATAAATGTGAAAGTGCTTTACAACACCTTACAACACTTAAATAAGGTACAAATTTAAATATATTTTATTAAGAAGGGGACCATTAAGCTTAATTAAGTAAATAAATCCTAGAAAAGTGTGAAAGTGTGTTGCAAAACTTAACAAATCCTTTACAAAGGATTATTTAAAGCATGTTTTAATCAAATAAAGGGTCTAGAATGATGTGAATTTGTACAACACATTACAACACTATTCCAAGACACCATTAATTTAGTTTTAATGTCAATTATCAAACCAAGCAAGGGAAAAGGCTACTTTTTCTGTTACTACAAAAGCTATCTGAGGAGATGGTCCAAAATATAAGGGAACAAGGGGAGAATCCCCCTAAAATAAATACCTCTAAGACTAATCCACATAAGGAAAGTCTTCCTAAGAATAACTTGAGAGGAGAGGAATCCGACAAGAGTGTAGATACTTCCAATTACAAAACATCCACATCTACTTCTACAAGCAAATCCATCAAGGATTTCCTTGCATAGCAACAACTACAACCGATACCATAGTAAAAGTTGCTACAAACACTATTGGTGGGACAACAGGTAATTCTCTCAAGTATTTCACTATTGCATGAGATTCAATTAGTGGACCTACTCTATAGCACTGCTAGAGAAGATTTTTTGAGCGAGTATGTACATAATGTTGAGTAAGTAGAAGATGCACAATACAAACACTAAAAAATGGTATCCCATATCTACCACAAGGAACTTCACTCCCACTACCTCAGTAGCTCAAAAAATTGGTAGATAGTATGCAAGGGGATTTAACCTCTGCCAAGGTCACCATCAGAAAGGATTCCCATGAATAAAATATAGTAGTACACAAAATAATGTACAACTTCACACTCCTAACTAGAAGCATAGATAAAACAACAAGGATATGATATCCAAGAGGTAGGGATACTATATCAGTTCTATCTATAATGGGCCAACATAAGAAAATGTATCCACACCCATATACATTAGATAAAAGATCAGATAACACAAGTGATGTATGACCCTCTTCAATACCCATTTGGAGTTGTATGGGATCAAGTTGATACTCTCCACAACTAGCTACAACAACTCAATACTTAGCGTGAATAGGTGAAAGAACAAATCAAACAATTAAGGGAGACAAACAATATTCATTTGAGAATTCTCCACACAATTTTGAAGGAAGCAAAGAAGATGAAAAAAAAGAAATTTAATTCCAATTGATCTCTAAGAGGTAGATCTCACAATAGCTCGCATCCAAGGAGTAATTGGTACATTTATACAAGTATAGACACGTTGGGCTACAACCATCATAAAGTTCAAGGAATAATACAAGGAACTCTTGCATAACTAGGCATCATGTATTGGGGACAAGACATCATTTTAAAAGGGGGGATGATGTTAGTAGGTCAAGGTTCAAAGTGGATCTTACCATAGGATACCATAAAATGTCTATGGAGGCTAGAAAAAACATTAGTTGTAATTAGGAGCCATGTCCCTTTACAAGAACACACACATATATGCAATGCAAATAATATGTGGAAGATATAGATATGTAGATAGATATAGAGAGACAACTATATGTATAAGGAATATAAATGAGTAGCTCGACTAATAATTTTCTCTAGTATACGATGATGATATAATATAAGTAGGTATAAGGAGTTGTCTATATATCTATGGTGAATGAATACATTCATTATTCTTTTTTTATTATAGTAAGCTTTATAGATTCTTTTGAATACCTTACGACAAATACTTTTTTCTCTTACTATATTCTCTAGGGTATAAACTATCTACATAGGAGATCCTAGGGTATAGATCTATACCCATGAATCTTCTTGCCAATAGGCGCCCTAGTCTAAACTTTTCCTATTCAAGGCCTTAAACATTAGTATTAAATATTAAATGTTTATTTTTAATTCATTCTTTCAATTTTTGAAGATATTTATAGAATAGGTAGATTAAATACATAATTAGGTCTGAGGAAATAGGGGGAAGCTAAACCTAGTGTGGAATAGTTTCATTTTAGGCTAATTTCCTTTTAGGCTTCTAGACAAAATATAATTCATTTTTTACCTTAATAGTTTGTGTATACTATTTTTAAAAATATTTCAAATTTTTAAGTATATATTCTTGACAATTAAGACTAATATATATATTAAAAATAAATTCTTAAATTTTAAACCAAGGCTTCATAATATTTCTTAAAATTCTCAAGGTGGCAAAGCCATTGTAGATATTAAAATTAAAAATAAGTGCAAATTTTGAATTACAAAATTTCATTAATAACTTCCACACAATCTAACATTAGCATAGGAGACTAGTTGTGGAGGATCATGACAGTCCATGAAGTCCCTTAGCCAAGTGTTTGAGTAAGAGGTGAAATGAATTGAACAAAATAAAAGTGGAGTTGAAAAGGGAATCACCTAAATACTTCCTCCAAAACTCTAGAATCAACAAAGATTTATTTTTCGTATCACAGACTAGGCCATACCTCATAACAATTAGGGAAAGAATTTGTATTAGAGAAGAAACCAGTTCAAATTTGGGAAAGATTCAACTAATAAGGGATAACCCAAATTTAAAATTATAATGCTCAAGTACCAACTCCAAGGAAGAAAGAGAGTAAATGAAAGGATTAAAATAACATATTGCCAACATCTTCAGCAACTCTTTATCCATCAAAATATCAATACAATTTGAAAATAAAGTAGAACCTACCTCAAAAAATAGAGCTTGTGGGTTATTTTGAAGCCATTCCAAACCCATAATTTTTCTAATAGTCTCCTAAATAGGAACATAAGGAATGGGTATGTGCAGGATCATCATGGATAAAAGAGGCCCTTAAGTGGCAAAAAAATCAGAAAAATCAGAGTTAGGCAACTTGACATAAAAATTTGAATGATTTATCTATATTATTTTAAAATAATGTAACAAAAGAGTCTATAGAAAATTGAATTTAGTTTCTAAACTACTAGGTTTATTTTAAAAAAATGAAAATCTATTTGGTGAAAATTTGAAATTTCAATGTAGTAGTACTTAAATATCAGGGAAAAAATAAGAAGTAGGTGTCTGTCTGACCACCCTACCCACAAAAAAAATGATAATATTTTTTTATAATATTTTACATATAAGTAGAGGACTCATGCCAGATGTGATGTATATTTTTTTATAATTTTTTTCCAAGTAAATAATTAATTATGAATTTTTGATTACAACTTTTAAAAACTATAAAAACTCTTATGTCTAACCACCTTAACTTGGTCAAAACTTCATGAAACTTATTTCTTTTTTTTTAATCCTATAGTATGTGAAGCATAGAATGTGGCACATGTTTTAGATTCAAAAAATGTGATACCATTTGAAAGTTATAGATGTTTTTCAATCAGCCTATCAATTAGGGCTTTAGTCGTAATTCAAATAGAAAATGAATAATAATTATTTATTAAATTTAAAGTAAAGCATAATTTATATTGGTGGAAAGCTTAGAAACTCCTTTAAAAACCCTTTTTGTTTCATCAATTTTGGATAAAAACAAAGTCGTTAGCCACATACCCTACACATACCCATCATATCACCACTTTTTGGCCCATCATGATCTTGCATATACCCGAATAGTGAATATCCAACCCAAATTTTCTTTATAATATGCTTCCTTTCTACCAAAAACATTTGGGTAGCATGACATGCCTTGAAGAATCCATAATATCGTAGTGAATAGAGAAGGGAGAAAGTAAACATGTGATAAATGATATGAAAACATCAAGTTGGTGAAGTATATATAGAACTAAGACATTAATACTCAACACTTTAGTATTTAATTCACCACAAGAAACACATGTTAATGTGACAACTGGCATAATGTTATTACTAAAACAATGGTAAGCTAGAATATTGATGTGAAAACTAAAATATTGTAGGGACCATTCTATTGAGTTCAAAAAATGACTTAAGTATTTTAATAACACATGTGAATAAGAGGTCAAACATCAATATTTATAAATCTAATAGCTCTAGGGTGATTTAGGAGGTTCAAGTTTGTGATTTGAGCACTTCAAATTGAAATCAAGAAAAAATAAGGTTGGGGTTGGTGCTTTCTTTCACTTCTAGGGTTTTGGACCTAAAAGGAGAAAGACCAAAGGCCACTTTTCAACACTTCACTCAAGAACAAACCCATGAGATTTCAATGCAAAGGAGATTGAAATCTGACAAAGGGAAGGTTCTAGGGATTGGATAATGTCTAATGAGGGGTTCACCACCAAGTGTAAAATTGGAAAAGACAATGCATTGGAAAACATAGTGTGATATGCAAACTAATGCTAAATGACCTAGAAATGACCATGAAACAAAACTTAAAGTGTGCACCCAAAATTTAGAGAGAGATGGAATGGAGCTCTGAAATCTTGAAATTGCTGCTTTTTAGGCCTAGTGGGACTCATTTGCCATTTTGGGTGAATCAGTCCCAAATATGGGTCTCTACACAGGATCATGTTTTATCTAAATGGGTATCCAAATATGTAAAGACCTCTGAAAAAATCACACAATGGGACTCATTCGCCAAAGCTGGGAGATCAGTCTCATTTTGTCACAAAGTGTCCCAGGAGTAGAATCTTGAACTAAAACTTTGCAAACCTCTGACTGTGGATAAAATAAACACTTTTTGACTAATTTCATGCAAATTGGATGGATATTTTTCCCTAGATCTGTGTTTCTATGAGTCTTGACAACTTTGACAACAATTGTAACTTTGTCATTTTGGTGCTTTTCAAGTCTTCAAAACCACTTTTCTTCAATCTAAAAACCTACAATCACACATTAAAGAGGGGAAAACTTGTTCATTGTTAGGTAATAGGGGTTTTCCTTGGTCAAAACCATTGTAGGTAATTAAACCAAGTGATGAAATAAGATAATGAAGCATGGAACAAGAAATAATGTAATTAGAAACTTCCCATGATGATGGATCTCGAATTGTTGCAACAATTGATGAAAAATATTTCCTTTGAATGCTCTTGAATTCTCTTGAAGACACATGAATGCTCTTGCGAACTTAATTTTCTATTAGGAATGCTCTCACAAAAGTATTAGGTGAAAATGAATGAAAGAACCTTGTATTTATATTTAATTATGCAAGAATTCCTAAAATTACAACACTACAAGCCGACATCAGATCTAGGAGAATAAAATCCCAACGAAATTTTGAATTAAATTTGAATTTTGGTCATATGGGACTCATTCACCACAACTGGTGAATGAGTACCATCTGGCATAATTTATGGGACAAAAAATCAAAAGTGCTTAGAAAGGTGTAAACACAAGTTTGGGACTAAAAAAATTTAGGTGGGACTTATTTTCCACAAGTGATGAATGAGTCCTAGATCACTAAATCTGGGCCATACAATCTAGAAACACCTAAATTATGATTGGTTACTGATTGGTGTTAGGATTATCCTCAAAAATATGTAATAAATGAGTCTTGTGGATGCTAAATAGGGGCAATTAAAGCATAAGAAAGTTGAATTATTAATGAAAAGCCTAGAGGAATGTGAAAGTGTGTTACAAAACTTTACAAAACTCCAAATAAGGAAAGATTAAGGTTGATTATGATTAAAATTATATTTATTATGCTCAGTTAATTGATAAAACCCTAGAAAAGTGTGAAAGTGTGTTACAAAACTTCAGAACACTTTAGCAAGGCACAATTAAATTTCATTAGTTCACAAGGGGCCAAGACCTGATGTGAATGTGTTATCCACATTACAACACTAAATCAAGGAAACATTAGGTCCAATTTATCATTAATTATTCCCAAATCAAGAAAGGGAAAGGTGCATTTTTTTCTACACTACACAAACATTTCATTCTAGAATGTAACTACAGTCATCCATCAAATGTTCAACAAATAGTGAAATATTTTTGTTGCTAGTAGATGATTATTGTTTTAAATATCATAATTTCCAAACCATTGCATGCATTTCAAAATATAAAGATAATTTTCTACGCTGAAAACTATTAACTATACTAAAATACTATTTAAAATTAAGAAAAATTTTGCTTGAAATTTTGGGCATTAGTCATCATAATTTAATTTCCAATAAATATGTGTACATTAGTAGGTTAGTTTAGGTATAGTTTTAATTATCCATCAAGCTCAAACTTCAAAAATTGTTGAGGCAAAAATTAATGCATGATTTTACTCAAAATATGATCTAAAATATACATGTCAACATCTACATTATCAAAGTGGTAGTATGTATAAAGGTGCTTGCAAAATATACACATGAAAATTATAGAATCTTGCTAGTAGAAAAATGAAGTATTCACATATATTTATCAAAATTATGGAAAATTCCTTCACTCCTTGCTCTTCCTAATCATCCTATAAAATTTTACTGCTGAGAAAATCATAGACCATGGTAGCCATTTAGCGATGCTCCACTAAAGGGACATTATGGAAATTTTACACAAAAGGATTCTTGGTTACAATGGCTCCTTCATTTAAGAAGTGTGAAATATCCCTTAGCATAGGGATTCCCACTCCAATGTACGTAGTAGCCAAAACATCCCCTAGGTCCCTTAGATAATCCTCTTGAATCATAAGATTTGCTAGTGAACACACATCATCCCGTGAAACTCTAATGTCAAGTAAATAATCCACAAACCATGGAGAAATATCGATGTTCACCCAATATCTATCCATAGCTTCTACAAAAATTGTAGCCCAACACCAACCTAGTAGAGACACTAGTCCATCTAATGAGTATCCTTAAAATCTTTCCAAGTCAATGGCTATTAATTTCTCCAAGAAATTTGTATTGATGTCGGGGACTAGTTCATTAAATTAGTGTATCTAATTCTATATCAAATTTTGAAGTAGAGATTTAATCAATATTATGATGAACTTCATCAGTAATGCCAACTAAATTTATAGAAAACTTTGGATCTAAATCTCACTATGGTGAAGTGTGAGACAATAATTAAAAAAATTAATGCAAAAGATATTATTTAATCTAATCAAGGATCTTCATTAGGTTACCATACCTCAAGTTATGGTTCTATTCGAAGAAGTGGATCAAAATGATTGCAATTTATAAATAAGCAATTTAATTTCATTAGAAGAATAATTAAATTAACATCAGGAAAGGTATGTAATTGAGGGTAGAAAAATTAAAGGGTGGGTCAATTGTTGCATTCACACTTCATCAACACATGGAAAGCCATTGTAAATGTTATTTGGACTAAAGTATTTCTTTAGGAAGAGTAATTTGAAGCATTGAAAAGATACAATAATTAAATGGCTTGTTGTACCTTAATCATTATCAAGATTAACCCACAATAAAATTCACTCACTTCTCATCATAACTTATAAATTTGCTAAGTAATCATTATAATTTAGCATTTGTTATTTTTGTAACCCACACTATGATTTTTATTTGCATACAAATTTAATTTACCACAAAAATATTTTATTGGTTTGAATACTAGTTTAATTCACTAACAAAAATATTTTATTGTTTGAATATAGGTTTAATTTGCCAACAAAAACATTTTATTATTTGAATATAGATTTTATCCACCCACAAATATATTTTCTTCACTTGAATACAAGCTTAGTTCACCAATAAAAATATTTTATTACTTTCAATACAATTTTAATTCACCACAAAAAAAATTATTGGTTTGAAAATAGGTTTAGTTCACCAATAAAAATATTTTATTGGTTTGAATACAGGTTTAATTCACCAATAAAAATATTTTATTTCTGTCAATAAAAGTATAATTCACTAAGATTTTCTACAAACTTCTAGTGATTAAAAAGAAATTTTAAATATAATTAATATTTTTCTAAAATAAATAAATAATAGACTTAATATATTTTCAATAATAATGCAAGATTTTCCAAGTTTTATTAGATTTCATAGGGGGTTTCTTAAATTTATCCTTGTTTAGTGCACCGTTAGTGACTCTAAAGTTTCCTAGTTTGTATAGTGTTTGATATATCTAGGTTTACTTTTTGGTACCCATTTGATGTACATAAAGTTTGTACATTAAATGGGTGCCAAAAAGTAAACCTAGCTTTGATAGTATTGCTTTTTCACCAAGGTTCCCACCATTGGGTATAATCATTTTTTTCCCTTTAGGGCCTAGATTATTCATTATATATAAAGTCAACCTATGAGATGGCACCAATTTTTTGGGTTATTAGAACTAGCAATAACATGCTTTCAATTATTTTTCTATATTTGGATAGATAGGATTTTTTTATTTTTTTTTGCAACTCTTCTATGGATATTAACTTTATTACTCATTCCAAGTCATTGGTTATCTCCAATGTTCTCTTTTAGATTCAAGTTCAAGACACTAAGGTGTTACTAAACCTTCAACACCTCCAAACATTTCTTGGTCACTAGAAGAACGTTCCTTGCATGGTGGCCATGGTGCCACCTTCATGAACCCATGCAAGATCTTCTATCGATCTAGGGTGAATGCTTTATATTGTGTTCCACTTTAGACCAACTTATCAAGATAATTGAATTTAAGCATTTCCGATCAAAATTTATTTTAATCAAATATATGCTCCAGAAAGATTAATTAGATATGGTCCAAAAAAATCAACTAAAAATATCCACTAAATGCATACATAGTGTCACTTTTAGGTCAATTTAAAAAAATAAAAATTGTTTAAAAAATGTGATATTCTCACAAATCATAGTCACATTAATAATATTTCAAAAAATTGAAAGTGTGCTTTTGTAGATCTATGAGTTTAGTTTTTTAAAATATGTTAATTTATCTTTATATTTATTTAATTTTTGTAATGCAATTAGGTTATTAGGACCAACTATAATTGATTGTCTTCTCAAAAAATACTAAAGTTTATTAAAATAGATTTTAAAAATATGATGTAATAGAAGAAAGGCTCGTGTTGAGATAATATACATTTTGTATTTTAAATAAAAAATCAAGACAAAAAGCTTCATCCCATCAAAATAATTGTATTTTAAGTATATACAATTTAAAGATTTATTTAAAAATATTTATAAAAATGAAATAAAAATCCGTATGCTAAGGTTTTAAGTTATACATACAAAAAAAATATTATATAAAAGGTGATCTCCCACTTAATGTCATTATTCAACATTTTACTAGTAACAAGATTATAGTTTCAGTTTTGCAAAAAGCTACATTCAAATATTTTTTTTAATTTTAGAAAAATACACTAAAAAGTTTATGTCAATTGTTTATATCATTTCAAAATTCAAAATTATGCCAATTTCTACTTATTCAAATTAAAAAATTAGAATGGTGTTAGCCATTTCTTTTATAAAAGTGAGACATAACTTTGAACTTTTACTCTCCAAGATATTTAATTTTTTCATGCCTACTCACCACCATACCAACCAACCACAACATACAAGATATATTATAAGTAGACTCTCTCCCCATCAATCTTCTAGCTGATATAAGTCGTTGTCTACACTAATACACCACTCCATGTCTTCTCAATAGCATAGGTAGCTTCCTCTTGATTAGGAAAAAATGCCCTTTGCTCAAATTTACTATTTCTTTGCATTGACCTAAATAGATTTTATGTAGGAGGAGCAAGAAACCATTTCTAATGATGCATGGGAACTTGTGGATGGTGGATTTTATAAGGTGGTAGATGATAGTAACAACAATAACACACAAAAAACACTTGGCTTATAGACTACAAAAGCTTGGTCAACCATTTCAAGTAGTCTAGATGAGTGCTAAGACCATAATCTAAAACCACATAATTAAGCTATACACTTTTCTTTCTATGCGTAGCCGCATTCCATGGTCACTTTAGCAATGGGAATCTCATGTGTTAGAATCTATACTCAAATTAACTTTGAAATATTGAGTTTTAGTGGCTTTTATGCCTTCAAACATGATAATTTTGTGATAATAACTTAATAAGCCTGGGTTTCATTTCTTCACTATTCGACTTCACTTATTATATTTTAAGTTTTATAAGTCATCAAGATATTTCCATGTCACATACCTTGTCCATTTCACATAGTGCATATATATTTAACCATGAGAATTAAATAGCTTTACATTATGCTATAATACAAATAAGTCTTGTAAATACAAGTGCACATGATATATTTGCTATAATAATATACTATATTCAAATCAAATTTAAATAAGTCTTGTAAGTATATATGCACATGGTATATTTGTGGTATATTTGCTATAATAATATACTATATTCGAATCAAATTTAAATAAGTCTTGTAGGTACATGTGCACATGATATATTTGCTATAATAATATGTATTTATTCAAATAAAATTTGAAATGTTAAAATAGAGTAGGAGTGATATTGTAACTGCAGATGAACATGATATTTGCTAATATAATATACAGCTCTTAAGAGGCAGAATCATTAGTCAAGTTGCCGAAAAGTCGAAAAATAAAATGTTCCCATTCAGACCTCAACTCTAGAATTTTTTTGTCTGGCTTATCCTCCGTACAGCGTTTCCAATAATTAAATGGGAGAGGAGATTAGCCAACCTGAAAAACGTTGTTAGAGAGGGTAAAGTTTTTCTAGGGCTACATTGGATTCCCACTGCCAAAATGACTATAAAACGGGGCTACTCGCAGAGAGGAATTATGTAGCTCGATCTATGCGGTTTTAGATTTTGGTCAGCTCGACTCCCTTCAATGGCTGGCAGAGCTTCTGTAGTTTGTGAGTCGCGTGTTCTCTGTCTCTCGTTGTTGTTGTTCGCACTGTTATCTTTTGCTGCTGAAGCGAAGGTGCATTCTCACAGATGGAAACTAAACTACCAAAAATGGGCTCCTGACTGCGTGCAGGTGAATATCATCTCTATAAATGGACAATACCCGGGGCCGACAATCAGAGCAAGAGAGGGGGACACCGTTGTTGTCGAGTTAGAAAACTTGATGCCCACTGAAAACGTTGTCATTCACTGGCATGGCATTCGCCAGGTAAATGATCGGTTTCTCTTCTCATTTTGAGCCCAGTTTAAATGCCACAATTGTTTGTAGGGCAGAAAGTGCACCTACTGCAGATTAAATATAATAATGGATCTATTTATTTGTAATTTGGTAATGTTTTTGGTCTACAGATGATATATAGATTATTCAGTATTTCTAATTTGTAGAAGTCAGCTAACTGTATTATTCTTCTAATATGTAGAAGGCATTTAACTCTATTAGTCTTATAGAATTTGAACGTGTGATATTTCTTTCAAGAATACAAATTCATCAAACTGTTACATATAATATTTTTTTTATCGATAAAATATAATGTATGTAGTGGTATATGTAATGAGATGTTATCCATAAACTATAATACCGATTGTAATTCTTGTGATTACAATATTTTGGTTATTTCATGGGGACCAGATTCGCCTACTGCAGAAATAACTCTCTTGGTGTTTTGCATTGCAGATCGGTACTCCCTGGGATTACGGGACAGCTTCCATGTCGCATTGCGCAATCTATTCAGGCGAGACGTACGTGTATAAGTTCCTTGTGGACAGAGTAAGTTGGGGTCTCTTTCAATGTGAAATGTGTAGTTCACTTAACTATAATATTAATTATGAATATGTGAAATGCAGCCGGGGACATATTTCTACCACGGTTATTATGGCCTACAGAGGTCAGCAGGGTTTTATGGGTCGCTGATAGCGGATGCCGCGGGCAAAGAACCCTTCACATACCGTGGTGAACTGAGCATCGTGTTAAACGACTGGTGGCACAAGAGCACTATCGAACAGCCGGTGGGCCTGTCTTCCAATCCCTTTGTCTGGGTTGGGGAGCCTCAGGTATATCATGGGCATTCCATTTAGCAGACTTGATAAGGATTGATACTTTTTTCCTGCGCGTTTTAATAGTCAAATGGCAATAAAATCAAACATACATAACATTTAAACTGGCGCTTAGCAATCGTTTGAATCTAATGATGTTTGTTTTTTTGGTGTGCTGCTTCTTACCAGTCACTGCTTATAGAGGGCGGACGGCAATACAACTGTTCAGCAACCAGCAAGTCGCGCAACGCTACAAACACGCAGTGCACGCCCTATGTCTTGCCGGTTCAACCCGGGAACACATACCGCCTCCGTATTGCAAGTGTGGCGTCTCTTTCGGCCCTCAACTTTGTGATCCAGGTCGGTCGAGTTAAAATGCATCCGTTGGTTTTGCTCGTAAGATTTATTGCCACTCAAGTGCGGATCCTCGAGCACTTCCATGTTTCTCACATTTGGTTTTGTACAGGGACACAAGATGACGGTTGTGGAGGCAGACGGGCATTATGTGCAACCTGTTGAGGTGGACAACTTGGACATATACTCTAGCGAGTCATATTCCGTTCTGATAACGGCGAACCAAGACCCTTCTCAAAACTATTGGGCGGGTGTGAACGGGAGAGGCAGACAACCACAGACGCCCACTGGACTGGCCGTCCTAAACTATCTTCCCAATCCCTCAACGAGCCTCCCCACCGCGCCATCTCCCACAAGCCCAATGTGGAACGACTACGCCTACAGCAAAGCGCTGGCTCAGAGATTCGTGGCTCTGAAAGGACACAAAGAGCTTCCCCCGGTTCAGTTCTACAGGCGGCTGATCCTTCTCAACACGCAGAACAAGATGGACGGATACACAAAGTGGGCGATTAACAGCATTTTGCTGGTGCCTCCTCCGACTCCGTACTTGGCCGCAACGAATTACAAAATTAAACGCGCCTATGACACCGCCTCACGTCCGGACATTTACAGTTTCCAAACGTAATCATGTGTGTCAAAAAAGGAATTCGGTGTTTTCTTCCTGATTTGACAAAGCTTTTTGTCGGATAGAATAAAATAGACTATCTCTTTGAAAAGTAATCATGTGTAAGTAAACATATGTGTGTCAAACAGGAATCTATGTCAGAAATCATGTGTGTGTGTTTGAAGTTGAATGGTTTAAAAAGTTTATCCAAGATCAATAATTTCCAACAAATTATGTTTTATAAAGTTAATTGATACATCACTAGCCATTCTCCCTACAAAATGTATTCTTAATATCTATTTCGTCCTATTATAACATGTCTATGCATCATGGGATGCTAGAAAAGTATATTATTGTTTAAAGCAAAAAAAAATTCATGGGATGCTAGAATAGTATATTATTGTTTAAAGTTACAAAAAAAAATTTAGAGTTGTTATGGTTTATGACAGAGATTTCATCATTTAATATTATGTTTTAGATAGAATTTGTTGCTTTATAATGTGGCTTCATTTCATATTTTAATAAAAACATTGCACATTCAATATGTATAAGGGAAGTTAAAGATTTGAAAAATTTGTTCTATCATTTTGAGTTATGGAATGCCATTTAGAATAATAAGTGTTAAAATTTTTTTACTCATGGTTGTCATTGGCATAATAGAATGATCAACACATTTTTCTTGATTTAGGAATTTTGGGTTTTAAGGATATGTAAACTCTTGAGCTTTCTATTTTCAAGTTAAATTTCGTCATTACCTCCTTTGCAAGATACATAATTAAGCCCGAATTTGGATTTTAATGTTTCTTTATTAAAAAGTGATGGATAAGCTTTAACATAAAGAAGACACAAATCTTATTTGGACTAGATTTCCATGTTACTAAAGAATTCAATTAAGCTCAAGTCACCTCATCTTCCATATTATTTTTCAATAAAAAACAACTAAAAATAATCAAAGAACCAAAGAGTACTATCCTTGAGGGATAAAGATTTTTTTTTTTTTTCTAGAAAATAATCAACATATTTCTATTGATGCACTAGTATTATTAGTTTCCTAATAGGAAGATTATAACAAAATACAAACTTACTCTCATTGAACTAGTCATTAGCAAGGGACAACAATTGGTCATTCTCTAGTTTACATACATGAGAATCCCCAAATTAATTAGAAGCCTATTTTTATATTTATAAAATGAATAAAAATGGTGTTACATATGGTTCAAAAGAATTTGTATCTAGGATAATTACTTGAGAGAATAGGGGAGTTTCACTAGTCACAAATAAAATATCACAAATTAAACTCTAAAGATATATTATGGTGTCTTGGAAAGTGTTATATTATCTATTATTAATTGAAAAGAAAAATTAATATCACATGATGTGGAAGAACTCCCAACATTAAATTTCATCCCTATTCTCTTTAAAATAGATCCATCTCCCCAACATATTATAAATATCTAAAGTTTAAGGGTTATTTATAAGATTTATTATCTTGGAAATATAAGAAATGTGAAAATTACATATTCTATATTATCATTTACTAGTAGTAAAAGTGTGAGTTGTGAATAAAGGATTTCATATCCTTTATTCTCTACATTTCTATTACATTATGAATCTATTTCTTAGCAATTTCTTCACTTGTTTTTGAGTGTTGATTAGGGCCATGGTTATTATCCTTATTGAATGTACTACACACAACATGATAGGCTCAAAAAACTAAACCCATCTAAAATTGCAAGATTGGAGGATTACAAGCAAATGAAACATTCTATGAGGCATAAAAATGAAAGGAAATTTAGGCTTGTAGACAAGAGAGAGTGAGACATGTTTTTTGGTAGGAATTTGTGTGGCAGAAAATGGTAGAACAAGTAGCATCATGAATATAATAATTTCATTTACTAGTGAGATAGATAGAGAAGATAACACTTATTTTTACTATAGAAAAATTATAGAAATACAATTCTTCAGGAGAAAGATGTTACAAGTGATGTATAAATAATACAAAATTTAACACGTAGTATAATGGAACTTGAAAAATTTAGTAAGCAAATTGACCATATAGGCATCATGAGAATCAATAAAAATACAAAACTTAGGTACCTACTACTTGGATTGTAACTTACCTATTAAAAATTATATATCAAATATCCAATCATGTATGCACATGTTTATGGACACATGATTAAAAAAAAGATTAGTTCCAACTCTAGCTTTTATTTTGTATGACATCAATGACACACTAATAAATCCAAAAAGTGTACTATAAGCTTGTATATAAAAGTGATACTTATGTTGGTTTGTGGTTTCTTTTTCATGTAAGGTGTTTAGAGAATCTTACAAATTCAAAGGATTCCTCAGATTATAGTAAAGATTATCTTTAAATGAATATAGTGAATGCTTGGTATGCCAACAAGAATGCATTCATCCAATTTATTATTGTAACTACCTCTCTTGGTTTTCTCTATAATTTTGATATGTGTATATGATATGGTAATTTGTTACCAAGAAATACTATTAATTTTCAGAGGAAAATATTATAAAAATTCTCAAGATAGGAATAATTAATATAAGGAGATAAAATTGAATGTTTCTCCTCTAAATGCTTAAGTTAAGAAAAATTTAACATTGATTAACAATTCCTTTTGCATAATATAATGTAATATCCATGATCAATGCTTTTCAATTTTATTAATGTATATAGGTAGAGTTAGTAGAGGGTGAATATTTAGAACTATGACACACATTTAAAAGTAAATCACTAATAAAAATATAGTTTTTCAACTTGAACTACCTTAAACTAATTTTTATATTTTGAATTTGAAAATGATATAGGTTAATGAAATGTAGAATTCTTCATATAGTATATTTCTATAATTTTTATTTTTTTATCTAGTTGGATATATTATTTTATAACTTTAAAAGAAAATTTAAATTGTTAATTTTTTTAAAAAATGAGTATTTGAGATGTCAGAAAAAATATAAAAAATATAATTTTTGATGACTATTTACTTTTTAATATTTTTTAAAGTCAATTTTACTAAAATTATAATATATTGGATGTGATTCTGGCTATTGTCTATTTTTTTTATAACATAATAAAAATATACCCACTTGGAGAGTATTCTCTCTTTAGTGTGTCATATATTTTTTAATATTTTTTGACATATTTTAATATTTAATTAAAATAATTAATCAGCCTCATGTTTTTTTATAATAACTTATTTGTAGAATTTAAAAAAAATGTAATAAAACTAATAAAAGTACAAAAAATATATATTTTTAGTTTCTGAACTTTGAGCTCCATGAAAGGGTATTTTAAAATTTTCATGAAAATACAACTGGTTGAAGAAATATAGATTTCAAGTTGATTTTGATTTTAAAATTTAGTCCAAAAGAGGGGTTAGGTTGTCATATGGACTACCAAGTAGATAATATTGTGTGAAATATTTTTTTCTATAACTCTTGATAGTAAATTTTGGTCAAAAACCTTGCCAATTTGTTTTAGAAAAGGGTAAAAACTTTATTGAAATCAAGAAATTATCAATACATAAGGATTAGGGAATCCATAGGCTCCCACAAAGGAAAACACCAAAACATCCATCTAAAAAAAAAAACCACTGCCCATACAACCATCAACATCTTATCTCTCCATATCATCATCGATGACCCTCTCTAAATTATGACAATAATCAAGAGATAACTATCCCCACCCCTTAATCTTCCAATCATCTACATGCTTTGAAGCCCACTTAGCCAAAAAATTAGCAACCCTATTCCATTCTCGTGGAATGTGGGAAAAATACACCACTTCCAACATAGAGCACCTTTGCGAAATATGTCATACCACCAACACAATCTTCCAATTAACCTTAACCACCTTTTTCTTGTGCAACATATTAACAATAATTTGTGAATCAGATTCATAGATAATCCTATGCCAACCCAAGGGCAAGCACACTCAATAGTCCAAAGAATTTCCAACCCCTCCATAAAGTCGTTAGAATGCCACCCTTCATGGATGGAGAAAAAGAAAATAACCAAACCAGAACAATCTCTTCCAACTTCACCAATCCTAGCAAGCCTAGGATTACCCCCATAGGAGCCATTTGTATTAATCTTCAAAAAATCTGTTGAAGGTGGCAAGCATCTTCCAACCCTTTGAATCTTATTTTTATCCCTCCTTCCTCTTCTAACACAGACATAGACCAAAGTCAACCCCTGCAAGCCCAATCTATTCACAATCTCATCATCACTTTTTTCCAACAAAAAAGCCACTTCACATTTGGATTCCACCGTCTCTTGGATCATACTAACAATTATGTGCCAAACCTATTGAACCATCAACCTATCCTAACAAAAAATCCTACAATTATTTTCCAACCAAATTTTCTAAAGGATGAATGTAGGAGCAATGCACCACACAATCTAGAGGAAAGAGGCCTGGGAAAGGGGTCTTCAAAGACTACTCCAGAACTCAACAAGGGAAGAAGCATGAACACATGGATGTTTCAAAACACCCCATGACAAATGCTAGAGCAGCATAGAATAAGGACAATGGAAAAACAAATGGGAAGAATCCCCCTCATTGTAGTCACATAGAACACAAATAGAGGGACCCTTGAATCCCCACATCTGAAGATTATCCCAAGTCAAACATATATTACAAGCCAAATTCCACACAAAACAATTATACTAGGGCCATGAAAAATTATTCCACACATGCTTCAAGTTAGGGTTAGAAATGGCAGATATCTAACAATTAATTGCAGATTTAATTAATAAACAGAGAAAGTAAAACACACATAGAATAAATTATAACACAAAGAATTCAACATGGTTCACCCAATTTGGGCTACATCCACCAAACTATAGCCATCCAATGATTTTATTATCCAGTGCAAAAACCTATTACAATCTTGCAAATAATTGCATTTTTCATTATATTGTAACACCCATCTGAAACCCTTTTTAAGAAGCTTAGAAACTTCCATATTTTGGGTTCTACGAAGTCATACTTTTCCTTTTTCATTGATTTTTCCCTTTTTTGGTGATGATGTGAAAAAGTAGGATGAAAATTTTCCTTAGGGGCTACTGCCCTTGAACCCTCGCTTGGGGCTCGGCCCGGCTCTTGACCCCATCAAGGATACATGTCGGGTTGTACAATATAGCATGATCAGTCACCACATACCAACATTTCCACCAAGGGACCTCCATCGCACCAAACTTATGAGACAACAACTCTTGATATCCACTAGCCATACTGAAAGCATTCCCTTAGGATTTAGGCTCTAAGAAAGAATATCCTTATCTCTAAGGGAACTCCATTGTCTACTAGCCAAAATATTTTGAAGCTCAGCACAATCCTCCTCCAACCTAATAATAGGCCAATCACAAGGGTCCTTCCACCTAGCCACCTCCATCTTCCCACATGGATAAAAATTCTTAAAATCACTCACCCTTGACCAAGTAGCCTCCAAGAAACATTGACAAAATTCACCAAATGAGGATACTAATTCAAAATGGGGGAAAATCCATCTCAAGAATCATACCAAAAGAGAGGCTCATCCCCCCTATTACATATCTAGAACATGCCCTCCTTGATAAGTGCAACCCCTTTCTTAAGTGTTCCCCAAATCATAGAACCTTTCCCCACTAGAGGATACCTAGGAAAGTCCTCCTTCAAAACCCTTAGAAGGTACTTGAGAGATAAAATCTTGGGCTAAATATGATCCTTCTCCACACACCACCTCTAGTAAGGCTTTGCATACAATACCAACCTGGAAAAAATTGATTGCCACAATCTAGGACCCCTAAACTACCTCGGGCTACACATAATATCACACTTTACCAGGCTCCACTTGGAAGAGGACAAGCTACCTACCCATAAGAATTGCCTAGCCAAAGAGTCCAAATCCTTCACAAACCCAACAAGAGCCACTTGAAGCATGCATCTGAAACCTGAAGATAAAATAAATCCTTTGTTGAATAAGGCTTAGAGTATTCAAGAAGAAAATGGAAGATTTATCTTCATTAATCCTTTGACTAGAAGCACCAAGATAGACATCCAAAGCCTCGGGAAAATTTGTATCTTCTTTGATCTTAGTCGTACCGATCAAGGTCGTATCATCAAAAAATTATAGGTGGGACTAAGGAGGCAAACCATTTCCCCAATCCCATCCCTAGATGAAACCCAACTCTACATTTCATTTCACCTGTCTCCCTAGTCCTTCAACAAGAAGAATAAATAAATAAGGAGAGAGAGAAGATCCCCTTAATGAAAGCCTTTAGAAGCACTGAAAAAGAGAAGAAGGCTCTCCATTTATCAACACCAAGAAATAAGTGGAAGTAACACAACACATAACCCACTGGACCCACTCCTTAGCAAAACCATAAGCAATAAGAATTTTTTGTAAGGACCACTTCACTCTATCATAGGCCTTTTCTATATCTAGCTTAATGAACATATCCGTTTCTTTCGAGGATGCCATAGAATGAATGGTCTTGGTAGAAATGGCCACTCAATCCAAAAAAAATTGATCTACCACAAAACCACTCTGGTCCTCAAAGATAAGCCCTCTAAGTCATCCCTTCAGCCTTTCAACAATCATCTTAGAAATGATTTTATAAACAACAAATGTACAAAGGGAAATGGCTCAAAATTGACTAAGATGATCAACCCCCTCACCTTTGGGAATAAGATCAAGAAATGTAGAGTTCAAATCCTATAGCATCTGCTTATTCCTTTGATACTCATGAACCACCTCCAAAAGGTCCAGCTTAATGATATCCCAAATTCTTGAAAAAAATCAACTAGAAAGCTATCAAGGCCCGAGTCTTTCCCTTTCTTCAGCTAGAAAATAGTAGCCTCTAATTCCTCTAGTGAGATATTTCCCAAAAGATGCTCATTCATCTCCCTGATGACCAAAGAGGGGATGCAAGATAAAACTTGGTTTTCTTCTACCAAACCATCTTGAGAATCCTATCTAAATAAAGAAGCAAAGGATTGTGAAGCTTCTCTATACATATCTTGCAAAGATGATAAATGCTCACTCTTTTCATTCACAAGAACAGGCATAAAATTACCATGTCTCCTGGCTTTCATTGAGTTGGAGAAAAAAATAGTGTTTCTATCTCTCTCCTATAACCATTCAACTCGACCCTTTTGTTTCCAATAAATTTCCTCATGCAACTCACACTCTTAAAAATATTTCAAATCCCTTGCCTCCTCCCTAAGTAAATCCTCAGAGAGACCAAAATACCTTATCGCCCAAGTGATGACATCCAAGTTAGCTTGAGTAGCAACCTTAGCATGAAAATTATTTCCAAAGCACTACCTATTCCACCTTTTGAGTTGATATTTTACATAGTGCAGTAGTTTGGAAAAATAATACATAACAGTGCCATGAGTAGGTCTTCCCATCCTCCACCATTCAACCACTTGCTCCTGCAAAGAAGAATATCTTAACAACATAAGATAGAACTTGAAAGAGAGTAACTGAGCAACACATGTTGAAGTAGTTGATAACTTTATAGGCCAGTGATCCAAGCCCCTCGAGTCCAAAATCTTAGAGAAAGTATGCCACCATCCACCAACCCAGAAACATGAAACCAAGAAATGGTCAAGTCTCTCAGCAATACAATTCTCTCCCATTCTCCTATTGTTCCAAGTAAACTGACCATTATG
Source organism: Sequoia sempervirens (assembly GCA_007258455.2). NCBI lineage: Eukaryota > Viridiplantae > Streptophyta > Pinopsida > Cupressales > Cupressaceae > Sequoia > Sequoia sempervirens. The sequence goes on from VDFB02072274.1 coordinate 32,988,565, forward strand.
GTGCTTCATGTCAACTAGATTCAATGCATAAATGTTATCATGAAATAGGAAAGTAGAGGGATCCAATCTCACAATACCACCCTTCTTCTCATCCAACTCAATAATGGCATTGAAATCACCCACAATAATCCAAGGGAAAAAAGGAGCAAGGCTTCGAATGAAATTAATATGAGACCACAATAACTGCTTACCAGGAAAATCAATAGGTGCATAGATGTTTGAGAGAAGAATAGTTTCCCTAGACTCTAGACTTGAAGCAACCACGAAGATGGAAGACTTGGAGGACATCCACCAAAGAGGACAAATCTTCAATGGGTTCCACAGGCAAGCCACACCCCCTACAATACCATGAGCCATAATACACTAGAAATTGCCCCGCCCCCATAGCTTAGGAAAAAACCAATCATAACTTCAATAGTTAACTTTGTATCCTATAAAAGGAGAACATTAGGAGAATGAGTTCTCACCAAATCTCAAACAACTTTTTGTCAAGGGCCACTGTTTTAGCCCCTTACATTCTAGGAGAGGACAATCATTTTGGAGGATTAGAAAATGGGAATCCAAGTTCTCAATAGAACCATACTCCACCAAAGTCTCCCCCATCATATTTATTTTTTCCAAATCCTTCTTTCTCCCAACCTTAGAAGACTTCTAAGAAACCACTTTCTTTCGGTATTTCTGAAAAACTCCCAATGAAGGAGAAGTCTTGCTACCTTTTGTTGATTTAGACCCCACTTTCACCAATGAAGTAGAGATCACTCCCTCCCCCATCTTCATATCCACAAGAGTCTTAGAACTCCCATGAACCACCAAACTCAAATCAATTTCCATTTGCAAAGCCCCAGTCTCTAGAGAAGTTTTATTGTAATTTGGAATAATTCCTTCCTAAACCCCTTCTAAACACCTTGATCCATAAACATAACTCCTAGATTCACCTCATGTTTACTAATATAATCTAGAAACTCAAATTTATTAAAGGTATTTCCTTCCTAATGGTCCTTATGAGTCCTCTTTTGACCTTAGTTTCTATTATGAGCCTTAGCAGGAATAAAAACCTCTGAACCAATAGCCTCACCAGGAATGGGGTACTTGCCTTTGTCAACCTTAGGAGGATTGAGAGGAGGCTAAGAATTGTGAGACGTAGAAGATTTAGACTTCAATCATTGCCTCTATAGATCATGGCCATAATCATGACATAGACAAGAACGAAAGTGCAATTTTTCATAATCAAGTTATTGCACCCAATAGTATGAACCCACACAAATTTCCAAAGAATCTGGAAGAGGGTTATTTAAATCCATTTCAACACAAATACGAGCAAAATTCATTACCTTTCTATCCTATGTTTGCTGAGAAGGACCCATCAGTTACCCCAATAGTGAAGCAACTCGATGCAAGATGTCATTGCACCAATATTCAACTAGAAATCTCGGGAGTTGAACCCACATCAAAACTTGATTTAGAAGCTCCTCTGAAGGATCAAAACCCACATGCCAGGGTTTAATAAATAAACCAATGTGGTTGTGGAAATAAGATCCACTTTCAAACATTCTATTGTGATCTTCCATGCAATTAAATGTCACCATGAAGTAACTATTCGCTAACAAAATCATTTCCATATCACCCTTCGGGAACTAGGTATAATGAGCCCGCGATTCCAAAAAATGAAGTAAAGCCCTCATTCCCAAAAATTTGCAGAGAAAACCATGCTTCAAGTAATACTCAATATCCTATGAGATCAATTTTGGTTAAATCATTAGTATCAGCTTATCTTTGCTTTGTTCCAGGAACCCATTAATTTCCATTATTTCCATATCACCCTCCTTGAACTAGGCATAATGAGCCTACGATTCCAAAAATTGAAGTAAAACCCTCATTCCCAAAAAATTGCAAAGAAAACCATGCTTCGAGTAATACTTAATATCCTATGCGATCAATTTTGGTTGAATAATTAGTATTAGCCTATATTTGCTTTGTTCCAGGCACCCATTAATTTTTGAAATACTAGGATCTCCAGAAAACACAAATCCTCTATTGTCCAAATCATTTGAAATTAAATTATTATCAAAATCCCTCAACGAATGATTTGGAGTGGAAGGCCCAAATGCAACATGAAAATCCATAAGAGATTTGAACCTTGATGTCTCCCCCAGAGCCATAACCGAGGATACAAAACACCCTTGAAGGTCTCCAACACTAGGAGCCCCACTCAAACACAAAAGCCCACACTATGAGCAACAACCAATGGGAATACAAAATATAGTGGAAAAGAAAGAGATTAAACATAGCCACATAAAGAAATAATGCAGAACTCACCCCAACCAGAGCCCAACAAACCCACCCCCTCACACATCAAATACCCTAAAGGCAACAAACACCTGCAGCAAAAAAGACAACATCCTCCCAAGATCTCTCCATGATAGGAAGCAGAGGCACGACCTCATGCAAGCCGTGACCTACATACGGCAATGACCTGCATCAGTGTCACCATCCCTCCACTTTTTTTGAAAAAAAAAACTTGCCATTTAAATCAAAACTCTAGTTTCAATTTTAAAGTATATTGATATCAATTAATATTTTTAAGAAAATAAGTTTTAATGAAAACTTTGTGCCATGTAGGTGGCAAGTAGTTTCAAGAAAAACTATTTCACTCAATGCTATATTTCTAGCCTAATGTATTACATAGTTCTAAACTTCTAGCTTGGGAAACATAGAATTTGCAATAAAGTGTGGTTGGCTATTCTTAATTTTATACACTTAGATATAGAAGGAAACAAAAATTTTTTTAGTAGGACACAATTAAAAATAGAGAAAAATCCTCCCACTATAAAGATATTGTGCTAGATATCATCAAAAAATATGAAAATACTTACCTTTTACTTATACTCAAGTATAAGTAAGGATACCACAAAAATGGAGATGAGAACAAGAGAGATAGGATGATAGATTAAAGAGTATATAAGAAGGATATAATTTTATAAGAGAAGTATGTGGGAAATAGAAATGCAAGGATATAGGGAAAAAATATATGTGCTAATATTCTCTAGAATTTATGTATATTTGAATATAAGGATAGTAAATGATATTGTACCATTTGAATGAAACATCCAATTGATTGTAAAAATATACATATTGTTGGTTGTTTTTTAGAACCAAACTTGATCTCACCATTTACCTATGAATTTTCCAAAATCCAATGATAAGTAAAGGCAAGGATTGGCCAACAAACAAGTAAGGATTATTAGGCCCTTCTACACTTTGGGCTCTGTGAAACCTAGGAGGGTGATCCTATTAATGTTTACATGATATTCTTGTGCCATTTTATCATAAACATTTCAGCACACAAATAATTCTCATATAAAGGCTGAACTAACAAAACATATCAAAGAAGTTGGCTACTTCTTAACAGTAGTTCATATTCAGAGCACGAGAATGGTAAAGCCTAACATAATTGTAACCCATTTCAGAGAATTTGATTTAATGAATGTTTTGTTTATGAATTAATAAACACAATGCAATATGATTACCTCACTCAAACTAGTGCCTCATCCTTGGAACAAAGTCAATTCTAACACCCACATAATTTGACAACAATTTTCACACATGATGTTATTTAAAGCTTTGAGAATACTACATTATAGTATTTCAACATTATATCTCAACCATCACTTCTTACTCGCATCCTAGCACTTGATTTAATATAAACCTCTAGCTCCATTCAAGCATTTACATGAATTCTTTGAATTAATAAGCAAGAATAAAACCATACACCCATGGGAAATCAATAGAGACAAATAAGATAACCCTTGATTATATTATTTATAGTTTAAAAAACTAGTACATAAGAGAGAAAATGGTGTCAAACTTGCACTATTTTGTTCTATATTGCCAGTATCACTATTGGAACTTCATGTACAGGGTATGTGCAGGATCATCATGGAAAAAACAAGCCTTTAAGTGGCAAAAAAATAAAAAAAATCAGAGTTAGACAACTTGACATAAAAATTTGAATAATTTATCTATATTATTTCAAAAATATGTAATAATAGAATCTATAGAAAATTGAATGTAGATTCTAAAATACTAGGTTTGTTTGAAAAAAAATCTATTTGGTGAAAATTTGAAATTTCAATGCGAGTACTTAAATTTTAGGGAAAAAATAAGTAGGTGTTTGTCGACCACCCTAACCACAATAAAATGATAAAAAATTATAAGATTTTAGATATGAGTAGAGGACTCATGTCCTAATGTGATGCATATCTTTTGTAATTTTTTCCAAGTAAATAATTAATTATGAATATTTTATTACAACTTTTAAAAATGTAAAAAACTCGTATGTCTGACCACCTTAACTTGGTCAAAACTTCATGAAATTCAAATTTACTTTTTTTAATCCTATAGTAATGTGACACATGTTTTGGATTCAAAAAATGTGATACCTTTTGAAAGCTATAGATTTTTTTCAATCAGTCTATCAATTAGGACTTTAGTCATAATTTGAATAGAAAATGAATAATAATTACTTATTAAATTAAAATTAAAGCATAATTTATATTGGTTGAAAGATGAGAATCTCCTTTAAAAACTCTTTTCATTTCATCAATTTTATGTAAAAAAAAAGTCAGCCACATACCCATCATATTGCCTCTTTTTGGCCCATCATGATCCTACACATACCCTACATATTAGCAGATTCAAACAAAAGACTTAACACTAAAATGCTTAGTATCCTTTACAATTCTCTATGTGATCAATTCTAGAACAACCAACCAACCTCCTCTTGTAACCAGCCTTGAAATACCATTTATAGAGATATGGGAGGGACAAGCATTAGGCTGAATTACAATTACAATCACATTTGCATTTGACACTTAATTTCACTTTATTTTCAAAGATTCCTCGGATGGTTACATTTACTCATTTTAAAATGGGGGGGAAATGAAAAGAAAAAACTACATATCATTCATTGAAGAGGATCATCCAACCCTCCAAAAGGAATCATTCATCATTGAAACAACTCCAAAATCCCTCGTCCACATCGATCAAAGAAGATTCTTCATTAGTGCCTAAGGCAAGAACTTATATATTAACCAAAAAAGGCATATTTTCCATCAAAGCAATGGTGTCAAACACCTTTCCTTCACACAATCCAAAAAAGTTTCCAAGTTAGCATCAAAGACAAAAAATTATATGCTCGCTGAAAGATATGGATTTTCCATTGTGGTGGAGGTGTCACCAAAAACAAAAATAGAATTGGGGTGCTACTCTAATTCTTCAAAATTAGAGTAGGCATTCTTGCTTCGTGTTCTTGCTAAAACTGGAGAAGTTACTACCCCTCTATCGTCAAAATCCTCTCGACATGCCAATGTGGGAAGGTAACAGTCATACTCTAGGTTAGTATCTCCTTCATTGCTCTAAGGACTATCTAGAACCTCCATAGGAGAGTTGTGCCTCCCCATATAAGAATCATAAGCCTTGTGGTACTTATTCTTCCTCTTCCCACAAGAATTAGCCCATTTCCCACCAAAATCACCCAGGTCTTGACCAACAACTCTATTCCTCAAGTGGTAATTTCTCTTTACACCACCCTTCTTAGTCTTATCATGGGAACTCCTCCTCCCCTTTTGCGTTGTAGGAGCTCCAAGTGTGTCAAGTTCAGTTTTAGGTGCATCATCCTGGGATTCAAGCATACTAAGTCTCTTAGACCTTCTGACTGGTTGGAAAAACTTAACAGACTTAGCCATTCTCATAGAAGAACACGAAAACAACATGAATTCCCAAGTACAGAAAGATCTTACAAATTCGTAGGAGAAAAAAACTTCACTACTATGAATAAAACTTATCAAAGGTATGTGCAGGATCATCATGGAAAAAATAGACCTTTAAGTGGCAAAAAATTTAGAAAAATTAGAGTTATGCAACTTTATGTAAAAATTTGAATTTAAGTTATCTATATTATTTCAAAATAATGTAAGAATAGAATCTGTAGAAAATTTAATGTAGTTTCTAAACTACTAGGTTTATTTAAAGAAAGAAAAAATCTATTTGGTGAAAATTCTAAATTTCAATGCAGTAGTACTTAAATTTCAGGGAAAAAATAAGAAGTAGGTGTCTATTTGACCACCCTAACCAAAATAAAATGATAATATTTTTTTATAAGATTTTAGATATAAGTAGATGACTCATGTCTCAATGTGATGCATATTTATTTGTAATTTTTTTCCAAGTAAATAATCAATTATGATTTTTTAATTACAACATTTAAAAAATATAAAAACTCGTATGTCTGACCACCTTAACTTGGTCAAAACTTCATGAAATTCAATTTTTTATTGTTTTAATCTTATAGTATATGAACCATAGAATGTGACGCATGTTTCAAATTCAAAAAATGTGATACCATTTGAAAGCTATAGATTTTTTTAATCAGCCTATCAATTAGGACTTTAGTCATAATTCAAATAGAAAATGAATAATAATTATTTATTAAATTCGAAGTAAAGCATAATTTATATTGTTGGAAAGTTGAGAATCTGTTTTAAAAACCCTTTTCGTTTCATGAATTTTGGGTAAAAAAAAGTCGTCATCCATATGGGCCATCATATCTCTTACATATCGCCACTTTTTGGCCCATCATGATCCTGTACACACACTCAACTAACATGAATTCTTCAAATAATCAACCCCTATGAACCTAGGTAACTAAAAGCTACAGAGACCATGATAATTTCCTAAGACAAGCCCACTGCTACTCAGTCAACATATAAAAGATGGATACCAACTTACCAGGGAGAAAATACCTTCAATTCCTCTACAACTTCATGCCAAAGTTCTACATGAACTAAAAATCAATTCATCGGTTTCCAATTGCAATTGTGAAGAAAAATATGGCTGTCAACTCTCATTATATTGAGCTAACAATCAACTGCTTGATTTTGAATCTCAACCATTGATTATTTGCCGAGATGGATTGAAAGATAATTAAAATCAAGTTAATTGATTATGAAGAAGCTGACTGCATCTGCCTATTGCCTTTGTCTAATAAGAAAAACCCATGTGGATATGCATCCACTCTGTGTGCACACTTAATCACCTACTTAGCATTAAAGAAAGTGTGTCGTGTCTTGTTTTTCCACTCACCCACGGGAATCAATCCACTTGCAACTCATATTAATAGGACAATGGGCAGCAGTCATGATTTGATCTCAAACCATCATCTCATACTTTTCCTTAACTCAATATCACCTTCCCACATGTACAAACATCTGACTGAAATGATGGCTAAGATAAAAAATAGCCATCATATCTAGAACATGTGGAAGCGAAATTAATTATTATCTTGCACCATTTAGCCTTCATGTCTTCTCAAAATTTTTAATAATATATCACCTTTATTAATGTCCCTTGGGCCCGTTAGATCATTCCACGTGGTAGTCACCTGCTCCCCTGTTGAGAAACAAAAGACATGAGTGGGTCCCACACAGGATGGTGTGGAGTGGTCAAGATTGATCCATGTCACCCACGATCAACCGTCAATCTATTCTTGATAGAATGTTTATAGCATTCAAAAATCAATGGGACCCTCCAAAAAGGGACAAATGGTAAAAGCTCGCTAGCCTATTGCATTATTTTACAAGAAAATAAAATCAAATGGGGTGGCGGGGAGCGGTCTTGATGGAACCACATCACCAAATGATCACCGTTGATTTTATTTATTCATTATCCACTATCTATTCAAATGTGTTGGGCCCACTAATTAAGAGGGTACCTGGCATTCGCTTGTTTGCCCACTAGAATAATTAAATGAAAAATAAAATAGAGCGAGGGAATGGGGAATGACTGTGATTAATCCATGATGATCAAATTGTCACCATAAAACTTAAGATTTGCACATGTCAAATTTGTTATTTTTTAAGAAGGGACCATCACTAGGCAGATGATGGATGGGGACATAGGGATTAAAACTGAAACCTTAGGTTAAGGATGAAAAATTAAGACAAACCTAAGATGTGATTAATTTAAGACATATTTCAACTTGTATTAATATAGAGAAATGTTGTAAATACCATGACGGGCAACAACCGAGACAACTAGGATCAAGGGGCTAGTTTATGAACAAGGAAAAAGGCATAAATCATGCCTTAAATGACTGGGAATCGACAATAAAGAACTCAACAATGAATTAGAACATTTGCAAAGATGCAGGCTTAAAAGCTACTTAGGAAGGGTTTATAGCAACATAAACCCTAAGGCATTTATGAGAGACAAAACCCTAAGCCCCAAGATACGAGATTAATTCAGAATTTTGAAATAGAACCAAAGTATTTTAGGGGTTCCATCACATATGAAACAATAAATTTTATAGACTCATATTTAATGTATTTTATATATGTTATGGTTCTTAATAACAATTTATTTGATTATTTGTGCATGTTAATTCCTATTTCAAACTCCTATAACCTACCATACTCACTTCAACTTTCTTATTATATTCAACACTAGGGTATAAATACAATAATTAATGTCATTAGAACAAGAATCTCTTGTCTTCCTCTTACATGCCAAGATCCTCATTCCATTATTGATACCCTAGTAAAATGGAAAAAATAGAGATAAAATTATATGTACATTAATTATTAAAGAAAGGGACTTTAGGATAAATAAAGAGGTCTATATAACTAATATACCAAGGGACATATGAAAGAATAAAAAAATAAAGGATTTGAACTTATAAAAGATATCATTTCATGATTTAAGATAGGTTACCATAGGTCTTAGCCTCATCACAAGGGGTTAGGAACCTAGGGGATGATTAATATAAAAGGGAGGATCTTGAAGGGACCTTTCAAGAGATGGAATCCTATAAAAAACCTAAGAACTACACATTAAAGATAAATAAAAGGATTAATGAAATTATGTTGAAAATAAAAAGGCTCATAGAAAAAAAATAATAAGAAGAAGAGTGAGTTAAGGGATGTAATTGAATTATCAATTGTGGTGAACATGAAGTAAAAGAATATGAAGAATGTTTATGAAAATAGGAGAAATATGATAAGAGGTTAGATAAGATAGAAGAAAGAAAGATATTACAAAGGAGGTTGTTGTTGGGGAAGAAATAGAGTGTACTAGGAGGGTTGCTACTAATAGAGAGATAGAATGCATTAAGGAATTCATTGATAACAAAATTAAGGATGAAAATCCACTTCAGGATGAATTAAACATGAAGCGTAAGCGCAAGAAGTTGAGTCAAGATTTAGGGGAAGTGTCATTTATCAACTTTAAAATAGGTACCCATTTTAAAGTGGGTACTTGTTCCGAAAAGTTTGAAAATCACAATCCATATTTAACATTTGGATTTAGGATTATAAATTCCATGGTGTATAGGAGAAAATTTGCACCCCTTATGAAAATTCCCCTTTTACCCTTCCTCACTTTAGAAAACCAAATTTGAAGGCTAAGATCTACATAAGTCCATTTCCTTTGTTCCACTTGGCATCTATTTTGTATGTTGAAAAAGGAATAACTGTCAGGGATGCCCACATGATGCAAAAACATCCGTATGGCATGCTTACATCACTAGAAGATTCATGTGTCTGAAGTTAGCAAAGGTGTTACACTTCCCATTGGAGAATATGGCCATTTTTCTCATTCTTTGACCTTCAAATTCACTCTTCCTTCATGCATTTCATTTTCTAAGCATTCAATCCAACTTATACACATCCTTCTAAGCACTCAACTTGATCTCTCCTAGCATTCTAGCATTCACTCCTTTCCTTCTAAGCTTTCAAGTAGCACTTTTCACTCCATAGCAGCAACATCAACACTCCATCAACTTTGTAGAGGAAGTGTGGAACAAACACCATTCCAGCAGGGGCTTGAGTCCTCTCATTCTCTCCTCCATTAATTAGTGAGCTCTTGGTGGAGGTGGTAAGATTTCTACTCCTCTCCTCTACGATTTGGTTGGGTAGCACATTATTGTTTTGTAGTGCTTTTATGTTATTTACTTCATTTCCTTCTTTATCATATATTTCCCCATTATTGCAAACTTGGCTATCCATGGAGGTGGAAAAACCAAAATAGGGGGTCTAGCTGAGGTTGACACCTATACAGCCCCAAAAATTTTCCCTATTTATTGTGTGCAGGTGGAAGTATACTTGGAGCTAGCTGGTGAACGAGTACCTTTGTGAGATCATTCTTGCCACATTAACTCTTGTATATTTAATTTATCATATTCGTTCATATTTGGTCTACTTCATAGCTTTTTTTTGGCCCTTTAGAAGTGATTAGATAGGTTCTTAGTCTACTTTCTAGTGGTTAATCTTTCCTTTTTAGCTCTTTGCCCATATGGATGCTAGTGAACATGAGAGACACCAATGTGCCATGTTATCATCTTGGAACCGTGCTTTTGTCCTCAGGCAGAGAGCTTCTTGAGGTACAGTGTTGAACCCGAAAACTGTATCACCTAGCCCCATCTCAAATCTCAAGTCCGCAGAGGGAACGAAGGACCTCATAGTCCTCATTATTCTTGTCCTTCATTTCAAAAACCCCTTTAAGCTAAGGTAAGTTAGGGCAGCCTTCCACTCTTGGTTGTCTATGACCTAGGTCCTAGAACATGGTTGGTCCCCCCCTCTCTTACATTTTTGGTGAACCCAACATGAGCCAACATCTGTTCATATGTTGGTGTTGAGGCTTTCCTCTTGTACCTTGCAATCGTTGTGCTCCTGCGTGTTGTGAAATTTTATGAGCATAACAACCCAGTCCATGACCTCTAGGTATATTGTTAGGAGAATTACACGACACCTTCTAATGGAAAGGATGAAGGTCACTACTAGTTTCTCTACAGGCCTTTTCTTTGGTCCTGTCATTGGTCTAGCTGCATAGGAGTATTTATCGAGGGGCGAGATAGGATTCTCTAATGAGACCAAACACATCCCCACTCATCTTGTGTCTCCTACACCATCATCATTAGAGAAGGATGAGGCTTCTCAAATTCCTTTAGAATATGTCTCCACCATTAGCAAAGGGTTGGGTGACTTAGAAAATCACTTGGAAAGAAACTTGAAGATGGCCAGGGTTGCTCAGGTCATTAGTGAGTTGAATTATATGTTTGGAAAAGATCAAAAAATCATAGATCTCTTGGCTAGTCTCACTAGTCTGACTGATGTATGTGCTCCTCTGAACAATCCTAACATTGTATGAGGAGTCACCTTTGAAGACCATGAGAGACAGCTAGGACTATCGATGCCCCCTATTTCAATGTACATGGTTGATGTCGTACCCTCGATTAGCATCCCCTATACCTCTAAGGGATCTAAAACTATCAAAGTGCATAAGATCCCCTTAGGTTTTAGCTTCACCCCTCCTGTCACCTCTAGTAGTGGAGGCTTTGGCGGTATGACCAGTGGGGGCTTTGGTAGCGGTGATGGCTTCAACAATGGATGTGGTGTTGGAAAAGGTGGTTCCAGTGGAGGCCATGATGGTTGCTTCAGAAGCAGAGGTGGCTTTGATGGAGACACTACTAGTGGCTATGGCTATGGTGGTGGTTCTGGTGGTGGTCACACCAGTGGTTTTTGTGGTGGCTCTGGTGGAGGTTTTGGAGGAGGCTCCTCTAGCCCTTTATCTTCTAATGATCTTATTCTAAACACACTTCTTCAAAATATGGGTAAGATGTAGAGCCAATTAGTTAGTCTCTCTGAAGCCTCTACCCTACCTATCTTCCAACCCTTCTTTCGGCATATCCTATTACCGGTTGTGATCTTGAACTCTCCCTTCCCTCAAGGAATGGAAATTCCTAAGTTTGAGTAATACAGTAGAAAAGGGGACCCACAAACACATGCATCTACCTTCAATGCCTTGTGCAAAAATTTCTTCCATCACAATGCATCGATCGCCAAACTATTTGCTCCATCTCTTAAGGATACAACACTTGAATGGCATTTTTCCTTGCTTGATAATTCTATTTTCTTGTTTGATCAACTTGTAAACCAATTTTTAGGATAGTTCAAAGCTAACATTGGGCTGAAGATGAATGGAGATTACTGATTTTATAGCATGATATCAACCACTCTTCTCACAAATCTCGTATCTACTACTTGATTCTGACATACAAAAAGGTATTTATAGGGAAGTTACAAAGGCCTTGGAAAGAGAATTATTCCCTTATGAAATACCCTTCTTTTGTGCATTTGTGTGCAACCCTACAAGAGCATCAGTAGATGGTGGTTCAGTTTAGGGAATCCTCCTCATGCTCCCATTCTGATGGAAAGTTTATTGTATCCATCTTCGAGAAAGTTAAATTCATTGAAAAGGTAGTAGCTACTACAGATGACAATGGCCTTAGACATTTAACCAAAAGTTTACAAAGTTATCAGAATATTATTCCTCCATCTTGTAAATTTTTTTGAAGGATAATATCGTTACCTTGCCAAACCCTAAGCCTCTTAAGGAACCTTACCCTAATTGGTACATTTGATGGATGTACCTACTGTCAGTACCATCAAGTTAATGGACATGATACTGAATGTTGTATGTGCTTGCGCCATGAGATATAGGTCTACATCAAGGACGGTACTATTTGTCTTGATGGTAGCAAATAAAATACAAACAAATCGATGGAAAAGGTGAATAATGAACTTCAGATATACACATACCCATTTTTTTCACATTCTACTAACATGATTATTGATCCCACTGATTCTGTCACTCAACCTGAAGCGTATGTTAATATTGTCATGGTTACTTTGACCACACAACTTGTGACTAGTTTCTCGGATGTGACATTCATGACAGAGTACTTTCCCTTAAACAACAAGCCCTCTCCCCTCTACATTTCTACTCACCTCAATGGTAACATTGTGACAGGGGTTCTAGTAGATCCCATGAGTTGAGTGAATGATATCACATAAGAGACGTTGTGGCTTAATTCACTACATAGAAAAGAATACGAAGAAACTAAATCTGCCATTTGCATGCATGATGGTCTTTGCCTAAAGCCATATGGCTCAATAAATTTGTCCATCCTAGTTTGACCTAGGGCTATTGAGATGGTTTTCAATGTCTTTCCAGAGTCGGATCTATTTAGGATGAAGCTAGGCATACCTTGGCTAACTTCCATGAATGGAATTGTCTTCGTTATTTATAAATGTTTGAAATTCTCTTATGAAGGTGTTGTGGTTGTTGTGCATGACACTAGATACCAACCTCTGGTGTCCTATTGGGGATATTTGTTAGACCACTTTTGGCCCACCCCAGTTGGTCTGTTTCCTCCAAGAATGGACCTAATTTACAAAAACTACATAAAGTGCAAGATCAGGGGCAAGAGACAACCAAAATTAGCTCTTCCTGTAGCACAACAACCAACTACCTCCTCTCCCTGAAAAGGGAAGGAGAAGCTTGCCTCCTCTTAGGCTTATTCATCCACTCCCATTTCTTGGGAGGAGTATTGGATTAGCAAGCTTGGTTTTTACCCAGCAATTCTGATGATACCTACTTGGCATAGACCCTAGATTAGGATATCACATCTCCTTAACGAGCTTCTTGGGCCTTGGGATTATTTGTATGAAAAAAAGCAAGGTTCCTGAAGGGAATTTGATTTGTGGCCTCCTACTCCCCCTACTCCTAAAGTAGTAAGCGGGAAGAGGCCCGTTGCTAAGGCACTTGAGCCAACTCCCCATATTGTTTCTCAATCTACTCCTCCTACTCTCGTTTAGGAATCTGTTCCTCCACTAGAAATGGCTATAGTGGACACTCCCATGGCTGAGCAAGAGCCTTCTATTCCTTCATACCCTTCGGCCTCTAGTTTAAAGAGTTGCAAAAATTTCCTTGCATGTGAGCATAAGCACCAAAAAAAGGCTCTCATAGCCTAGTAGGCTTCCTTACATAGGAAGGAGGTGGAGATGACCTCCCTTGTATTACGACCTCTTGTTGCATTCTCCTCTCTCCTCCCCTCTACTTCCATTCAAACCAAATCTATATCACTTTTGGCTTTCACTATGAGTGTGAATGCACTTGACTCTACAAAGGTGTATGTGTTCATTGCTCCTTTAGTGGAGCTTCCTTTTTTGATGTCCCTTTCAGATGTCCAACCTTTCCCAAAACCTGTAGATATGATGAACACTTCAGTGGTGTCTACTATGGTTTTCTCATCCTCCTCATCCTTTGCATCTCTTGCCTCATCTGTGGGGATTTCACATTCCTCGATTGAGAAAAAGGTGGAGAGTGGTCCTTCTATCAATTAAGGACTTAAGAGGATCCCACCTTCTTTGAAAGGTGGTCCTGCACTGACTTGTTTTGTCCTAGTGACAAAACTAGTCTCGGCTTCTCTTGAGTTTTCCATTACTTCCGAATCACTCAGTGAGCCTAACTATGAATCTCAAGCACAATCTTCTCCATCAATTGAGGTAAAATATGGAGCTCCTCTTAAGTGCATTCTTAACTCTCTAGACAAGGTTCCAACCTTGTCAGCGATCTTCATTAAATCGCTAACCTTAGCTCCACAGGAGTTCGATGGAGAGGACCTTGTAGGGCCCTCTTCCTTGGCCCTTGTTTTGGGAGGATCAGATACTCCTCCTCTTAACATTACACCATTGTAGGCTCATCCTCCTTACCCCTACAATGATCTAGAGTGGGAAGCGGATGACCTCTTGGTTGATCAGTGTTAGGTGGAGGCCTATTCTTTATCTTTAGATTAGATTTGTGTGTATTGTGATGTGTTCCCTCATGATCATGCTATGTGTTCTTGGAGGACCCTGGTCACCCTTGTTGATGCTTGGATATAGGAATGGTTTTTGTGTCATAATCCTTCGTCTATTTGTATCATCATTCTTCCATATTTGTGACTTGATTTTTGATAAATTAGGGATGATGCAAAGCATTGGGGGAATTTAGGCTTTCCTTCCATGGTGACCAAATTTTTTATTTTTATTTTTCTTCTCGTAAATTCTTCACATGGACTAATATATTAGGGGATTGATGATAGTTCATTTTATATACTATTACTGTACTCATATTTATTTATATTTATGAGTAGTTCTAACCCTAAAATATCAGGCTACCGATGTGCCCTTTATTTGTGTTTGCTTTTCTCTTTTTCTTTCCCTTTATATTTCTCTCTTCTTTCCTTGAGTTGTCCCTCTCATATGTGACAATGCCACTTCTACAACATTTTGATTTTTGGAAAATTCATTCGTTGCAAACAAATCTTTTCTTGAGAATCTTCACAAACCCTAACGAAATGTGTTTCCTTCACCATGGGTTTGTAAAGAAAAAACTTGAGAACCTTCCACAAAAGTGGGAATAGTTGTGATCTTCCCCTCACGTGGGGGCATATTCTTCCTTTTGAATTCCTTGATGAAGTGAACATCTTTCAAAAGGATTCCTTAATGATGAATCAATTCAAGAAAGAAAACTCCTGCTTTTAAATAGCGTGTCCCTTGAGTGGACCCCTTCTTCAAATCAGGTTCTCGAGGGACCCCTTTTAAAGTCTTCCAACTTTTTGATGGTCTACATGACTATTCACTTACTTGCCTGTATGGTCACTTTCTGACATGTTCTATCTATAGGTAAACATCTCACTTTACAGGTGTGCATGTGAAGCCGCTTTTTGACTCTGCAGAGTCTACCTTCCTTTGGTTTCCTCCATGTGAGACATTTTGGGGGATACCTCCCTGCAGGTTTACGGGCTTGTAGAGAACTTCCTTTGAGCTTCCTCCATGCAAGAGATATTGGGGGTGGATACCCTATAGTTTTGCAGGTCTGTGGGGTATGTGAAGGACCATGATGGGCCAAAATGTTGTGATATGATGGGTATGTGGCTGAAATTTGTTTTTAACCCAAAATTGATGAAATGAAAAGGGTATTTAAAGAAAATTCTCAACTTTCCACCAATATAAATTATTCTTTACTTTGAATTTAATTAATAACTATTATTCATTTTCTATTTGAATTATGACTAAAGTCTTGATCGATAGGTTGATTGAAAAACATCTATAGCTTTCAAATGGTATCATATTTTTGAATCTGAAACATGTGTCACATTCTATACTTTGCATACTATAGGATTAAAAAATAAAAAGAATTTCATGAAGTTTTGACCAAGTTAAGGTGATCAGACATATGAGTTTTTATATTTTTTAAAAATTTGTAATAAAAAATTCATAATTAATTATTTACTTGAAAAAAATTACAAAATAATATGCTTCACATTGGGACATGAGCCCTCTACTTATATCTAAAATATTATAAAAAAATATTATTATTTTATTATGGTTGGGGTGGTCAGACAAATACCTACTTCTTATTGTTTCTCTGAAATTTAAGTACTACTGCATTGAAATTTCAAAATTTTACCAAATAGATTTTTCTTTTTAAATAAACTTAGTAGTTTAGAAACTACATTCAATTTGATACAGATTGTATTCTTACATATTTTTGAAATAATATAGATAACTTATTCAATTTTTTTCATCAAGTTGCCTAACTCTGATTTTTCTAAATTTTCATCACCACTTAAGGGCCTATTTTTTCCATGATGATTCTGCACATACCTAGATATCTTGAAGGACACCTTCCCTATAGGTATGTGGGTCTATAGGGTGCTTTCTTGGCTTCCTCCACATGAAAGATCTTGGGGGATGCCTCCTTGCAGGTCTACAGGTCTGTAAGGAACCTTTCTAGGTTTCCTTCATGTGAGAGATCTTGGACGACTCCTTCCTTATAGATCTATGGGTCTGTAAGGTGCTTTCTTGACTTCTTCCATGTGAGATATCTTGGGGGATGCCTCCTTGTAGGTCTATGGGTTTGTAAGGTGCTTTTCTGGGTTTCCTTCATGTGAGAGATCTTGGATGGCACCTTCCTTGCAGATTTGTGGGTCTATAAGGTGCTTTCTCGGCTTCTTCCATGTGAGAGATATTGGGGGTTGCCTCCTTGTAGGCTTGTAGGCTTGTAAGACACTTTCATTCATTAGCTTCATGTCCTATGGGACCATGAAGTTCTTTGTTTGTCTTCCACTCTCGAGTTCGCTAGATTGTGATCTACTTCCTTAATGATTTAGGTATACATTTCTAACTACTACTTCTCCGATCTACTTTACCAAAGCCCTCATTAGTATTCGTCCTAACTAAAGTGGTGGAAAAATGTATAGGAGAAATTTTTTACCTCTTGTACAAATTCCCCTTTTACCCTTCCTCACTTTAGAAAACTAAATTTGAAGGCTAAGATCCACATAAGCTAGTTGCCTTCATTCCACTTGGCAACTGTTTTGTGTGTCGGCAGAGGAATAACTATTGGGGATGAATGGAAACACACAGACGTCTATAAGTGCACTTACATCCCTGATAGATTCCTATGTTTGAAGCCAACACATGCATTACACTTCCCATTGGAGGTTAATTTTTAACACCCTCTTTGACCAATCGACCCAAATATGGCCTTTTTTCTCATTCTTCCTTCATCCATTTCATTTTCTAAGCATTCAATCCAACTTATACACATCCTTCTAAGCACTCAAATTGATCTCTCCCAACATTCTAGCATTCACTCCTTGCCTTCTAAGCTTTCAAACAACACTTTGCACTCCATAGTAGCAACATCAACACTCCATAAAATTTGTAGAGCAAGTGTGGAACAAACACTAATGTAGTAGGGGCTTGAGTCCTCTCATTTTCTCCTCCATTAAGCTAGTGAGCTCTTGGTGCAGGTGGTAATATTTCTACTCCTCTCCTCTATGATTTGGTTGGGTAGCACATTACTGTTTCGTAGTGCTTTTGTGTTCTTTACTTCATTTCCTTCTTTATCATATATTTATCCATTGTTGCAAACTCAGTTGTCCATGGAGGTGGAAATACCAAAATGGGGTTCTAACTGAGGCAAACCCCTAGATACAACCCCAACAATTTTTCCTTTTTTTTGTGTGCAGGTGGAAGTATACTTGGAGCTAGCTGGCAAACGAGTACCTTTGTGAGATCATTCTTGCCACCTTAACTCTTGTATATTTACTTTATCATATTTGTTCATATCTGGCCTACTTCATAACTTTGTTTTGGCCCCTTGGAAGTGATTATCTAGGTTGCTAGTTTTTTTTCTAATGGTTAACCTTTCATTTTTAGTCCTATGGTCATACATACGCCAGTGTACCTGAGAGATGCTAGTGCGCCATGTTGTCATCCTAGAATGACACTTTTTTCCTTGAGTAGAGAGCTTCCTAAGGTACAGTGTTGAACCCAAAAATGACTCACCTAGCCCCATCTCAAATCTTGGGTCTATAGAGTGATTAAAGGACCTCATAGTCTTCATCATTCTTGTCCTTCATTTCAAAACACCCCTTTAAGCTGAGGTAAGTTAGGGAAGCCTTCCACTCTTGGCTCTTCATGACCTCGAGCCTTGAACATGGTTTGTCTCCCTCTCTTACACATCATAACCCAACCATAGCCTTAGACTTGCAAGTACAAGGTCATGACAATGTTAAGACGAAAAGTTGACTTTGGGAATATGGATAATTAGGTTATTTTAGAATTATTTTGTGAAATTAAAACCCATTATAGATGATGATACCTAGTTTTAAAATATGTAATTTTTTTTATTATTGGATCATTTATTTTATTTTTTAATTAATTTATTATGAAATTGGTACATAAACTTGAAGTGTCAGATTTTTTTACCTTTTTAATAAATTTTACTTTGTTAATTTTCTTGTAAAAAAATATGACATTAATCTACAAACAATGCTTTACACAATTAAAAAAAAATTCAAAAAATGATTATTTTGGGTCAAATTATGGTGTCTATACATGAGCATTTTCAAAAAAATCAATTAGGGCCAATAAAAAATTAATTAAAAAAATATGTAGAAAAAAATTACAAAAAAATATCCTCATCAATCCTTAGTGTAATACACATCTATACCCAAAAGAAACTAGAAAAATATTTTTATTTAGTCAAATTATTGTGTTCGTACACGTGCTTGCTATGGTCCTAAAAAGGTTACTTTTAAAAAGTGTTTTTTATACATTCCTATTAAA
This sequence comes from Sequoia sempervirens, assembly GCA_007258455.2. NCBI lineage: Eukaryota > Viridiplantae > Streptophyta > Pinopsida > Cupressales > Cupressaceae > Sequoia > Sequoia sempervirens. The sequence continues at coordinate 33,007,581 of VDFB02072274.1, forward strand.
AAACATTTTTTTTCATGTAGGTATTAACCAAATTACATATTTGAAAACTAGACTCAAAATACTAAATTTCATATTACTATACTTTTTTGAGATTCGATGTGCAAGTGCTTCAAAATTTCAATCCTATTGTCACAAACTTTGAAAATCAAGAAAAATACTTCCATTTTTTGAACATTTTGAGGACCCAAATTCTTGTACCCTAAATTTGGGTGTACCAAAAGGGTTAATGTGGTGTATGAAAATAAATCTAGGGTCTAAATCATACCTTTCCAAATATCACTTTTGAGAGGACACAAAAAATATCATAAAAGACCACTTTACTACTATTCTCAAGGAAGAGCTAGAATGACAGATCATGGTTTTTGTCCTCTTTTGTGAGGTTTGATGAGTGATGTGTTGATTAGGAATTGAATTGATTTGATTATGTAAACTATATAAATCATCCAACTACAACAAGCTAATGAAAATACTAAAAGAAATAGAGTTGATAAAAAGAAGTTGAGAAGAGCATGGTAGAGAGCATAGGCAATGGAACCTTGCATTCAATATAGGATTAAATTATTTTCTTAGGGGTTTCAAAAAACTAGACTAAGAATGATGCTTTGTGGAATATCTAATCAGGTATTAGTGAGTTACAACCTTTAGGTTCTTCCCTGTTGGAGTCAGCTTTGGAACTTCATATGTTGATGAATAATTTGTCTTAACCTAATTTGATGAATGAATATGATTGAATACTTGATCTTGATGTTTGTTCTCCAATATTCTCTAATGCCTCTTTAGATCCATTGCCTAGAATAATAAGAGGAGAAAGGGTTATTTTTTATAGGGGATTGACTAATTCAAACCCTATTTTGGTGTTTCCACCTCTACAACGACTATGATGAGTAGAGGAAAATAGATAAAACAAGTGATAAGTCAAAAGTGCTACAACTTACAACTTAGATTTTCTTTCCTTGATGGACTGAGTTCATTTCACAAATCTAATTCAATTTGATTCTTGATTGAAGATCCTGCAAGTGTTAGTACTCCCAAAAAAGTGAACAAAAAACATGAAGCGAATCTTACATGATCCATTGCTAACATAAATATTGACCAATGATTTTGTTTTTAAATAATGCTTATTGTGGTCTTGAATCAACTTAACTAATTTTTAGAATGCTTAAGTGATATTCAAACTTTTATTCATTTCAACTGGTGAAAACGACGTATATTTACATGTATTTGTACATTTTCCACAATAAATTTATTTTAAAGTTAACAAATGAATTTGAATTTGTAAATATAAAAAATTCAATAATAAAATATTAAAAATTGGGCCACAATAGAGTGGTTAGGGTTGAGGGCACCAATTACAATTACTAATTTCAACTTAATTTCCAAAACTGATAATAAAATAAGAAAATAATAAGCATGATTAGGTCCAAGCACATAAGGGGGAGCTAAACATAGTGTGAAATTGTTAGGGTCAATAGTTTACAATGCTACATTTATCCCTCACTTTAGTGAGAGTCTGAACTTACACTCGTGTTCATAATAAACAAAGAAAAATCCATAAAGGGTTATTTCATAAAAAAATTGGGTAAGTAATCTGATATTGCATCTAGGGGATGCAATAGTTGTCATGCTTAGGATTCTATTAAAAAATAATGTAAAGAAAAAGGAACAAAAACACACATGATGTTCAATGGAACAAAAGAGACACAAAACATACACAATGAAGAAATAAAAGTGTACAAAAGAAAATATGTGAGTCATACAAGTGATTAGGATGAAATTAGGATCCACCCAAATACATGAGCAATATGCTAGACCACTTATTTTTCAAAGCCCTTAATCACTTCAAATTGTGTAAAATAAGATGCTAATAATAACAAAAAATGCAACCTAACTATTATAACAACTATGGGGGATGTTTTTAGACCATAAAAAAGTTGTGTACCTTGCTATAAAGTTGTTGTTTATGAGGTATGGAGGACTCATTCACCTTCAGGGGTGAATGGGTCCTTTTAGGGTTTTGAAAAACCAATTTCAGCATCATGTACCTTGATGTCTGGACTCTTGAAATCCTGGCTATCAAGTTATAGAAGCCTGTATGAAATTCTCTAGAGCTCTTTCTGTGATCTTGCACTTTGAATGAAAACTTTTGCAACTTTGCAACTTTGAAAACTTTGCTCAAAATCTTGCTCAACTTGATCTTCAACCTATAAATCTACAATAACACACTCAAAGGCAAGAAAAACTTGTTGATTTGTTAGTGAATGGGGGTTTTCCTCAGTCAAACCCCTCGTAGGTGATTAAACAAAATGATGAAATAATGAAATGAAGTATGAAATGTGAAATAATGTAAATGATGTCACCTTGGATGATCTCTTGTGAAGAAAATCTACATACTATCATGTAGTAGCCATGAAGAATGTAGATCTTGGATGGGTATGTGCAGGATCATGGTATGCCAAAAAGTGGCAATATTTGTAGGGTATGTGGCTGACGACTTTTTTTTCACCCAAAATTAATGAAATGAAAAGGGTTTTTAAAGGAGATTCTCAGCTTTCCAAAAATATAAATTATGATTTAATTTGAATTTAATAAATAATTATTATTCATTTTCTATTAGAATTACTTACTAAAAGTCCGACGATAGGCTAATTGAAAACATCTATAACTTTCAAATGTATCATATTTTGAATCCAAAACATGTGTCACATTCTATGCTTTACATACTATAGGATTAAAAAGAAAAAATTAAATTTCATGAATTTTGACAAAGTTAAGGTGGTCGACAGACGAAGTTTTTATATTTTCTAAAAGTTGTAATAAAAATTCATAATTAATTATTTACTTGGAAAAAATTACAAAAAAATATGCATCACATCTGGACATGAGTCCTCTACTTATATATAAAATCTTACAAAAAAATATTATCATTTTATTATGGTGGTGGTTGACACCTACTTTTATTTTTCCCTGAAATTTAAGTACTACTTATTGAAATTTCAAATTTTCACCAAATAGATTTTATTTATTTTAAATAAACCTAGTATTTTAGAAACTACATTCAATTTTCTACAAATTCTATTCTTACATATTTTTGAAATAATATAGATAACTTATTCAAATATTTACGTCAAGTTGCCTAACACTGATTTTTCTGAATTTTTTGCCACTTAAGGGCCTGTTTGCCATACCATGATCCTGCACATGCCCGGATGTAAGATGATGCTTTTAAACAAATCCTCAACGAAAAATTAACTTCTTAGCTCAAAACACATGAATGCATCCAATCCTTGAAATGATGATAGAACCTTGAATTGCTGCAATAAGCACTTGAAATCTGCTTAGAAATTATTTATGAATGCTCTTGAAGTGCTCTATAATTCTCTTTCGAAGTATTCAGATTCTCTCTTGAAAATATTAGGTGAAAAAATGTGAATTAACCCCTTATTTAAACTAAATTAGGATATTAACCTCAAAATTAAAATAATTAAGGTTGACACCAAATCTAAAAAGAAAGATAATTAAATTCCATCCAGAATGAAATTCAAAAATTAGGGTCTCATTAAGGGAGGACCCATTCGCCACCAAAGGCGAATAGGTCCTAGCTAAGTTTCAAGTACCAAGCTTCAGGGAGCTGAAAGAAGGCCAAAATCCCATTCCAGATCAACTAAGAAAGGGGAGTCATGATAAGAGAGGATACATTTTCCATTAAGGGCGAATGGGTCCTGGCTCAACTTACCAGGACCAAAATTTTCCCAATGAAATAATTTGATATTTAATTTATGATTGTCAGGATAGATCTTCGAGAGGTGTTAAAATTAAGGGCTAAATTTGAATTAAAAGGGGGTTAATTACTCCAATTACCCACAATTAATTAAGACCACCTAGATAAGTGTGAAAGTTCATTATAACACTTTACAAAACTTAAACAAGGTACACATTATGTACATTTTTATTGAAAAGGGGCCCATTAGACTTAATTAACCAAATAAGTCCTAGAAAAGAGTGAAAGTGTGTTACAACACTTTACAACACCTTTGCAAAGGACCAATAAAGGCATGTTTTAGTTGAATAAATTTCCTATAATAATGTGAATGTGTACAACACATTACAACACTACTCCAAAACACCATTAGTTTAGATTTAATTTCAATTATTCAAACAAGCAAGGAAAAAACTACTCTTTCTGTTACTACATTTTTCCCCCACTTTAGTGAGAGGGTGACCCCATGTCAAAATCACACTAAAGTAGACATCTAAGACACTTAAGTATGCAACAATAAAAAAGATACATTATCATACCTTGTCAAAGGCCAAAAATAATAATAATAACAAAGGATCAAGCACAACCAATTCAATGTGATGTGAGGTGGTGGTTGTTTGTCCATAACACACACTGCTCACTCTGGGGTAGTGGAACCTCAGTTTGTCCACTAGGTGAGTTGTCCCAATATATGTTTGCTCACTCTGGAGTAGTGGAACCTTAGTTTGTCCAATAGGTGAGTTATCCCAATGAGGTGGAAAATGAAATAATCTTATTAGCCTCTCATACCATACTAAAATTATCCTCCTAACAACTTTGATAAGGTACCACAATGAAAATGCTTTTGTAAATTCTTTCGAATGTCATGTAAAAATTTTGCTAAAGGGGATTTTTCTTTGTTCGTGTAATAGTATTCCTTATAGGGAGCATTGTGCCTAATGTCTCCAAGAGAGGCTAAGTCAAAAGTGTCACATCGTTTCCCATGGGATGCCTCATTTGCATCATGCCATGTCTGTAGATTGTACACTCTTGGATGTCATCAAACCTGATGCAGGAGCATCCATGATGAAGGGAAATCCTCATCAAGAAAAAAGAGGGAATTTTATTTTGATTTCCTAAGGTTTGGTATTTTATGTTTTTGGATAAATAACTTGCAATATTTGACCAAAATAATATTTTAATAAATTGGTCTTTATTAATGTTGCAATTTTTGGTGTTGGAGATACTTGTGAGGCAATTTTGAATATTAAAATAATCTAAAAGGAAAATTGGGTGTGGAAATTTTGGGAGATACACTCTATGAACACTCATTTATGATTCCATAAATGTAGCTATGGAAATTTGGTGCCCAAAATTGAGTTGTCTACTTTTTTCTATTTTGGGGTCATGTTGAGTGGAGTGGGAGTTCGAGTTGTCAACCAATTTTGGAAATTTCATGAAAGTGGAATCAAAGATACCTTTTAATATTTTTAATATGTTCATTTGATGCATTTTATGAGGATTTTTACTAGGTTGTGTCAAGGAGAATGAGGAGTTATAGGAGAGCTAAGATTGAATGTAGTATTTAAGTCTTAGCTTGTCAAATTCACAAGTTGCTTTTCTAGATTTTTGGAGAAGTCTCTCCTAGGGTGTAACAGTTCCTTCTTGGGTAGATTGGACTCATGTTTTTTAAGGTTTGAAGATGAAGTTGTAGTAGCACATGGATGGGGTTACAGAGGTTTAATTTGCAGCAAAAGGGATCCACTAAAAGTATGCAACTTGTAGGAGAAACAAATTGTCAAAGAATTTTATTTGAAGGGAATAATTTTGTGATTGTTGTTTTCTATTTTAAATCAATTTATTTTCAAATTTGTAATGGAATACATCAGTCCATATGACTATAAATGAATGTAGTTTCATTTATACCTTTAAGTTGTAATAATTTAGGAAATTTTTGATTAAGATTATGAGACATTTTCAACAGATCTAATTGATTTTTGCATTTTTTTTAAGATGCATGTATGTGTTGTGATTTTGAGAATGAGGATTTTATTTCTCTTTCATCAGTGGTATCAGAGCAAGAGTTCTTGAGTGTGCAAGAAGAAGCGTTGATTGGAGGTTGTTTGCACAAGGACCTGAGGGTTGGTGTGTGTGTGTGTGAATTTTTTCTTGTAGATGTATGTGAAAGTTGCAAGAAGAACTACTTAGAGGATTTGAGGAGTTGAGGTACTTGTTGCTATGAACAGATCACTGAGTGTGAGGTAGTTTACAATAGAACATGAAAGTGTTGAAGATTTGTAAACAGATCACTAAATGTGAGGCAATTTACATATGTAAAACTTGAGAGTTTGAATATTTGTGTTGTTAAGGCTTTGAGAGTGTGGAAATTGTTTGAAGAAATTCCCAAGAATAAAGGAATAAAGTTTTTCATAGTTGTGTATGCAAGAGAACATGAAGGAGAAAATATTGTAGAAGTATGGTTTGAGGATAGCATGAACAAAAAGAGAAAAGGTTAAGTTGTTGAGGTTGAAAGCAAGAAAAAATAAAGTGCAGCAATGCATAAGGAAGAAAGATGGATGAAGGACAAGCACATGATCTACAAATATTTATGAGTTCAACTCATGAAATATTTTAAATTACCTTAGGTGTTTGATGCAACAACATCCATGGTGAAGGGAAATCCTCATCAAGCAAAAAGAGGGCATTTTATTTTGATTTTCCTAAGGTTTACTATTTTATGTTTTTGGATAAATAACTTGCAATATTTGACCAAAATAATATTTTAAATAAATTGGTCTTTATTAATGTTGCAATTTTTCTTGTTAGAGATAGTTGTGGAGGCAATTTTTAATATTAAAAAATTCTAAAAGGAAAATTGGGCATGGAAATTTTGGGAGATACACTCTATCACAACTCATTTATAATTACTTAAATGTAGCTATGGAAATTTGGCACCCAAAATTGAGATGTTCACTTTTTGCTATTCTTGGGTCTTGTTGAGTGGAGTGGGAGTCTGATTGTCAACCAATTTTGGAAATTTCATGAAAGTGGATTCAAATATGCCTTTTAATATTTTTAATATGTTCATTTAATGCATTTTATGAGAATTTTTACCAGGGTGGGTCATGGAGAATAAGGAGTTACATGAGAGCTAACATTGAATGAAATATTTAAGTCTTAGCTTGTCAAATTCACAAGTTGCTTTTCCATATTTTTGGATAAGTCTCTCCTAGGGTGTAGAAATTTATTCTTGGGAAGATTGGAGTCATGTTTTTGTAGGTTTGAAGATGAAGTTGCAGCAGCACATGAATGGGGTTACAGAGGTTTAATTTGCAGCAAAAGGGATCCACTAAAAGTATGCAACTTGTAGGAGCAAAATTTTGTCAATGAAGTTTATTTGAAGGAAATCATTTTATGATTGTTGTTCTGTTTTAAATTAGTTTATTTTGTGATTTTTAATGGAATAAATCAGCCCATATGACTATAAATTAATGTATTTTCATTTATACCTTCAAGTTGTAATAATTAAGGAGATTTTGGATGAAGATTATGAGACATTTCCAGCAGATCTAATTGACTTTTTGCATTTTTTTTAAGATGCATGTATGTGTTGTGAGTTTTAGAATGAGGGTTTGAGTTTCTCTTTTATCAAAACCTAATGACACCACCAAGAAGAGGACACATCACAAGAAAAAGAAGAAAAATCACACCATGAAATTTTTTCCAAAAGATGTCATCTATGTATGCTCCCACTTTAAAGTGGTTACTACACCATCACTGTGAGAAATTTCTTTAAAGTAGACAATTTTTTTGAACCTAAGACATGAGATCCTTCCTTATAAAACCCTATGCTAAGTCATATTTTTATGAAGCAAGTCACGTCATGAAATAGAAATGAAGGGTTGCCCCCATAAATACATAAGGGATCTATGGATTTAGGGTCAATGTGTCTAAGCTACAATGTTGCCATAGAGCATGGAATTTTCATCATTCCCCAAATACTCACATAACTTGAAGAATGAAACAAAGAGAGAAAAAACAAAGAAAAAACATTTTAGGTCAACATGGAAGAAACATGAATGTTTTGATTCCTTGCATCATCCCCAAAAGGAAAACACAAGATAAATGAAAAAGATAAAGGAATTTTTTTGGGGTCAACATGGAAGATACATGAATGTCTCAATGCCTTGCATCATCCCTAAAAGGGAAACACAAGACAAATGAAAAATAGAAAGACAAAGATTTTGGGTCAACATGGAAGAGACATGAATGTCTCGATGCCTTGCATTATCTCCAAAAGGAAAACACAAGACAAATGAAAAAAAAAAAATGAAAACCTTTTGGGTCAACATGGAAGAGACATGAATGTCTTGATGCCTTGCATCATCACCAGAAAGAAAATACAAGACAAATAAAAAAGATAATTACGACATAGAGAAGAATGAAGGTACATATATATGAATGCACAAAAGAGAGAGGAACATCAGATGAAATGTCATGGGGGATCACATTACACATATGAAATCAAAAATAAAAATGAAAAAGAAAAATACTAGTAAGGAATATGCAAGTCAACCTAAAGTAGGTCATCTGCCTCCCAATCTCGATCGGTATAAATGGAAGGCAGGAAACTAGCCAAAGGGACAATGACAATGCATTACTAGGACAAGGCTATCAAATTCTTGCCCCACTGTGTGCAAGACAAGAATGAGTTGAGGTAGGTGATGAAAAATGAGCTCCTTGCATTAGAGAAAATGATTTGCAATAAGTGTAAAACATGTAATAGTGATTTTTTTTAAAGATTCTATAACCATTACATGGCAAGGAGTGGGAAAGGTATGGTATGCAATCACTTGATGGCAATCATTTCCATTGAAGTGAAAATTTATCAATACTAATTTGAATGCATGACACTCATTAGTACTATGCCCAATAATTTTACGGTATTGAAAATGTGGAACATTTGCATTTTTAGGATATAGTATGAGCTTGTCTTTCATTGGTGATTATGTTATAAGTTCTTTTTTTATGAATATTTGTAGTTTCCTTTCACTTTCAGGCAGCAGACAAGGGAACTTTAGTTTCTATAACCTGTAAGGCCTCTTGCGCTTACTATATTCACCAACTTCTCTAGATGGGATTAGGGCAAGAGTTCTTGAAATGATCTTGTCTTTGTTATCCATATCGTTAGGGGGTATGGGTTGTTCTTTAGGAAGGAGCACATTTATGTCAGGAGGAAGATCTAAGACTACCATACCATCAGTACAAAGCCTTAGGTACTCTTTAGGAGCACTTATGTTGGGAGGGGGATCTTGGTATCCTATCCCTTTGGTTTCTTTGGTTTGTATTTTCTCTAGGAGTTGATGAAATTTATGTTTGCTTGTTGTATCCCATCCTTGTTTGCATAAGACAATGAATCCTTTGCCATATTTTTCTTCAAGGTTGATTGATTTGTTGGTTACTTTGTTGACATAGGATGGTTGAATGTTTTCTTGTTTAGAGATGCTAGGTTCACCTATGATAGGGAACTTAGGTTCAACTTGTGACTCAGTTTTAGGATATAAAAGGAAAAGCATTTCAAGTTGTGTTGGTTGTTTCATTGAAGGATAAAAGGATATATTGGACTCAAGGTTGTTAATGAAATAATTTATGAATTCATTCATGTTAGCATCCTATTGTCCAATAATGTGAACATCATGAGGAGGACATGTGTTAGGATTTGTGTGAGCATGAGTGAGTTTAATGTCATTAGATTCGTTGTTAAAAACATAATATGAAACATCGACCAAAGAGAACAAGGATTTCCACACATTGCCTAAATAGTTCTCCATTTTAAAAAATTTAGACCTAAACATGGTAATTTACTGAATAGAAAATGCAATAAGCTAAAAATGAAATGCTTTGATGCAATTTTGAACTTTTAAGAATGTACTGAAATGAAGCAATTTAATGTAAATGCAAAGAAATTGATGAAACAAAAAATTAGGAAACTAAAAAAGCAAGATAAATACACCAAATAGAAGCTAAAACTTGACATTTTAATGTCCTGAAATTATAGAATTATAGCTAACATAGAATCATTTTCTAGTGAGGGCGAATGGGTCTTGGTTAGGTGTTTCTAGGATTTTTCTATGGATTTCAAAGTTAATTTTGATGCCTTTTTAGATTCCAGAAGTTATAGATCCGACCGATTAGAAACTTATTTTCCAGTAAAGATGAATGTGTCCTGGTTAGGTCTTTTTAAAATATTTTTTAATGATTTGCAAGCTCGTTGATATATCTTTTAGTTCGAGGTTGTAGACAGTGAAATGTAGCTTCAGATTTTCCAAAAATTCAATACAAAAATTCAATGAAAAGATGAAATGCAAGACCTAGGTTGAAATGTAGTTTTTTTAAATTTTCAAATGCAATTGGAGATCTAAATGAGATGCAAAATGATTGATAAATGTTTTTATAATTTTTAGATTTAAGAATTGCAAAACAATGCAAATCTAAACCCTATATGATATGCAATATTTCAATGCAAAAGAAGAAAGCCTAGTTCAATACAAATCTAAATGCAATGAATGCAAGATTTTAACTTAAGATGCATTGATAGATTCCAAAAATTAGAATATTGTAATGTTTAATATGTCGGGTTCACAAAAAATGATTATGGTGAAAATAGGATCCACCCAAATGCATGAGCAATGTGATGGACCACTTATTTTCAAATCCCTTAATCACTTAAAATTGTATAAAAGAGGATGCTAATAACAACCTGAAATGAAACCTAACTAATATAGCATCTATGAGGGATGCTTTTAGAGCATGAAAAAGTTGTGTACCTATCTAGAAAATTGTTATTTTTGAGCTATGGAGGACTCATTCACCTTCAATGGTGAATGGGTCCTTCTAGGGTTTCATAAAATTGATTTCAATATCATCTACCTTGATGTATGCAATCTTCAAATCCTGGTTATCAAGTTCTAGAAGCCTGTATGCAATTTTGTAGAGCTCCTTCTGTCATTTTGCACTTTGAATGACAACTTTTGCAACTTTGCAACTTTGACAACTTTGCTCCAAATCTTGCTAAACTTGATCTTCAACCTGTAAATTTACATTAACAAACTCAATGGAAAGAAAAAATTGCTGATTTTTTAGTGAATGAGGGTTTTCCTCAGTCAAACCACTTGTAGGTAATTAAACCAAATGATGAAATGTGAAATAATGTAAATGATATCACCTTGGATGATAGCTTGTGAAGAAAATATGCATACTATCATGTAGTGGCCATGAAGAATGTAGATCTTTGATGTAATATGATGCTTGTAAATGAATCCTCAATGCAACCTTCTTAGTCAACACACATGAATGCATTAAACCCTTGACATGATGAGAGGACCTTGAATTTCTGCAATAAACACTTGAAATCTGCATTGAAATTCCTTATGAATGCTCTTGAAGTGCTCTATAATTCTCTTGCAAAGTATTAGGATTTTCTCTTGAAAATCTTAGGTGAAACAATGTGAATTAACCCCTTATTTATACTAAATTAGGAGATTAACCACAAAATTCAAATAATTAAGGTCGACCCTAGATCTAAAAAGAAAGATAATTAAATTCCCACCAGAATGAAATTCAAAAATTAGGGTCTCATTAAGGGAGGACCCCATTCACCACTAAAGGCAAATGGGTCTTGGCTAAGCTTCTAGGACCAAGCTGAAAGAAGCTAAAAGAAGGCCAAAAATCCATTCCAGATAAATTGAGAAAGGGGGGTCCTATTAAGAGAGGACCCATTCACCATTAAGGAAGAATGGGTCCTAACTCAACTTACCAGGACCAAAATTTTCCCAATGAAATAATTTGATAGTTAATTTATGATTGTCGGGATAGATCTTCAAGAGGTGTCAAAATTAAGGCCTAAATTTGAATTAAAAGGGGGTTAACCACTCCATTTACCCACAATTAATTAAGACCACCTAGATAAGTGTGAAAGTGCCATATAGCACTTTACAACACTTAAACAAGGTACACATTATATACATTCTTATTGAGAAGGGGACCACTAGGCTTAATTAAGCAAATAATTCCTAGAAAAGTGCGAAAGTGTGTTACAACACTTTACAACACCTTTGAAAAGGACCAATAAATGCATGTTTTAGTTGAATAAAGGTTGTAGAATAGTGTAAATGTGTACAACACATTACAACACTACTCCAAGACACCATTAGTTTAGCTTTAATGTCAATTATCCAAAAAAGCAAGGAAAAGGCTAATTTTTTTGTTAGTACATTTTGTCCCCACTTTAGTGAGAGGGGTATGTGCAGGATCATGATGGGCCAAAAAGTGGCAATATGATGGGTATGTGGCTGATGACTATTTTTTTACCCAAAATTGATGAAACAAAACAGGTTTTTAAAGGAGATTCTTAGCTTTCCACCAATATAAATTATGCTTTACTTTGAATTTAATAAGTAATTATTATTCATTTTCTATTCAAATTATGACTAAAGTCTTGATTGATAGGCTGATTGAAAAAAATCTATAGCTTTCAATTAGTATCACATTTTTTGAATCCAAAATATGTGTCACATTCTATGCTTTGTACACTATAGGATTAAAAAAGAAAAATGAATTTCATGAAGTTTTGACCAAGTTAAGGTGGTCGACATATGAGTTTTTATATTTTTTAAAAAGTTGTAATAAAAAATTCATAATTAATTATTTATTTGGAAAAAAATTACAAAAAAGTATGCATCACACCGAGGAATGAGTCCTCTACTTATATCTAAAATCTATAAAAAAAATTTATTATTTTATTGTGGTTAGGGTGGTCAGACAGACACCTACTTATTTTTCCCCCTAAATTGAAGCACCACTACATTGAAATTTCAAATTTTCACCAAATAGATATATTTTTTTAAACAAGCATAGTACTTTATAAACTACATTCAATTTGCTACAAATTATATTCTTACAAATTTTTGAAATAATATAGATAACTTATTCAAATTTTTACGTCAAGTTTCCTACTTTGATATTTCTGAATTTTTTGCCACTTAAGGGCCTATTTTTTCCATGATGATCCTACACATACCCAGAGGATGACCCCGTGTCAAAATCACACTAAAGTAGACATCAAAGACACTTAAGTATGCAGCAATATAAAATATACATGATCATACCTTGTCAAACCTGCCAAAATGAACAAAAATAAAGGATCAAGCACAACCATTTCAATCCAATGTGAAGTGGTGGTTATGTTTCCATAACACATGTTGCTCACTCTGGGGTAGTGGATTCTCATTTTTTCCATTGGGTGAGTTGTCCCAAAATATGTGTGCTCACTCTCGAGTAGTGTAACCTTAGTCTGTCCAATAGGTGAGTTATCCCAATGAGGTGGAAAATGAGAGAATCATATTAGCCTCTCATAGAATACCGAAGTTATCCTCCTGAAAACTTCTATAAGGCACCATAATGAAAATTCCTTAGTAAATCCATTTGAATGTCATGTAAGAAAATTTCTAAAGGGGATTTTTGTTTGTTCGTATAACAGTCTTCCTTCTAGGGAGCATTGTGCCTAATGTCTCCAAGAGAGGACAAGTAAAAAGTGTCAGATCATTGTCCATAGGATGCCTCATTTGCATCATGCCACATCAATAGATCATACACTTTTGGATGACATCAAACCCAATAGCACCACCAGGAAGAGGACACGTCACAAGAAAAAGAAAAGAAAAATCACAGCATGAAATTTTGCCAAAAGATGTCATCTATGTATGCCCCCACTTTAAAGCAATTGCCACACCATCACTATGAGAAATTTCTTTAAAGTATTCAATGTTTTTGAGCCTAAGACATGAGATATTTCCTTGGAAAACCCCATGCTAAGTCATATGTTTCTGAAGCAAGCTACATCATGAAATAGAAAGGAAGGGTTGCCCCCACAAATACATAAGGGATCTATGGATTTGGGGATAGTATGGACCTATGCTACAATATTTTCATAGAGAATTGAACTGTCTTCATTCTCCAAATACTAACAAATCTAGAAGAAGACACAAAGAGATCAAAAACAAAGAAAAATCATTTCGGGTCAACATGGAAGAAACATGAATGTTTCGATGCCTTGTATTATCCCCAAAAGGAAAACACAAGATAAATGAAAAAGTTAAAGGAGAATATTTTGGGTCAACATGGAAGAGACATGAATGTCTCAATTCCTTGTGTCATCCCAAAAAGGAAAACACAAGAAAAATGAAAAAGAGAAAAAAAATGTTTCAGGTCAACATGGAAGAGACCTGAAAGTCTTGACGCCTTGGATCATCCCCAAAAGGAAAGCACAAGACAAAGGAAAAAAGAAGGAAAATATTTTCGGTTAACATGGAAGATACATGAATGTCTCAATTCCTTGTATCATCCCCAAAAGGAAAACACAAGACAAATGAAAAAGATAATTATGACATAGAGAAGAATGCACAAAAGAGAGAGGAACATCAAACAAAATGTTACAGGTGACCACATTATGCACATGCAATCACAAAGAAAAATGAAAAATAAAAATACTAGTAAGGAACATGCAAGTCATCTTAAAGAAGGTCATATGTCTCCTAGTCTTAGTTAGTATAAATGGAAGGTGGGCAACTAGCCAAAGGGACAATGACAATGCATTTCTAGGAAAAGGCTATCAAATTCTCACCCACACCTTGTTCAAGACAAGAATCAGCTGAGGTAGGTGATGAAAATGAGCTCCTTCCATTAGAGAAAATGATTTGCAATAAGTGTAAAACATGTAATAGTGAGAATGTTGTAAGATTCTACAACTATTGCAAAACAAGGAGAAGGGAGGGTATGTTATACTATCACTAATCACTGCCATTGAAGTGAAAATTTATCATTACTAATTTGAATGCACAACACTCATCATTACTATGTCTAAGAGTTTTGTGGTATCGACAATGTGGAACATTTGCATCTTTAGGATATAGTATGAGATTGTCCTTTGTTAGTGGTAATGTTATAAGTTCTTTGTTTAGAAGTTGTAGTTTCCTTTCACTTTCAAGTGGGGGACAAGGGAACTTTAGTTTTTGTAACTTGTAAGGCCTCTTGTGCTTACTAGATTCACCAACTTCTCTAGATCGGATTAGGGTAGGAGGTCCTGAGATGATATTTTCTTTGTTATCCTTATCCTTAGGAGGTATGGGTTGTTCTTTAGGAAGGAGGACATTTATATCAAGAGGAAGATCTAAGACTACCGTACCATCACTACAAAGCCTTAGGTACTCTTTAGGAGAACTTATGTTGTGAGGGGGATCTTGATATCCTATCCCTTGGGTTTCTTCAGTTTTTATTTTCTTTAGGATTTGATGAATTGTATATTCATTTATTGTATCACATCCTTCTTTGCGTAAGATCATGAATCCTCTGCCATATGTTTCTTCAAGGTTTATTGATGTGTTGGTTACTTTGTTGACATAGGATTTTTGAATGTTTTCTTGTTTATAGGTGCTAGGTTTACCTATGGTAGGGAACCTAGGTTCAACTTGTGACTCAGTTTCAGGATGTAAAAGGTCAAACATTTGAAGTTGTGTTGGTTGTTTCATTGAAGGATAAAAGGATGTATTGGACTCAAGGTTGTTAAGGCAGTCATTTATAAATTCATTCATGCTAGAATCATCTTCTCCAATGATGTGAAAATCATGAGGAGGAAATGTATAAAGAGTTATGTGAGCATGAGTGAGTTTAATGTCATTAGGGTCATTTCCAAAAACACAATTTGAAACATCAACCAAAGAGAACAAGGATTTCCACAAATTGCCTAAACAATTCTCCATTTTTCATAATTTTAGACCTAAACATGGTAATTTACTAATTACACATTGCAATAAGTTGAAAATGAAATGCTTTGATACAATTTTGAAATTTTAACAATGTACTAAAATGAAGCAATTTAACGTAAATGCAAAGAAATCAATGAAACTGAAAATTAGGAAATTGAAACAAGATAAATGCACCAAATAGAGGCTAAAAACTGAGATTTTAATGTTTTGAAATTGCATATTTGTAGCTAATAGGGACTCATTCACTAGTAAGGTAAAATGGGTCCTAGTTAGGTGTTTCTAGTAGGATTTTTCTATGGATATTAGAGTCAATTTTAATGCCTTTTTAGATTCCAGAAGGTACAGATTAAACCTGATCAGGGACTTATTTACCAATAAAGGTGAATGGGTTCTGGTTTGGTATTTTTAAACTATTTTTTCATGATTTACAAGCTCACAGATATATATTTGAGTTCCAAGTTGTAGACAGTGAAATACAACTTTAATTTTTTTAGAAATTCAATGCAAAAATTCATTGAAAAGATGAAAAGCAAGACGTGGGTTGAAATGCAGATTTGTTTTGATTTAAAATGCAATTGAATGAGATCTAAATGAGATGCAAAATGACTAATTTTTTTTTAATAATTTTAAGATTTAAGAAATGCAAAGCAATGCAAATCTAAACCCTATATGATATGCAAGATTTCAATCCAAAAGAAGAAAGCCTAATTCAATACAAATAAAAATGCAATGAATACAATATTTTAACTTAAGATGCAATGATAGACTCCAAAAATTAGAATATTACAATTTTGAATATGTCAGGTTCACAAAAAATGATTATGGTGAAAATAGGATCCACCCAAATGCATGACCAATGTGTTGGGCCACTTATTTTTCAAAGCTCTTAATCACTTCAAATTGTGTAAAATAATATGCTAATAACAACCAGAAATACAACTTATTTTTTATAGAAACTATGGGGGATGTTTTTAGAACATAAAAAATTTGTGCATCTTGCCAGAAACACGATGTTTTGAGCTATGGAGGACTCATTCACCTTCAGTGATGAATGGGTTCTTTTAGGGTTTCAAAAAATTGATTTCAGGATCCTGTACCTTGATGTTTGCACTCTTGAAATCTCAGTTATCAAGTTCTTGAAGCCTATATGTAATTTTGTAGAGCTCTTTCTGTGTTCCTGCACTTTGAATGACAACTTTTGCAACTTTGCAACTTTGACAACTTCACTCCAAATCTTGCTCAACTTGATCTTCAACCTATAAATTTGCAATAACACACTCAAGGGAAAGAATTTTTTTATTTTTTTTAGTGAATGGGGTTTTTCCTCAGTCAAACCCCTTATAGGTAATCAAACCAAATGATGAAATAATGAAATGAAGCATGAAATGTGAAATAATGTAAATGTTGTCATCTTGGATGATATCTTGTGAAGAAAATCTGCATACTATCATATAGTGGCCATGAAGAATGTAGATCTTGGGTGTAAGATGATGTTTTTAAATGGATCCTCAATGCAAAACTAACTTCTTAGCTCAAAACACATGAATGGATTAAACCCTTGACATGATGATAGGAACTTGAATTGCTGCAATAAACACTTAAAATCTGCCTTGAAATGCCTTATGAATGCACTTGAAGTGCTCTATAATGCTCTTGTGAAGTATTAGGATGCTCTCTTGAAAATATTAGGTAAAATAATTTCAATTAACCCCTTATTTATACTAACTTAGGAGATTATCCCCGAAATTCAAAGAATTAAGGCCGACATCAGATCTAAAAAGAAAGATAATTAAATTCCCACCAGAATGAAATTCAAAAATTAGGGTCTCATTAAGGGACAACCCATTCTCCACCAAAGGTGAATGGATCCTTGCTAAGTTTCCAAGACCAAGCTTCAGGGAGCTGAAAGAAGGACAAAAACCCATTCCGAATCAACTGAGAAAGGGGGGTCATGTTAAGAGAGGACCCATTCACCATTAAGAGCATATGGGTCCTATCTCAACTTACCGGGAGAAATTTTTTCCCAATGAAATAATTTGATATTTAATTTATGATTGTCAAGATAGATGTTTAAGAGGTGTTAAAATTAAGGCCTAAATTTTAATTAAAAGGGGGCTAATTACTCCAATTACCCACAATTAATTAAGATCACCTAGATAAGTGTGAAAGTGCCTTATAACACTTTACAACACTTAAACAAGGTACACATTATGTACAATTTTATTGAAAAGGGGCCCATTAGGCTTAATTAAGCAAATAAGTCCTAGAAAAGTATGAAAGTGTGTTACAACACTTTACAACACCTTTGCAAAGGACCAATAAAGGCATATTTTCGTTGAATAAAGGTCCTAGAATAGTGTGAATATGTACAACACATTACAACACTACTCCAAAACACCATTTGTTTAGCTTTAATGTCAATTATCCAAATAAGCAAGGAAAACACTACTTTTTTCGTTACTAGAACAAGAAATACATGAAGAAAACATGTACAAGACAAAAGGAAAACACATAAAAACATAATTTAAATAATAATGCAAATACTAATAAAAAAATATATACATAAAGTAAGACATAAACATTAGGTTAGTATGATAAAAGGAATTCAAGTTAGTAAGGTAAAGAGACCTCAAATTAATTTTTTTTCTCAAATACCAAACATCATCCATTGAATATAAGATATTAGATATAATGGTGCTCTCATAATGCTAGCAATTTGTGTTATGTTAGATCACCTATAAGTTACTAGATCCACTAGCTAGGAATTTGTGCATTGATAGTTTTCCATGCAATATGATGGGCCCTACAAGGTTATAAAGTTGTGTTATGCTTGTTTACTTGTAAGACACATATATTAGCTATCAAGTTGTGTTATGCTAGTTATCCATGTAAGAAAAATTCAAGTTGATAGACCAAGAAGTTTTGTTATGCTATATCTGGACTATTTTTCCAATCACGTCTCAAGGAGCGCATAAAAGTTTAACATCATTTGGGAAAGTTTAACATCTCAAGGGACAAATCATCTCAAGGGGTGCACAAAATTTTAATATCAAAGGGGATGAATCACCTTAGGAGGTATAGAAAATATTAACATCACAGTGGATGAATCATCTCGATGGGTGCATAAAAAATTTCAAGTCATGGGGGATGAATCCATAGCCACACCTCAGGGGGCATTATAAACAACACCACCACAAAATGGGTACACAAATAAAATGACCACCACATCTATAGGGGGTATTATGCACAATACCGCCACTAAAGGGGCATATGATTAAGATGAAAGGTCACACCTTAGGGATTATCTTGTAAAATACCAACTCT
Organism: Sequoia sempervirens; assembly: GCA_007258455.2. Classification (NCBI taxonomy): domain Eukaryota; kingdom Viridiplantae; phylum Streptophyta; class Pinopsida; order Cupressales; family Cupressaceae; genus Sequoia; species Sequoia sempervirens. The sequence continues at coordinate 33,026,463 of VDFB02072274.1, forward strand.
AAAAGGACACATGGATTGAATTGAAGGCCACACCTTAGGGGGTATCCTATTTTAAAATCATAAATTGTCACCCTTGACAATTAACACTACCTTGACACCCTATTTTGCATACATCATTAATTCTAATAATAAATTATTCATTTTGGAGCTATATTGATAAAATATAATTAAATCCTTGACATATTGACAAATTTGAGTAAAAAGAACCCCAACGAAGGCATTGGGTTCCCTTGATCTTAAAGGTGTCCTAATTCAAATTTGAATTTTGGTGTCTATCTTTGGTGGTTTGAAAATATCCTAGATCAACTTATATTAAAACATATCAATTGAGATGCACATATAATCAATTTTAATTCTCATTTGAACATTAGAAAAGAGATGATTTTAAATCTCTTATGTTTTGTGTAATAACCTCTTGCAAGTCAATCAACCATTAAAGTCATCCATCAATCAACATTTTTGGAAATTTGTAGTATGGCTTTACTTAATCAAACATTTCATACAAAGATAATATTGGAAACTATCATTTATCATTTCAATCAATTATCATTTTGGCCTTTGTCCAAATTAGGCTATGCCCTCTATATCATCATCATTTGTTGTACTTGGAGGTAGAAATACCAAAACAAGGTTTGAATTAGGAAAGCCCCTATACTACACAAAATTTTCCCCTCTTTTCATGTGTGTAGGTTAGATTTGAAGGTTTCATCAGCATACAACTATAGCCTGAAAATATAGTGCATATATTTACCTTACAAACTAGAAGTTTGTAAACCTAGAATCTTGTATTCTTAGTCAAGGGAACCCCATAACCTTGACTAGAAAATTTTACTTCAAATTTTGATGAAAAGTGCACAAATATATACCTTTTTCATATTTGGGTTTGTTCCATCAGTTTTAGTTTTCGTCTTTGTGATTAAATTAAATTTTTAGAACTAGGGTTTAATTTAAATGGGATTGTGAAGGCACACATAAAAATTTTCATCTTTGCAACTCAAGAGAAGACAAAACCTAGGAGATTAGCACTCCCTTGTGGCATAAATCCAAACATCAAACCCTAGTTGGTTTATATTTCAATGTGGAGTCAAAGTGAAAAGAAGTTAATCCTATTTAATCTAGTTGGATCTAGGACCACTTTTCCTACTCTACACATTGCATAATAATACCACTAAAATGGCACATGAATTGAATTGAAGGCCACACCATAGGGGGTATCTTGCATAATGCCACCACTGAAGGGGCACATGGACTATATTTAATCTTCACTAGGTGTCAAATATATGAAAATGGATGAGGATATGCCCCCCTTAAAATGTTAGAATAATTGCTATGTTAATATTTTAGTAAAAAAGGGGTGAAGAGGGGATCCTTAAAAATAATACACACCTTGAAAGATTAATTATCCTTTCCCTACAAGTGTATGGACAAGGACAATCATTGTGGATACTATCATGTTGCTCCTCAATGATAAAATATGGTTGGACAAAAATTTTGTGCCTCCATGAATGTCAATGAGAAATATTTTGCTACAAATACTACATAGCAAGGAGAAACACCACAATAACTAATTTATTATCTTACATGGATCCATAGGGATGTCATATATTTAAAATAGTTGTTGTATTTTATCCTTTAGGGCACAACAATTGATGAGGGCACAACCCGAGACATAGAAAATAACCCACAAATAAGAGAATAATTTTATTATTCAGAAAATGGAGCTTCTTACATGCAGAGGATCTCAAATCCCCAAGTTCTACAATACATGCAAGCTACAGAAAGCTACAAAATAACCCTTTCGCAATATGCGAGCTTGTCCCAAAAAAGTTACCAAAAAATACTAGAAACCCACCCATAAATAGAGCTCCTCTTTAGTTTGGAGCCAAAAAAACATTAAAATTTGAGTTTAGGCAGTTTGGTGCTGAAAATTACAACTTGAAGTTCAAATTTCAAAAGAACATTTGCAATTGTATCTTCTAGAAAGTGCGCCAAATTCCCGGGGCCATAACTTTTGATCTGGGGCTCTGATTGGCGAACCGTTTGAACCATTGGAAAGTTCTCGAAGTCAAGAACACACTCAAAATCAGCTACACCAATTTTAGAAAGTTTCGGGGCCATTCTAGAAGCTCTATGTGCCTCAAATCCAACTCGAAAGATTTTTAGGTGCAAATCTGAGAAACTAAAACTGCAATATCTTTCAACCCAGGAATAGAAAATAAAAACCATAAATTGGGAATTTCATTATGACAAAAAGGGTATGCAAAAATGTAAAAACATCTAAAAAATGATAAACTTGAAATTTAACTATTTTTGGGTGATGCAAGATTGCCCTTACAGCATTGGATGCTCCTGCATCAGACACCCAGGGTAATTTTGAGAAGTGACCCTATCACATCTCAGATGGTTAAGGAAAACCCAACCGGTGAACCGCTGCCTTAGATAGCAAGGATGAATCTTCCATAGGCCTTCCTCTCCATTTCACCAGATATTCTTCATACTACCTATTTATGGTACTCCTTCCCACACTACTATCCAAGATTTCCTCAATCTCCTCCTTTTCTGAAGTAGGTGCTAGAATCCCACACTGTTCCATCATTGGTACTTCTTGTGCGCCACCTTCATGATACTCTATCAAATCTGAAATGTTGAACACAGGGGAAATGTTGAATCCATCTGGCAACTCTACCTCATATGCATTCCCTGAATCATGCCTCTTCAAAATCTTACATGGACCGAACTTCTTCATCTTCAATTTGTTATATGTTCCCACTGGAAACCTTTCTTTCCTCAAGTGGACCATCACTTCATCACCAATTTGAAACTCCTTATACCTCCTCTTCTGATCTGCCTTAGCCTTATATTGCATATTCATCTTGTTAATATGTTCTCTTACCTTCTCATGTATATCCTTGATGTGTTCTGCAAAATCTTCTTCGGCACTTATTTTCTTCTCTTGGTCCATCTTCCTCAATTCTGAGCTGTTCTGGGGCTACCTCCATACACAATCTGGAATGGTGATCTACCAGTGCTTCTATTGACAGAATTGTTGTAAAAAATTCTGCCTGGGTAAAATCAAGTCCCATCCCTTGGGTTTATCTCCTACCAAACATCTCAGTAGGTTACCTAGACTCTTGTTAACAACTCTATCTACCCATCTTTTGTGGATGGTGTGCAGAACTAAACTTCAACTCTGTCTTCAGCTTTCTTCCACAAGGTCCTCCAAAAGTACCCCACAAATTTGGTGTCACGATCTGAAACAATACTCTTTGGCAGACCATGTAGCCTCACCACCTCTTTGAAGAACAAGTCAGCAATGTGGACTGCATCATGGGTCTTCTGACATGGAATGAAATGTGCCATCTTCGAAAACCTATCAACCACCACAAAGACTGAATCATTCCCTCGTTGTGTCCTTGGAAAACCAAGAACAAAGTCCATATTTATATCCTCCCATGGCCTCTCTGGTACAGGTAAGGGCTGATATAAGCCTATATTTTGGCTCACTCCTTTAGCCATCTGACATACCGTAGCTTTGTACAAACTTCTTCACATCCTATGACAACTGAGGCCAATAATAATGCTCACTGATAATGGCAATGGTCTTATCCGAACCAAAATGTCCTGCCATTCCTCCACTATGCTTCTCCTTTATCAAGTTCTCCCTCATGGAACTCCTCGGGATACACAATTGACTTCCCTTAAATAACATGCCATCCTGGATTATGAAATCCAGCCACCTTGTCCTGTCCATTGTAACAGGTTCCAAACTTTCCAAGCCTCTGCAAAATCAAGATCTTCTGGATCATACAGTGTCTTGAGTTCATTGAACCAACCACTTCAATCTACATCTTTGTCATCAATGTATGCCTCCTACTTAAGGCATCTGCAACCCTATTTGACTTCCCACTCCTATGTTTCAAAACAAAGGTATAACTCTATAAAAACTCTACCCATTTCATATGCCTCTGATTTAATTTTCCCTGACTATTTAGGTACTGCAAGGCCTAAGAATCAGTATATAGAACAAATTCCTTTGGCAACAAATAATGTCTCCATTTTTTTAATGCTTGAACTATTGCATAAAACTCCTGATCATAAACAAAATACTTTCTCTTGGCATCATTTAAATTTTCACTGAAATAGGCAATGGGCTTACTTTCTTGGCTCAATACTGCTCCAACAACACAACCACTGGCATCACAATCCACCTGAAACACCTTGTTGAAATCTGGAGGGGCTAGAACAGGTTGCTCTGTCACCTTCGGCTTCAACAGTTCAAAATTTTTGCTGCTCCATTGCTCCACTTGAATTCTTTTCTATCCCCTCTCATTGTTTCAGTCAGGGGTCCACAAATACTACTGAAGTTTCTAATGAACTTTCTATAAAAACTAGCCAAACCATGGAAAGATCTCACCTCGGTAGCAGTTCTTAGGGTAGGCCATTCCAGAATAGCCTTCACCTTCTCTGGATCCATCTTGAGACCTTCTGCTGAGACAACAAACCCCAAGTACACTAACTCCCTCTTCACAAAACTGCACTTCTTCAGATTAATCAACAGTTTTTCTTCTCTTAACTTCTCAAAGGCTCTCCGAATATGCATCAGATGCTAATCCAATGTCTTACTAAAAATCAAAATATCATCTCAATACACAATAACAAAACTTCCTAGAAATTCTTTTAGTACCTCGTTCATGAGCCGCATGAATGTGCTCGGTGCATTGGTTAGCCCAAAAGGCATGACTAACCACTCATATACGCCCTTTTTGGTCTTGAAGGCAGTCTTCCATTCATCTCCCTCATGAATCCGGATCTGGTGATATCCACTCTTTAGATCAATCTTTGTGAAGTATTGAGCTCCATTCAAATAGTCCATCAGGTCATCCATCCTTGGCAGGGGAAATCTGTATTTGATTGTTATCTTGTTTATGGCTCGAGAATCTGTACACATCCTCCACTCCCCATCCTTCTTTGGTGCTAGTATTGCAGGTACTGCACATGGACTCAAACTCTCATGTATCAAACTCTTTCTCAACAACTCTTGAACTTATCTGTTCAACTCCTCATTTTCTACTGGAGTCATTCTATGAGCTGCCTTATTTGGCAAACTGGCTCCAGGAATCAAGTCAATCTAATGACTGATCTTCCTTATTGGTGGTAAACCCGCAGGTACATTATTAGAAACAATATCTTGAAACTCATCCAACATCCTAGAAACTTCTTCTGGAACCTTCTCACTATCCTCATTACTCACTCTAACAATCAATGCATAACACACATGTTCATGCTTCATACATTCTAAAAAATTTCTTCCATCTACATAACTAATTCTAGCACTATTGCATACCTTTTCTTCGGTCTCCTTTAGGGGTTTCAATTGTGACGAACCCCATCCTTTGTCAAGGAATAAGTGTTTGCATGGCCATCATGTATAGCTCGCCTATCAAACTGCCACGACCTCCCCAACAACATGTGATATGCATCCATGGGGATGATATCGTAGAGTACCTCATCATGGTAGCTCCCGATCTTGAACTTTACTAGGCACTGCTCATTGACCAAAACTTTGTGGTCTTTCTGCAACTAGGCAATCTGATATGGATGTGGGTGCCTTTCCCTCTTCAGCTTCAACTTTGTCACCATCTCCTCTAAAACTATATTATCAGTGCTCCCACCGTCAATAATGACATCACAACATTTTCCTTCACACTTGCACCTTGTGCGAAACAGATTCTTCCTCTGTTCTGGTTCCTTTTCCTCAGTAACTAGGGCTCTCCTAATCACTAGGGCTTCTCCCCTTTCAGCATCATCTGAATCTTCAGATTGGGCCTCCTCATCTGAATGTGCAACCTTTCCATGACCTTCTAGCCTTTTGTCTTCCCTTCCTTGGTGTTGTGGACATTCATAGGCTCGATTCCCTTCTTCACCACATTGGAAACACGTTCCTTTGAAACCACCTCTTCTAGATCCTTGTCCATATCTCCCTCATCCTCTACCTCTTTGATGACCACTATTTTGATCACGAGGGTGGTAGAAGTTGTCATTCCTTTGTCTTTTGTTGGTACCCACATCTTCACTTTTCTTTTCATCATCATTTCAGCTTCCTGAAGGTCTTCCATTGCCCCTTTCGCTTTGACCTCCTCGTCCTTTTTGCTTGCCATCAAATCTTTTGTTCAGCTTCTCTTCCACCTTTAGGGCAAACTGATACACATCCTCAATGGTGGTCATTCTGACTAGGCTTAACTCCTCCTGAATACCGGTCATAACCCATTAAGATATCAGGCTACCTTCTCCTTATTGGCCTCTGTATGACCCGTTCTAATGATTATCTTGTGAAAATATTCAGTATATTCTTTCATAGATCTGCTTCCTTGGTTCAACCCTTGCAATTTCATCAACAAATCTAACTCGTAGTCCATTGGTATGAACTACTTCTTCAATTTCTCTACCATGCGATCCCATCTGGTGATCTTGACTTTTCCTCTTTGATTTCTTTCCAACTGGACCTCTTTCCACCAAATACTTGCATGGCTCTTCAACTTCATTTTCACAAACTTAACCCAATCTGGGTCCTCTATTTCTTCATACTCAAAATATTCTTCTAGCTCGTTGATCCAATCGATCAACTCTTCCGGGTTCAGACTTCCAAAATAACTAGGGACTTCTGCTCTAGGTCTTTTCCCGATCTTTGAAATGGCCCTTATTAGCCACATTTGGTCTTGATCAATTGCTTCTTCTTCCTCTTATACATCTGAACCTTCTTCCTCTCCTTCATCCTCACTTTCCTCCCTCAGGTTTAACCCTCTTTTCAACTGCTCTTGTAATGCATCAACCTATCTCTGGAGGGCTGCCAGTGCATCTCTACCGCCTTAACCAACTTTGGCACCACCACGCCTACCAGGCATCACTCTTGGAGGCATCTTTCTGGACCTCGACCCACAACCATGGTCCTGGTGTGAACTACCTCACGATTGGTGATCTATCCACACGCGCAAGAAAAACCCACTCTGATACCACTTGATGAGGGCACAACCCGAGACACAAAAAATAACCCACAAACAAGAGAATAATTTTATTATTCAGAAAATGGAGCTTCTTACATGCAGAGGATCTCAAATCTCCAAGTTTTACAACACATGCAAGCTACAGAAAGCTATAGAATAACCCTTCTGCAATATGCAAGCTTGTCCCCAAAAAGTTACCCAAAAATACTAGAAACCTGCCCATAAATAGAGCTCCTCTTTAGTTTGGAGCCAAAACAACATTAAAATTCGAGTTTAGGTGGTTTGGCACTCAAAATTAGAACTTGAAGTTCAAATTTCAAAAGAACATTTGCAATTGTATCTTCTAGAAAGTGCGCCAAATTCTCGGGGCCATAACTTTTGATTCGGGGCTCCGATTTGTGAACTGTTTGAACCGTTGGAAAGGTCTCAAAGTCAAAAACACACTCAAAATTTTCTATGCCAATTTTGGCAAGTTTCGGGGCCATTCTGGAAGCTCTAAGTGCCTCAAATCCAACTCGGAAGATTTTTAGGTGCAAATCTGGGAAACTAAAACTACAATATCTTTCAACCTAGGAATAGAAAATAAAAACCCTAAATTGGGAATTTCATTATGATGAAAAGGGTATCCAAAAATGTAAAAACATCTGAAAAATGATAAACTTGAAATTTAACTATTTTTGGGTGATGCAAGATTGCCCTTACACCACTGGATGCTCCTGCATCAACAATTGTTAATATAATGCCCAAAACTTTGATGATATGCATAAAAATATGATTCTTTTTTTCTATAATTTATTTCATGAGGAGGTTAAAGGGTGATTATGCCTATCTCTGAAAAATGTCCACAATGTATGTTCTATTTTAGATAAAGGATGCAAAGAAAGGGCTAATCCATTTTTACATTAATGATGATTTGATGGCTGGGTAGTGGTTTACATGAATATTTTATACAAAGGTGCATGGAGAGGATGTTGGATCCCATTCATGTTGTGGTAAAATGTGGTGTGTGATCTAGAAGGATTTTAACTCCTTGTTCATAATTGTGGAAACCATGACCATATTGTGCTTCACAATCAAAAGATGTGTTCCTAGTTTGCTTCGAATTAGATTAGTTAATATTTTGGGAAAAGGAGGCATCATGTTTGATATAGGAAAGAGGATCAATATGAGTTCTAGGGGAGTCATAGAATGTAAGCATAATGGTTAAGGGATTAATTGTGAAGGGGAATTTTTTTGAGAGGAGGAAAGCATTTCAAGTGAAGGTATGATAGGTTTTATGGATTCTTGGTAGATACGTGGAATGTAAGTTGTGTAAGGTGTATTGTAGTTAGTAGGTAAGTTTTGAAAATGAGTTTGATATATGCATGTTGCATTCATAGTTGTTATGTTGTCAAGATAAATTTTTGAATGAAGGGTAGTTAAATTAATTTTTAGGAAGCTATCAAGGATGTAATCCACTTGCTCAAATATTTCATCTTTAGGAAGAGATATGATGGTAGAGTAGAAAACATGAGATTCATTATTCACTGGGTAGGTGTTACCAATAGAAAAAAGAAAAAAGAAAAATTGAATAGGTATTTCAAAGAAGTCGTTCATTCTCCAAAAAAAAAAGCATTTTAAAAGTACTTTACCAAAAGTGAAACAATTTAGATATTTTGAATTCAATGTTATATGAACAATGATAAAATATGGCTATTACTAAGTAATTTTTAAAAAGATATAGAGCAGATCTAAATAGAGATCTCAGAGAGAATAATTTTATTTTTTTTAGAAAAAGTTGCAAGCCACTATAATTTATTATATATATAGATACAATATTACAAAACCTGGTTCAAATAGCATACCGACAAGAAAGAACCAAGAAGAAAACCTCTAGTTATAGCTCGATTCGATACAAGATAATACATTCAGCTCAATTTTTGCAAACAAAATCCCCCATCCCCAAAGCTACCCAAAAGTGCACATTCAATTCACATGAAAGCCCTTACAACCCAGTGTTACATCCAATCAAGACCTGAAAAACCACTGAAACTTCAGAGAGAATACTTGTTGACTTTGGCATTGTTTGCATCGATGTCAATAACACCTAAATTGCTTATTATTGTAAAAGCAATAATACTCTTCTCATTATTTAGAAAATAATGCAAGAGGCATAATGCCTAGTTTTCTTATCATTTCAATAGGGCACAAATCTTGGTTTTATTGTTAAAGTTGTGGTTTCTCATTGTTTTATTAGGGAACAAAGCTACCTCCACCCTTTGTAATGGGTCATGGTATAATGATGTGAGAATGCAAGAGTGTAATGGTGGAAGACTACAAGGCATTGCTTCAAGGTAGTTATCAAAAAAATTCAACCACTACTATGGAAAATTTTGGATTAGGTATTGATTGGTAACACTTTTAAAACCTTGAACCCTAATTTTTTTCCTTGTCAACCTTCAAACGTATGCAAAAATGATATTATGGCATTTGATTGCTTGTTACTTAAAGTTTTGTATTACCTAGGATTTTTATTTCAAAGGGTTTAATGTACATTGGTTGTCAACTGCACCTAGGGCATACCATCCTAGCAATGCTTCAAGACTATTTCCCTATGGTTTCTGGTGATAGCTATTCAAAATTGGTTGTATATAGTTATGAAATTGTATTTTATGGCTTTCTGGTTATGACCACATGTGCAATAAGTTGCAAATACAAGGTGTGTGATCAACCACAATGAAAATAATATAAGTTTGATGAACTTCGATATGGTTTTTTTTTATCACCATGAAAAAGTGATATGAGGAAGGTGTTAAAGTGTTCAAAAGATGAATTGATCTATCTGCAATTTTATTGTTCTGATCATATCTATGAACTTAAATGTATAATATGAATGATTAAATCTAGAGTGCATATTATATTGTTGACGCAAAAGTGAGATTTATTTTGTTTCAAATTTAAAATGAAATTACAAGAAATGAACTGCAAGGTTTTTGAGCTTCAAAATAAATTGAAGCATTCAAGAAATGAAATTCTATGATACAGAGGGTTTCTCTATGTTTTAGTTCCCAAAATATTTTTCAAGAGGATTGTATCTGTCACTGAGACATTAGAAAGCCAGTGAGGCTATAATACGTAGAAATTTGTAAAGCCAGTGAGGTTGTAATTAGTGAAACTATATAATGCCAGTGAGGTTGTAATCAGTGAGATTATTGTTGTGCTAGTGAGGCCTAATTAATTGAAATTTTTGAGTGGTTTTTTCTCCTTGTAAAGGGTTTTCCACTCATAAATATTGTGTTGTGGTTTCTCTTGATTTGTGATCTATTTGTGCATATCATGTTTGTTCAAGATTTTTAGCTTTTAATGCACGATGATTTTCTTGACATTTGAATAGCTTTGAAACTTGAAATTCATATGCATAATGTTGTGAAAATTAATCAAGTTAAATTTGATTGGTGAACCACTGATTCACCCCACCCCTCTTAATGGTTTTGTACTTTGACAAGTGGTATTAGATCCATACCCTTGCACAAAGTTTAACCAACTTAGGGGGTTATTGGTAGTGAAGTACTTGTCATGACAAATCAAGAAGGTTATTCTACTTCCAAAGCACGACTATTTGATGGTTCTAGCTTTACCTTTTGGAAATATAGAATGGAGTGTGTTATTTATCTTCCCTATGTTATGATGTTTGGGAGGTAGTTAAGATTGAGTACACTGCCACAATGACACCTTCCGCTCTAGAGGATAAAAATTCCTATGAGTGTAATGCTAGGACCAAAAATGCTATTTTTTGTGGACTATCTAATGATGTACTTGTCAAGATTATGGATTTTAAAACAACAAAGGTTGTTTGGGATAAAATATCTAGTATCTATGAAGGTGATGTAAAGGTTAAAGTTGCTAAGTTATAAACTTTTAGAGCTAAATTTTAAGGGATAAATATGAATGAGGAAGAGAAGGTTGTTGATTACCTTCTAAAAGTTTAAGAAACAGTCAATTCAATCCATGGTCTTGGTGAGGCTTTAGAAGAAAAAATTGTTGTCAAGAAAGTGCTAAGATCACTAACACCCAAGTATGATTCCAATGTTTCTATTGTAGAAGAGAGGGATATAAAAAACCTCACTTTAGATGAACTTCATGGCACATTTAATGCCTATGAGATAAGAGTTTGTAATGATAATCCAACTAGAAAAGACGTTGCCTTTGAATCTATCAAAAAGGACAATGACATAAATTATGATTTAGAGAAATTAGATGACAATGAATCCATCCCTATAAGTAGATTGAAAAGAGGATCAAGTAGGTATAAGGGGAAGCTACCATTCAAGTGTTTCATTTGTGGTAAGATTGGACATTGTGTTGCTCAATACCCTAATAAAGATCCTAAAAGTGATGAAGAAGATAGTAGAAGATAGGGAAATAAGAAATAATATAACTTTAAAAAGAAAAATGTTTTTAAAAAGAAGAAAATTTTGTTCATTAAGGATGTTGATGTAACATATAGTTGTTTAGAGGGATCTATTGAAGGAGAGGAAACCTTGTTTATGAAAACAATTAGTCCAAATGAGAATCAAAAACAAAAGAATGGAGAAAAATCTAATCATGATGAAGATGAGGTTGATCTTGAAGGTGAATTAAGATATGCCACTGGTGAAATTAAAAAACTCAAAAAGGAGGCTATAGTATAGAAAAATTAGACCCGAAAAGAGATTAAAAATCTCATCAACAAAGTTAATGAATCTTAAAAACAAATTATAGATCTAAAACTTCAACTTGAAGAAAACAAGAGAGTTATATAAGTTACTTAAATACAACTAGAAACCAATGAAAAAGAGTGTTGTACATTAGAGGCAGAAGTTGTAGCCTTGAGGAAAAAACTTGACATGTGTGATAGTAGTGATAAGTTAGTAGGCCTAATGGGTAAACAAAAAGACCATGAGGATAAGACTAATCTAGGGTTAGTAGAAGGCCAATGCTCACATTCCAATGAACCTCAACATGTTGATGTCACAAATGAAAAGTTCATGAAACCCTTAATTGACAAAAGGAATAGTCCATGTAGATGTAATCTAAATTTCTTTGGCTATTGCTTCTATTGTAACCAATACGTGCATAAGGAAAGTGAAAGTAGGGTTATGTCTAAAAGGAGACCAAGATTTTTGAATGGAAATATTTTTGAGTTCTTGAATACATTGAAGTTTTTTAACTTTTGGAAACCTTGGACATATAGCTAGGTTTTGTAGACCTAACTTTTTAATGCAACAAAAGAGAACTAGCATTCATTTCAAGACATCTTTTTATGTTGGTAAAACAAAACTAGTTTGGAGGCCAAAGAGGGTTAACAAAAAGCTTCAATCTATGCTCTTTGAAACAGCCCTACATGTCAAGAAGAAAGAAATATGGGTAGTGGATAGTGGGTGTTCTCACCACATGACTAGGGATAAGAGAAATTTTGTCAAATTTGAATATTATGTTGGTGGTTCAGTCAAGTTTGGGAATGATTTTTTGTATTCTGATCAAAGGAAAACGTACCATACTTCTAGATGATGATACTCCTTTACATGATGTATACTATGTGGAAGGTTTAACACACAATATCCTAAGTGTAAGTCAAATCTATGATAATGGATTTAGTGTTACATTTAATGCTGAGGGTTGTGAAATAAGTAAGAAATTAGGAAAGATAATTGTAGCAGGATTAAGGAAAAAAGGGAACATTTGTAATCTTTTGAGATAGAAAATAGAAGTAAAGATGGAAATTTTTGTTTTATGGGTCAAGTTGAAGAAAGTAAACTATGGCATAGGAGGCTTGGGCATATAAATTTTCATAATCTTGTCAAGATCAAAATAAACCAAAATGTAAGGAATATGCCAATCATTTCTAAGCCTACGAGCAATCCTTGCAAGGAATTCCAACTAGGTAAGCAAACAAAAGTGAGTTTTAAATCCAAAGAGTATTCTTCTAGTAGACCTTTAAAAATTGTTCATTCTAATTTGCGTGGTCCTACAAAGAAAAATCTATTGAATGGTGAAAGATATTTTACGCTATTTATTGATGATTATACTAGAATGACTTGGGTGACTTTTTTGAAGCATAATCAAAAGCATTTGAAAGATTCAAGGTTTCTAGAAATATAGTTGAAAGAGAATCAGATTTAAAGATAAATTTCCTAAGATTAGATAAAGGTGGAGAGTACACTTCAAAATAATTTGACTACTGTGAAAAACATGCCATTAAAAGGCAATATTCAGCTTCCAGGACACTACAACAAAATGGGGTAGTTGAGAGAAAAAGTAGAATAGTTAAAGAGATGGAAAGAAAGATGCTCCAAGATGAAAATATACCTAACACCTATTGGAAAGAAGTAGTCCATACAATAGTCTATACCCTAAACAAAGTGCAGTTAAGGGTAAAACCTAAGTATACTCCATATGAGCTATGGTATGGTAAGTTAGAAAATGTTGTGTATTTCATAATTTTTAGTAGTAAGTGTTTTATAAAAAAAAGATGATGAAAGCTTGGGTAATTTTGAGTCTAGATGTGACAAAGGTATTTTCGTAGGCTACTCTACCCATAGTAAAGCTTATAAATGTTTTAATAAAGACTCAAATTACTAGTTGAAAGAATTAACGTGAATGTTGATGAGATGTTGCAGCCATGTGAACAACAAAAAGAATATTATGAAGAAGAAATACATGTACCTGAAAAGAGATGAAATTACAAGTAAAAAAAGATACTCTTTAAAAGCCTATGGATTCAACAACTAAAAATTCTTCAAAGACAATACAAAGGAATCATCCTCAAGAACAAATTATTGGGGATAGAAATGTTGGTATTCAAATAAGAGAAATCTTGCTAACACAAGTGATCAGGTACACGTATGCTTGATTTCAAAACTAGAACCAAAAACCTATATAAAGGCTATTAAATATGAAATCTAGATTAAGGCAATGGAAGAAGAGTTAGGTTATATTGAAAATAACAAGACATGTGAACTTGTTCCTAGACCCAAAGCAAGAATGTTGTTGGAGAAAAATGGGTCTTTCGGAATAAACTTGATGACAAGGGCAATGTAGTAAGAAATAAGGAAAGACTTTTCTACAAGGGGCATTCTTAGGTTGAGGGTATTGATTTTGATGAAAAAATTTCCCCTGTAGCTAAGCTTTAAGCCATAAGGATCTTTCTAGCTTTTTTGTTTATAAAAAATTCAAATTGTTTCAAATGGTTGTTAAATCATCTTTTCTAAATGGTGATCTTGAGGAAGAATTTTAGATGGAACAACCTAAAGGATTTGAGTGTGCAGGTGAACAAGATCATGTCTATAATTGAAAAAGGATTTGTATGGATTGAAACAAGCCCCTAGAGCATGGTACTCTAGGTTGGATAAACATTTTCAAGGACAAGGATTCACAAAAGGAGGTGTTGATAGCTATCTGTATTTCATGATAAAAGGTGAAAATATTGTTGTTGTTGTTGTTTATGTAGATGACATTATTTTTGGGAGCAATGATAATAACATGTATTTTTATTTTCCTAACATTAGGAAATCTAATTTTGAAATGTCCATGCTTGGAGAACTATCCTTCTTTCTTGGGCTGCATGTCTCTCAACTTAAGAAGGGTATTTTCATTTCTAAAATGAAATATGCAAAAGGAATTCTCAGAAGATTTTGAATGGATGAAAGCAGACCAGTTGGAACTCTAATGGAAATTGGCTGCAAATTAGGCCAAGATGTTGATTTGCCTAATGTAGATCAGACCTTGTTTAGGTCTATGATAGGTAGTCTTTTGTACTTGACTCCCTCAAGGCCTAACATAATGCATGTTGTATGCTTGGTGGAAATATTTTTGTCCTCTCCCAAGCAATCTCATCTTAATGCAGTCAAAATAATCTTAAGATATATCAATGGTACTATTTATTATGGCTTGTAGTATCCTAGACATGATGATTTTACTTTTCTTTCCTATACTGATGTTGATTGAGCAAGGTGTATTGATGATAGAAAGAGCACTTCTAGAGGAGAATTTTTCTTGGGTGGCATATTAGTGGCTTGGCACAACAAGAAACAATAATCAATGTCTTTATCAATTACTAAAGTAGAATACATTGCTACTACCACATGTTTTTCTTAGATTTTGTGGATGGTTCAGACAATCAAACACATCAAGGTAATAGTATCTAAACTTGTTCAAATTATATGTGATAACACTAGTACAATAAATATTTCCAAAAACTATGTGATGCACTCAATAACCAAACATATAACTATCTGATATCATTTCTTGAGGGAAAAAGTCCTAACAAATGAAGTTTTTTTAGATTATGTGGCATCATGTGACCAGGTGGTTGATATCTTCAAAAAGTAATTAGAAAAGGAAGTTTTTGAAAGCTTCAGGGATACACATGATATTCTTTCCTTTTCCTCTCTTCAATAGCACAAGCCATTTATGCAAGGTTTCAGGGGGAGCTTCAAAGATCATCTCTTATCCCTGGCTCATGGAAATTTGTGCAACACTACTTGATGGTAGTGGTACTTTCATCTTGTTGACATTCCATTCATATTTATTATGTTAAAATATTTGTAATACATAGTAGCACTTGGATCAATGACTTGAGTTTATAAGTGACAATGTTTTTTTTATGCATGTATATAGCAATAATGATAGACTGTTTCATGACACCAGTGTTCTAGTGTGTGGTTACTTGTAATATATTGAAGCAAGAATATATAGTGGAAGTTGTCAAGTCATGATACTCAATACTAGTGTTGTTTGCTTTGTGAGACACCTGTTACTATCCATGGTATTAAATTAGTATCATGGCAGTGATATGCTCAGTTGTGATCTTCAATCATTATGGAATGTTCACTTTGATCTAACAGTGTTCAGTGTCTTTACATTGCTAGTATAATATTGCTTTGAATATGATTGATACTAGTGATGCTTATTAATATTTGGCACATAATGCTCTTAGCCTTGATGTTCTCTATCCATGTTTCACATTCCAAGTGGTTCCAGTGATTGCAGTACTATTGTTGCAATGTTTTAGGGGGGGTGACTACTTTACAATCAAGAGTTGATTTTGTCTTTATAGTTCTATGTTGACCATGTTGATATGGTTTCTCAATGTTTATAGATGCAGTTTGTAGATGTTTCCTAGTTTTCAAAGTAATCTTGTTACTAGATTATTACACTTTTTAGTGGTTTCCAACTCTTTTCAATGGTTTATGCTATGTTTTGGTGTGAAAAGTTCTTTAATGCTAATAGTTTCTCTTGCAGTGGAAACTTCTTATAGTGCTCTTCATGCTTTATCTCTTAGTTAGGGGATAGTGCATAACTATATTTGTTGACAATGTCACAAATATTTTCTAGATTTCTCTCATTTTTAGGGGGCATATATCCTTTGGAATTTTTTTCAAAGGGGGAGAAGCACACTTTCAAAGACTATACATTTTGGCTGCCTTGATGATGGTAATTAGTTTTGTTGGATAGTTGGTAATTAGTTTGATGGTATTTTTTTTTACAGTGATTTTGGTGATGCAAGTGTTTATGGATTGTCATGCTTACATAGTGGTTTATCATGGTTACAGTGCATACATTTCTTATGCCTTTCTTACTTCCCATGATTAGGTTACTTGGCCATCATACATTCCTTTCTGATAGTGGTAAATGTTTTGGCAGTGGACATTAATTATGTGATAGCATACATGCTTGGACAGTTTGTACTTGGACAACATACATTATTTTTCTGACAATGCATGCATGCATGACTAGTGCATAGTGCTTGTATGCTTGGATAGTGATATTTGTAGTTGGAAATTTTTTTACATTTTTTACTGTGGTTTGCAAGGCACCTGTTGCAGGTGTGGTGAATAGATGTGGTTTGAAAAATTGACAAAGACTATGGTATTTGTCTTGGGTAGTAGTAGTTCTTATACATTATTTAAATGCATGATAGTGATAGTGCATATTAGCTTTCATATTAGTGAACATTTAATTCATGTCAAGTGCAGTTTCAAGTGAATTTGTAGGTACAAAATATATTGTAGAAGGAGGATATTTTTTTTAAGTATTGACATCAATTCAAAAAGGGGAGCTTGTTGACTTTGGCATTGTTGGCATCAATTTCAATAACACCTAAATCGCCTATTATTGCAAAAAAAATTAAAAATCTCATTATTAATAAAATAATACAAGAGGTATAATACCTAGTTTGCTTATCATTTCCATAGGGCACAAAGATTGTTTTACTGTGAAAGCTGTGGTTTCTCATTGTTGCATTAGGGAACGAAGCTTCCTCCACCCTTTCTAATGGGTCACGGTATAATGATGTGAGAATGCAAGAGTTTAATTGAGGAAAACTACAAGGCATTGCTTCGAGGTAGTTTTTAGAAGTTATCGACCACTACTATAGAAAATTTTAGATTGGGTATTGATTGGTAACACTCTTAAAACCTTAAACCCTAGTTTTCTTTTCCTTATCAACCTCCAAAGGTATGAAAAACTAATATTATGGAATTTGATTAGTTGTTCCTTAAATTTTTGTATTACCTATGGTTTTTATTTCAAAGGGTTTATTGTTTTTGGGTTTTTATTTGAAAGGGTTTAATGTACATTGGTTGTCAACTGCACCTAGGGCATGTCGACCTAGCAATGCTTCAAGACTATTTCCCTATGGTTTGTCATGGCAGGTATTCAAAATTGGTTGTATACAGTTTTGAAAATGTGTTTGATGGTTTTCTAGTTATGAGAGCATGCACAATCAGTTGAAATTACAAGGTGTGTGATCAAACCACCATGAAAATAATATAAGTTTGATGAACTTTGATTTGTTTTTTTTTTTATCAGTATGAAAATCTGATATGAGCACAGTGTTAAAGTGTTCAAAAGATGAATTAACCTCTCTACAAAATTATTTTTTTGATCATATCTATGAACTTAAATGTATAATTTGAATGATGAAATCTAGAGTCCTTGTTATATTGCTGATGCAAAAGTGAAATTTCTTGTGTTTCAAATTTAAAATGAAATATACAAGAAATGAAGTGCAAGGTTCTTGAGCTTCAAAATAAATTGAAGCATTCAAGAAATGGAATGCTATGATATAGAGGGTTTCTTTGTATTTTTGTTCCCAGAATGTTTTTCAAAAGGATTGTATCTATCAGTGAGACATTATAAAACTAGTGAGGTTGTAATCAGTGAAACTTTATAAATCCAATGAGGTTATAATAAGTGAAACCATATAATGCCAATGAGGCTATAATCAGTGAGATTAAAATTGTGTTAGTGAAGCCTAATTAATTGAAAATTTTGAGCTCTTTTTTTCTATCTGTAAAGGGTTTTCCACTCATAAATAATGTGTTGTGGTTTCTCCTGATTTGTGATATGTTTGTGCATATCATACTTTTTCAATATTTTTAGCTTTTAATGCATGATGCTTCTTTTAACATTTGAATAACTTTGAAACTTTTAATTCATATGCATAAGGTTGTGAAAATTAATCAAGTTACATTTGATTAGTGAACCACAGATTCACCCCCCTCCCCTCTCATTGGTTTTGTACTACAACAATACTATCATTAAAATTTGGACAAGAAAAAACTTGGACAAGGGTGAGGGTGCCCTAGGCTAGGGATGTAAGATTTTTGAAATCTTAAATATCTAAAAGTGTAATATAGTGTTTAAAGGTTTTATCTATACAAATCCAAGTCTAACACCAAGAAAATTTCTAAAAATGAAAGAAACCCTATTATTTTATATAAGACACATGTATGCATGAAATTTTATGTTTTAGAGAAATAAAATAAATGCAATAAGTCCCAATTTCTTGATAAATGATAATTTATAGAATGACAGATGTGATAACTAACTAAATTTTCTTCTAAAATACTAAAAGTATAACACTTTGTAATATTATGAAATGGAAATCCTTATTTTTCTATGTATAGTGTGAAATGCACTTTAAATGATATACTTTCAAACAACCTAAGATTTCACTTAGATTCTAGGATTAAAAAATCGTAAATAAAAAGATTGTAAATGTAAGATATGTTAGTTTCACCAAAATGTGTTGTAGTAAAAGGGATCTAGGGAATAATTCACACCCTTCCAAGCATCGCATTTGAGAGGACACAAAAATTATCATAAAATACTAGTTGTTTACTATCCTAAAGGAATATCTAGAATGGTTGATCAACATTTTGGTCCTCTATTGTGAGGGTTGATGATTGATGTGTTGATTAGGAATTGAATTGTTTTGATTATGTAAACTAGGTCAATAGGAAACTATAGAAAGAAAATGTAAATATAGAGAAACATAGAGCTAATAAACAAAAATTGAGAATAACATAGAAAATAGTAGAGATAGAGGATCTTGGAATTTAAATTTGGGTTGAAAATATTTGGTCATGGACATGGGTGCCCTAGAACGAGAATGATTCCTTTTGGAGTCTCTAAATAGGTATCAATAGGTTATAGTATGTTGGTGCTTCCATATCAGACTCAACTTAAAAAACTTTATATGTTGATGAATAACTTGTCTTGCCCTAATTTAATGAATGAAGGTACCTGAATGCTTGATCTTAATGTTAGTTCTTCAATATTCTCTAAATCCAATTCAAATCTACCACCTTCAAGGAAGAGAGGAGAAAGGGTTGTGCCATATAGGGTCTCCCCTAAGTAAAACCCTACTTTAGTGTTTCCACCTCTAGAATGACCATGATGGCGTTGGATAAAGAGTTCTTACCCTAGGTTGAGTAGAGGCAAATGGATTAAAAAAATGATAAATCACAATTGGTGTAACTTACCACTCATATATACTTTCCTTGATGGTATAAATTCATGTCACACATCTGATTCAAGCAGAATTTGATGCTTGATTGAAGGTCTTGCATGTTTTAGTACTCACAAAAAAATTAACATAAAACATGAATCAAATCTTACATGATGCATTGAAAATGATATAAAATAATTCTTATTATTCTCTTGAATTACCTTGAATTCTTTTTAGAATGCTCAATTAATATTCAAAATTTTATTCTCATTTAAAATGGTGAAAAATAATTTTATTTATTGAACAATATGAAAAAGATGTGAGATATGTGGGGTATCACACTTTTCCAACTATTCATTCAATAATGTCCTAGGAGTCCTAATTGAATTGACTAGCAACCTTGCAAGGTGAGTCAATAAACAATCAGGAGGACCTAGGAGGGGTTTATTTAAACTTTAAGGAGCTCACCACCAAGAAAATGCTTAGAAAAGACAAACAAACATTCAACCTACAAAACCTAGCTATGCAAGCTAAATGAGAGATGCAAATGATGAAACTGTGCAACAAGGAGATAGGATGTTTGTACCTAGGAATTCTAGAGATGTTGTGAGGATTCCATAAATTTTAGGGAGGAAAAAGATTCCTAGGATAGTGTATTATTTTTGTTGCTATTTTTTGGGGCAGATGCAAAGTCTTTGGATGTCAGAATTGGATCTGAAGGAATCTTTGAAAAATATGCTCAGGAGGATTAAGATTCCCAAGGTGGCATATTAGTCCCATTCTAAATTTCTAAAAACTCTGAAAGTGCCTCTTGAGCTCCAAGGTCTGCACTAGCTTCTCCTCTGGTCTCAGGTTCTGAAACTTTTGAATTCGGCATGTAGGTGAGTTTTCATGAAGATGAGAACTTTGTAATGCAACTTTGCAACTTTTGCAACTTTACACTCTAAATGATCTTCAAATCTACAACTTAGATCTACAATCACAAATATGCAAGAAGGTAAGAATTTGTTTGTTAGTGAATGGGGTTTTCCTTGGTCAAGCCCCTTGTTGGTAATTAAACCTTGAAAAGAAATAGAAATGATGAAGGAAATGGTGAATGAAAAACATGCAATGCTACAAGTCACCAAACCCTTGTTGTAAAGTCTACAAAATTTTGTGCAATGATTGTGATGGATATGGATCTTGAACCAAAGGAATGATCTCGAATTGCTTGCTTGAATCAAAACCCTACATCACAAATGTTAGCAAAACAACACAAATGATGTAAGAATATCTTTGAAATAATGCTTGAATCTTGATGATGGATCCAAAGGCTTGATAGAATACTCTTGAATGCTCTTCTCAACTCAATTATGCTATGATAAATTCTCTCAGAAAATACTTGGATTAGAATGAATGAATGAACCTTGTATTTATACTTATGCTTAATATCCTAAAATTGCATCATACTAAGCTGACATATGAATTCATTAAATAAAGGAGGCTAAATCCCACCAAAATTTGAAATTAAATCCCAAAAATTACTCAAGGAGGACTAAGACGCCCTAAGTGGCGTCTTAGTCCCAAGTCATAAAACTTGGGGCACAGACACCAAAAAGGGGGCCCAATTAAGATGCCTCAAAATCAAGGTCTCGAGACCTTTGGGGGACAAAGACACCCTAGCTGGCATTTTAGTCCCAACCAAAAAATTAGGGACACTCCAATTGAATCATTAAATTATCATTTATGCATTTGAGAATTTCTGGATTAGCTAAAAAGACATAATTCAAAGGGCTTGTGGATGCAAAATTAGACCAATTAAGACATAAATGAGGATAAATGAAACAAGGAAGGCCAAAAAAGTATGAAATTGCAAGGGTATGCATTTTACTACACTACATTTAGCCCCCACTTTAGTGAGAGGATGAACTTGCTTCAAACTCACACTAAAGTAGCCAACCATGCAATCAAGAGTGGTTAAAATGTAGAAATGTTAGTAAGATAGGATGAAAATAATCAAGAGGATGGCCAAGCCCCCAGGATGAAGATCCTATGGAAAACCAAGATAAGCACAAAGGAACACGCTTGTGAATGATATATGAAGCCATAACCAGATCATAATCATACACCATCAAAGATAAGAAAAAGGAAAGAGAAAAGGAAAGAAGGAAAACCACAATAGGCCAATCTTCGACTAGTCATCCAGTGCGGTAGACTGGGTCTAGGCTAAGGGTTTACAAGTGGAATGCATTGTTCACTATGAAAATGAAATGCATGCTCACAAGGGCTAGTGAAGCTAGGTGTCCACTAGGTGATCCACAAGGGACCATATCAAATCCATACCTCCATGACTTTAATAAGGTACAAAAATGCATGCTTACAAGGGGTAGTGAAGCTAGGTGTCCACTAGGTGATCCCTAGGAACTCCATATAAAAGCCATACCTCCATGAATTTAATAAGTACAAAATGAAAATGCAACAAGAAAGAAGTATTTTCAAAGGGATTTTTCTTAGTTCATGCGATGTCTTACTCTTAGGGGACATTGTTCTTAATGTCTCCAAGATAGGACCAATCAAAGCATAAGAGATTCACCACTTAGGGGATGCATTGTGTTGCATCACCACTAAAGGGAATATAATATGCTGAGATAAGTCACACTCTTAAAGGAAATTACTCCCGATGTCACCACAAAGAGGAAAACACATCAAGGAACATGAAAAATGAATAAAATGAAATCAAAATAATTCCAATGTATGCCCCCACTTTAAATAAATTGCTAACACCATGTTGTGATAAATTACTTTAAAGTAGTGAAAGGATGAAAAAGGAAAAGAGGGTTGCCCACCAGAACACATAAGGGATCTATGGATTCGAGTTCAGTATATGTCTTTGCTGCAATAATATTAGAGAGCCTAGAACTATCATCATTCCCCAAATACACATAGAACTAGAAGAATGACACAAAGAGAGTGAAAAAAAAGAAGAGAATTTTGTGTCAACATGGAAGAGACATAGGGTGTCTCAATGCCTTGTGTCATCCCCAAAAGGAAAACACAAGACAAAAATGAAAATGAAAAGGTGCAAAAGAAAAAGAAAAGCTTTTGGGTCAACATGAAGGAGACATGAATATCTTGATGCCTTGTGTCATCCCCAAAAGGAAAACACAAGACAAAAAAATGAAAATGAAGTCAAAGACAAAAGATCAACAAAAAGGAAAAAGTATATGACATATAGAAGAATGAAGGTACAAATAGAGGAATGCACATAGAGAGAGAAACATAAATCAAAGCATAATGGGGGATCATGTTACACAGATGTAAGCAAACAAAAAGAAAATTAAAAATACTAGTAAGGCATAGGCATGTCAACCTAAAGCAGGTCATCCACCTCCCCAATCTAAGTTTGTATAAGCAAAACGTAGATAACAAGCTATTGGGACAATAACAAATGCCTTACTAGGACAAGGCCATGTACTTCTTGCCCCCATTGAGTGCAAGACAAGAATGGGACAAGGTAGGTGATGGGATGGATCATGCAATAGTGAGAATAGATTATTCTACAACTATTACATGACAAAAGGGTGGAAAAGGACAAGCTACGCAATCACTTGATGGAAATCATTTCCATTGAAGAGAAAATTTTGCAATATTAACTTGAATGTATGATACTCATTGATACTATGTCTGAGGGTTCGATGATATGCACAATGTGGTACTTTTACATCTTTAGGATAAATCACTAATATATTCATAGGTGGTAATGTTATGAATCCTTTATTGAGAAGCAGTTGTAATTTTGTTTCACTTTCAAGTGGTGGACGGAGAGGGTGTAGCTTTTGTAATTTATAATGTCTTTTGAATTTGCTAAATTCACCAACTTCTCTAGTTTAAGGTTGAGGAGGAGGAACTAAGGTGATCCTATCATCCTTATCATTTTTATGAGTCATTATTTGTTCATTAGGAATAAGGACATTCATATTAGGGGGGGAATCAAAGATCATCATACCATCGCTATGAAGTCTTAGGTATTCTCGAGGAGGTTGTACAATGTGAGGGGGATCTTGGTATCCTAACCCTGTTGTGTTTTCATTAGTTGATAGATGTTCTAGGACTTGGTCAATATTATGTTCATTTGTTGTATTACATCCTTGTTTGCTTAATATTGTGAATCCTTTATCATATGTTTCTTCTAGGTTGATTGGAGTGTTTGTTACTTTGTTATCATAAAATGGCTGAGTGTTTGCTTGTTTAGAGGAACTAGGTTCACCTATTGTAGAGAACTTAGGTTCAAATTTTGCTTCACTTTCAGGATGTAAGTAACCAAACATCTCAAGAGGTGGGATTGTGGGAGGATCTGGTGGTTTAATGGATTGATAGAAGGATGCATTCACTTCAATGTTATCAGGATAATTTTTTAGGAACTTATTCATGTTGTCATTGTCTTCTCCAATGATGTCAACATCATGAGGAGTACATGCATTAGGAGTTGAGTGAGCATGAGTGAGTTCAATTTTATTAGGGTCATTACCAAAGGCACAATTTGACACATCTACCAAAGATTTCAAGGACATCTACAACTTTCCAAAGAACATATCCATAATGCAAGATTGAACAAATGCACTTAAAAAAAAAGATATTGGAATAACAAAAATTATGGAAACTAAAATAGAAAACTAAAGGTAGCCCAAAGAAAAACATAAAAGAAATTTCAGATCCTAAAAATTGGAGAGTCAATGTCAATAAGAACCAAGACACCAGGAAGGGTGTCTTGGTCCTCTTGGTGAGATCTTGAAGTTCTAGAGGCTAAAAAAAATAGCAAACAATAGAGAGACTTTTGAGGAAAAAATCCTGAGAGGGAGTAAGATGCCAGGAAGGGTGTTTTAGTCCTAGAAAAGGTTTTTTTTATAGAAAAATAGTAAATTTTGGAATGTCTACAGTTTTTATAGATTGCCTATGCAAGATGTTGATGTTTAGAAACATAAAAATGTGCAAATGAGTGCAAGAAAAAGTAACTAGGAGCAAGCAATTGAATGCAATTTTGAATGCAATTTTTTTCAATTTTCAATGCAATATGAATGTTTCTAAATGCGATTAGGATGAGTAACAATGATACACTTTTCAGTTTTTCAACGAAATGAAATAATGTAAGAAAGCAAAGATGCAACCTATATGCACTTTCACTAATGCAAATACAAGAAACCCTAGATGTAATTTCACTAATGCAAAATGCAAGAAAACCTAGATGCACTTTCACTAATGCAAGATGCAATGAAAGGATAAATGTAATCTAGATCTAAGGACATTAATGGACTCCAAAATAAGAAAATGAATGATCAACAAGGTCTGGTTCACCAAAATAAACAATATGAAAAATATGTGAGATATGTGGAGTATCACACTTTTCCAACTATTCATTCAATAATGTCCTAGGATTCCTAATTGGATTGACTAGCAACCTCACAAGGTGAGTCAATTCTCAATGAGGAGGACCTAGGAGGGGTTTCTTTAAACTTTAAGGGGTTCACCACTAAGCAAATGCTTGGAAAAGACAAATGAACATTCAAACTATGAAACCTAGTTATGCAAGCTAAATGAGAGATGAAAATGATGAAATTATGCAACAGGGAGATAGAATGTGTGTACTTGGGAAGTCTAGAGATGTTGTGAGGATTCAAGAAATGTAAAGAAGCTGTCCAGAAGTGCTAGGGAGGCAAAAGATGCCTCGGATGGCGTATTAGTCCCACTATTGTTTTTCAGGGCAAATGTAGAGTCTTCGGATGTCGAAACCAGATCTAAAGGAATCTCTGAAAAATATGCTTGGGAGGACTAAGACACCCAAAGTGCACTGTATTAGTCTCATTCTAAATTTTTGAAAAAACTCTAAATGTGATCCTGATCTCCAAGGTCTACACTAGCTTCTCCTCTGATCTCAGGTTCTAAAACTTTTGGATTCAACCTGTGGGTAAGTTTCCATGAAGACAACAACTTTGTAATGCAACTTTTCAACTTTTACAACTTTGCACTATAAATGATCTTTAGATCTACAACCTAGATTTGCAATCACAAATATGCAAGAAGGTAAAAACTTGTTGTTTGTTAGTGGATAGGGTTTTCCTATGTCAAACCCCTTGTTGGTAATTAAATCTTGAAATGTAATAGAAATGATGAAGGAAATGGTGAATGAATAACATGCAATGCTACAACTCACCAAACCCTTGTTGTAAACTCTACAAACTTGTGTGCAATGGCTAAAATGGATATGGATCTTGAACCAAAGGATTTTTCTTGAATTTCTTGCTTGAACAAAAACCCTACATCATAAATGTTAGCACAACAACACACATAGTACAAGAATATCTTTGAAATGATACTTGAATCTTGATGATGGCTCCAAATGCTTGGTAGAATACTCTTGAATTTTCTTTTGAACTCAATTATGCTATTATAAATACTCTCACAAAATACTTGGATTACAATGAATTCAAATGAATCTTGTATTTATACTTGCTTATGCTTAATATCTTGAAATTACATCACACCAAGCCAAAATATGAATTCATTAAATAAAAGAGGCTAAATCCTGCCAGAATTTGAAATTAAATTGTCAAAATGACTCAAGGAGTACTAAGACACCCTAGGTGGTTTCTTAGTTACAAGTTAGAAATCTTGGGGCACAGACAGCAAAAAGGGAGCCCAATTAAGATACCTCAAAATTAGGGTCCTGAGACCTTTGGGGGAAAAAGATGCCCTAGGTGGCATTTTATTCTTGAGCCAAAATTAGGGACACTTTGATGAAATCATTTAATTATCATTTATTCATTGGAGAATGTCAGGATTAGCTAGAAAAATGACATAATTCATAGGGCTTGTGGACACAAAATAGGACCAATTAAGACATAAATGAGGATAAATGATGCAAGGCAGGCCAAAACAAGTGTGGAAATGCAAGGGTATCCATTTAACTACACTACATTTATATGTATTTATTTATTTCTTACAATAATTACTTTGAGAATCCAACAAATGAATTTGAATTTGTAAATATAGAAACGTTGAAAACATAATATTAAAAATTAGGAAAAATAGGGTGATTAAGGGTGAGGACACCCTAGAATAGACCTATTTTATGATTTAAGTTATAATTATTTTTAATTCCCAATTTTATCCTAATTTTATGAAAATGATAATTAAACAAAGCTAATAATAATTGTAATTAGGTCCGAAAACATAATGGGGAGCCAAACATAGTGTCAAATTGTTAGGGTGAATAATCTATGATACTATAGTTTCAAATAACCATTAGGATTCTGGTAAGATTCATTAGGCTCCATAAATAAAGAAACCAAAGTTAATTCTATCATACTTAAATAAAGCCACATCTGACCAACTCAATATCTATCCTAATTGAGTAATAGTAATTTCATAAAGGTTAGCAAGGTACATTAAACAATGTGAGGTATTTGAGGAATCATTAGAGAATAATGTACAACTAAGGGTACTTCACCATTCACAATTTTCATTCAAAACTCTCATTTGGATCCAATATATTTAACCTAAAAGTTACAATCAACAAAGGATTTAAAGAAATAACTAAATCCCTTTAGAAGACTCGAGCCTCTAGATTTTAGTTTGAGTTATTTAGGTAGAGTGGTAAGGAGAATTATAGATATTTAAAAGGAGAAAATAATTAAAGAATTGAACCTACATGATAATAGGGAGAATAAATCAGAATAGGAGATTGATAACTTGTTTGATAATATATCCATTAAAATAATTGAAATGATTAATAAAGGACGAGAAAACCCTATAAGAACAAATGAAATATCAATAACTCGTGAAAGAGTATTTCCTAGACTAAAAGGGCCATATAACAAGGTAGAAACCCCAAACCAAGATGTAAAAAAAGTACCACAATAGTATTAAAATAGAAAAAAAACAATAACAAATAGGAAAAAAATAGAGTTATCTAAACTGTATTGCATTCAATATAATAATGCAATGTACAATTATTGTTGTTTAAAATGAATAGCCTCACATATGTACTAGACATAAATTAAAATCCATAAACTTATAGTTTTCCAAATGGTTCTACATTCTATTTTTTCTAATTTTCTACAATGTTCTTATTTTATGGAAGACTCTTGGAGAATCTTTGTATTATTTTAGATAATATTAATTTTCCTTAAAATTATCCCTTAATGTTAGCTAAAAGAATACTAAGATACACATGAGAAGGGAACATTATACAGTGATCCCCCTTAATTCTCACTTGGGTATGTACAGGTTCATCATCGAAAAAATAGGCCCTTAAGTGGCAAAAAAATTCAAAAAAATCAGAGTTAGGCAACTTGACGTAAAAAATTGAATAGGTTATCTATATTATTTCAAAAATATGTAAGAATAGAATCTATAGAAAATTGAATTAGTTTCTAAACTACTAGGTTTATTTAAAAAAAAATCCATTTGGTGAAAATTTGAAATTTCAATGTAGTAGTACTTAAATTTCAGGGAAAAATAAGAAGTAGGTGTGTCTGACCACCGACCACAATAAAATGATAATATTTTTTTAAATATTTTAGATATAAGTAGAGGACTCATGTCTGGATGTGATGCATGTGTTTTTGTAATTTTTTTCCAAGTAGATAATTAATTATGATTTTTTATTACAACTTTTAAAAAATATAAAACTCATGTCTGACCATCTTAACTTGGTCAAAACTTCATGAAATTCATTTTTTTTTAATCCTATAGTATACAAAACATAGAATGTGATGCATTTTTCAGATTCAAAAAATGTGATACCGTTTGAAAGCTATAGATATTTTTAAATCAGCCTATCAATTAGGACTTTAGTTCAAATAGAAAATGAATAATAATTATTTATTAAATTCAAAGTAAAGCATAATTTATATTGGTGGAAAGCTGAGAATTTCCTTTAAAAACCCTTTTCATTTCATCAATTTTGGGTAAAAAAAAGGTTGTCAGCCACATACCCTACATATACCCATCATATCGCCACTTTTTGGCCCATCATGATCCTGCACATACCCACCTCTAACATACTAAGAATTTGTCATAATTTCAAAATTTTGGCTTCAATCATGCCCTTGGTTATCAAATTTTTGTTTATCATTTATGTAGGAGCATCCTGAGTGAACAAATTATCCACATCAACCAAAAATATTTGTAGTTGTTTTTTTTAGTTTGGGTTTGTTTCAATCATGTTTGGCATATGTCAGCATAAGGAAATCAGCTATGCAATCAAATTGTCAATTTGAATTTTTTGCTTAAACGACATTTTTAGACTCCATAAGTAGTTTTTGAAAATTATTTCTAAAAGACCTATAAGACCTCAAGTAAAATAATTTTTCAGGGGAATTCTTAGAGGTGCCATGTGGAATGTGAAAAAGAATCAAGGTCATTTCTTTCCTAGTCTATGATATTTTAAAGTTGAAAGTTTGGCAGTTTACAAAAGAAATAATAAGTCTCAAGATTCTAGAGGGCTAGAGTGAAACCATTTTGCAGGGAGCTTGGGGACATCATCTTGGGTCTACTAACCAAATTTCATATAATTTGGAGAATTTTTATTTTTTTCGCCTACCAGTGCCCAATTCTGCACTCCCCACACATAAGTGACAAAATAAAATTTCTTCTCCAAATTGATTATGTAGATTCACAAGAAAAAAATAATAATAATTAAAAATTTAGATTGAAAATGAAGATGAGTTGAAAGGATGGAGAGAAATCACTCTTAAAGTGGTCCCTAGTAAAAGTACCTTGCATAGGGTTTTCATGCATGTGAACGGAGGAGGCCTAGTCCTCCTTTGTGTTGGTATTTGGTGGCAACATCCATTCCCTAGTATGGATTTTATTCTTCTGGATTTTCTCATGCAAGCCTAGCTATTCATAGGCAGTGATTGATGGATGGGGAGTCAGACCCCCCGAATGGCAACCCTAGTATTCAAAATGTTGCTCCGGTTGAGCAGTCAGAGTCATTTAGAGATATCATGGCTAGTGAGAAGGTGGTACTTCCAGAAGGGGCTAAGTTCATGATGGAGGTAGGAGGTGGGCTTGGTGATGGAGGGGGTGGAAGAGGTAAGTGCTCTTCCAAGCCCTCTAAGGTTGACATCATTTCTCTGAATTCCATTTTATGTAAGGCTTTGGGTGAGGAAGATTTACAGCTTAAAAATGTGGGAATCATTCTAGCTATCGTGGTCATCAATAGGGTCTTGATGAGGAAGTATATGGATGCCTGGTTAAACAATGTTTGGGTAAATAAACTAAGTTTTCATTTTTCATACTATAAAATGATCCAAAGGGGGTTTCTGTCATTTTTTTTAAGAATCATGAAATGCAAAGTTAGGTGCTTAATAAAAAAATTTGGAGTATTGGGAAAAACATTGTTAGGGCACTGACTTGGTTGCCATAGGCCATAAACATTGAAATCCTGGCTCCTTCAAGCTATAGGTGGATAGTTATAAGAAATGTGCCTCTAATAATTTGGAATTTCATACCTTTGTTGTTAGAATCATATGGGAGAATGCTCAAGATTGATAGTACAAAATTGGCCCTCCCACACACAAACATGAGGACCCTAGTGTCTATCCTCTCAGGTGTCGATTTACTAGACATATTGCTATTAAAGCTTGATAATGGCAACAGGGTATGTGCAGGATCATCATGGAAAAAATAGGCCCTTAAGTGAAAAAAATTCAAAAAAATCAGAGTTAGCAAAATTGACGTAAAAATTTGAATAAGTTATTAATATTACTTCAAAAATATGTAAGAATAGAATCTATAGAAAATTGAATGTAGTTTCTAAACTACTAGGTTTATTTAGAAAAAAAAAAACTACTTGGTGAAAATTTGAAATTTCAATGCAATACCACTTAAATTTCAGGGAAAAAATAAGAAGTAGGTGTTTTTTTGACCACCCTAACCACAATAAAATGATAATATTTTTTAATAATATTCTAGATATAAGTAGGGAACTCATGTCCCGATGTGATGCATATTTTTTGTAATTTTTTTCCAAATAAATATTAATTATGAATTTTTTATTACAATTTAAAAAATATAAAATCTCATATGTCTGACCACCTTAACTTGGTAAAAACTTCATGAAATTCATTTTTTTTTAATCCTATAGTATGTGAAGCATAAAATGTGACACATGTTTTAGATTCAAAAAATGTGATACCATTTCAAAGCTATAGATGTTTTTCAATTAACCTATCAATCAAGACTTTAGTCATAATTCAAATAGAAAATGAATAATAATTATTTATTAAATTCAAAGTAAAGCATAATTTATATTGGTGGAAAGCTGAGAATCTCCTTTAAAAACCTTTTTTGTTTCATCAATTTTTGGTAAAAAGTCATCAGCCACATACCCTACACATACCCATCATATCGCCACTTTTTGTCCCATCATGATCCCACACATACCCAACACCAAGTGTGTTCTATAGGTGCTTAGTGGCCTAAACGCTTACTATCTATGTCAAAGGGAGGGGAAAATAAGGAGATACTACCCATTAATTGTTAAAAACACTCTAGACTGAAGAAAATCTAGAAACCAAAAGAGAAAATCTTAATGAATTGGAAGGTGGTAGTGATGGCTTTGCCAACTCCATGGGAGGGTGTAGCAAAACTACAAGCCAGTCTAACCTTGCTATCCCGAGTAGCTTGAACACCACTTCTAAGACTTGAGAGGGAAGAGGTGGGGGAGCTGAAACCCTATAGGATAATTTGAACAAAGATGTCAGTAACATTGGTATCCCTAAAGAAAACCCTAATCCTAACATTGTAAGAGAAAAATCCCTAGAACAAAAATTGGAAGGAAATGTTGAAACCATTGAATTCCTAATGGGGGATGAAATTTCCCAAATATTTGGCAGAATTTTAGAGTTGCATGAGGATAGTGAGTTTGATAATATGGAAAGAAACCCTCCTAGTGATTGTTGTGAAGATGGTGGACCCGATTATAGAAGTTGTGATTGGGCTGAAGAAGAATATGGTGATGAGGGATCCTTGGTCTCCCCGAGAGGCCTAAGAACTTTAACAAGTGTGCCAACAATTGAAACCCCAAACACAAAGATAATTGACGTCACCCCTGTGGGAGTTGTAAACAACCAAGAAACCCTTATTAGTAAGGTAACTAAGAAGAATTCACAACAACTAGTGTTGGGTAGGCTAAAAAATGTTAACAAAGAAAATGAGATGCAAAAAAAGGGGGAACCCAAGGATCAAAATTATATCCTAAAAAACTTTAGATTACATAAGGTGGAAAATGGTAAAGAGGAAGAATTAGCCTGCATGGATAAGCCATCTAATTTCAAGGAGATCACCACTTCTTTTGAATCCAATATACATCCCACCTGCACCCTACCAAGTACCACCAATGGATTGATAATGGGTCTATCTTCTATAGTGGAAGGGAAACAAACTAAAACTTTCCCTATTACCCCTTGTATTCAATGCACCAATGATACTTTAGTGGGTAGGGGGAGTTGTGTGTTGGTAGAAGTCAAAAAGACACTGAAGTTTCCATAGCTACATTAAAAGCAAACCTAAAGGAAGTGGGTGAAGGAAAAATTTCCCATTCTTTCTAGAATACCCCAAGTAGCATTAACCCCCATGTGGACAATGCAACTCCAAATTGTGTAAAGGAAGTATCTCCTAAGGGAGTCACTATGGGGGGATTAAATCCAAGTCTAAAAAATTTCACATTATAAGGGGGAGACCAAGAAAATATAAGGAAAGACTAATCCCAGTAGGGAAAGGAAACTTGAAAGTCCTCCCACATACAAAGAGGAAAAAGAGAAGCACAATCATCCAAAGCCCGATCGCTAAAAAGATGGAAGTTGAGCCTAAGGTGCTCAAATTCTTTGATAAATTCACACTAGAAAAGTATACATTTGAGCATCCCTAATGAAAACAAGTCTTAATTGCCTCTCATGTAACATCAGGGGACTAGAATCTCCTGATAGAAAATAGATAGTTAGAGGATTCCTTAACCAATGGAAATATAAAGATATTGTGGTAACACAGGAACTCAAATCTATTTGGTTTTCCCTTGAAACCAATCCCAAATTTGTTTGGAGGGGGGACCACCCAATTTACTACCCAACATGAAAAGGGTAGGGGAGGGATGATCATCCTTATCTCTAGTGAGTGGATTCAATTTATCTAAGGGTTTGGGAAATCCACCTATAATAGGGTAGTCTAGATCATCTTGCAAAAGGATGACCATTCATTTGGGATATGCTCAATATATGCCAAAAATGATTATGGGCATTGAATCAAGATTTGAAAATTCCTATGTCATCTTGGTGATGTTCCCTAGATCTTTGGAGGGGACTTCACTATGATCGAAAGCTAAGAGGAAAAACATGGGGGTATGGAAATGGACTAGATGGGCAATGACAAGTTTTTATAGTAAAAAATGAAATCCAAATTGAATTTGGTTGACCCCATTGAATGGGGGGAAAAGGATTTCTTGAGCATTTGGTATACATGGTGCAATTCTCAAAAAGGAAATAGGAGGATATACTTCTGGCTAGATAGGTTTTACTTCAATAAGCATCACTTCATCCTAGACTCACATGGGGATGGTTGTAAGGTGGCAGTACACCCATACACACTCTTAGACCAACATATAGTAAAAATAAGACTTATCATAAAGAAGGGGTAGAGGTGTGTTAGGAAAAAAGAGGGATTCCTCCTTAACACAAGGCTGATCCATGATAGTGATTGTGTAGTTGTAGTTAAATCACTTAGGAACATAAACCTTTGGATGCACAAAGGGATAAGTGTGATTGATAGACTGGAGCTAAACACAAAAGGATTGAAATCTCTATTCCAGTTGATTGGTAAGAAAAAAACTCTCGATAGAAAGATAAAGGAGGGATTTCTCCAAGAGGAGATGCTACAGGTTGAAACATGCCTTTAGAATGAGCCATAAAATGAAGACATTGGGAATCAATATAGAATTTTCAAGGATTCACTGAGGAGAGTGTAGAATTTACAAATCCAAGGGCTCAAGATAAGATCAAAGCTAAATTGGCTTGAGAATGGTGATATAGTTTCAAAATTCTTCTTCAAGTATCTAAAGGAGAAGAGTATCAAAGAACACACTGAGAAAGTTCAAATAGAAGGTACTCCTTTCATAGATCAGGAGGACATTAAAGGTAACTTTTTTCAACTTATATAAGAACCTATTCACTTCATAAAGTAATGAGGAGGGCTGATCCAATGCAAGGGAGACAATAAAAGATATCATTCCAAAAAGATAGAGGGTAACAAATCAACTGAACTAAGAAAATACATCTCCAAAGAGGAGATCAGGAAAGCAATTCAGTCCTTGCAGAATGACAAGTCACTCGAGGAAGATGGTCTCCCTATTAAGTTATACAATGTCTTTAGTGACTAAGTAGTGGATAATCTATTCCTAGTGTATAAGGAGGCCCTAGAAAAAGGCTCTCTAGGAAGAGGTATAAACAAATGCATCATAAAAATGCTTCCCAATGAAGGTGACAAAAAAAAAATCAAGAATTAGAGGTCAATAACCCTGTTGAATGTGTCTTATAAAATTATAGCTAAGATTTTAACAAGAAGGTTGGTTAATATTTTGCTAAGGTTTATTAACAACACCCAAACTAGGTTCATGAAAGGAAAGTACATCCTTGAAAACTTAATTATGAGATGGGAGAAAATGGAGTGGGAAAGGGTCTCAAATTTGGGGGCAAAAATGATGTTGCTTGACTTTGAGAAGGAATATGATAGGGTTGAATGGGCCTTCATTGAGATGATGCTAGAGGCTTTTGGTTTCTTGTAAAATTTTTGCAGCATGGTGGTCACACTTTTCAAGGATTTAGTAGCCCAAGTGGATGTTAGTGGCTTACAAAGGAATTTGTGTTTGAAAGGTCAATTAGATAGGGATGTCCTTTGGTCCCTTTGGTGCAGGGGCACCCAAGTCAATTCATGCCTCCAAGGGGAAAAGTTAGCATTTTATTTGGTTTTGTGATGTGTTCATGTAATAAGGTTTAGAAATATCATTTAATGTATTTTGGGGTATAATTAGTGGTTTTGGTCATTGGTTAGAATCTAGATACAAAACTTGTAAAAAGTTGCACAAACGTTGTCAAAGTTGTAAACACATGTAATGTGAAGAGTCATAAGTTGTAAATGAGTGAAGTGGGATAGTTGTAACTAAAAAAATAAGTTGTAAATGGTCGTTACATGTTTAAAAATTCCTTGGAGGGTTGAATCCAAGGTTGGAGCGATGGTTGATGAAGTTTGGAAGGAAAATGGAAATACATCTCAATTTTCTACATTTTGTAACATTTTTCTTTGTTTTGATGAATGGTATAGAATTTTACTAACTCACCATGGTATGAAACCTATTGTAATTGGTGATCCTATGAATCTTATTTATTCTTCTTTTTGTAGCATTCAAATTTATTACGTTTCAAGCAAGTCAGAGTCATTTTACCCTAGGCAACCTAAGACCCTAGTTAAGGTAAAAGTGAGCAAACAAATTAGTTTTTAAAGGTTTCCATCCAGAGTAACCTACTTTGATTCTAAGATATATTTTATAAGATCCAACTAGGTATTTGAAACTATGTTTACATTTGTGGTATTATGTCTGTACTGAAAATCATGACCAAAAAATCCTAATTTGTTGCTCCCATGTTTTAAGGTTCTAAAAGCAAGTTGCCAACTTTTTATGGTTTTTGTACAAAGGACCATGCCCTAATTTTTATATATGTGTTGCAAGGGATAAAAGGGTATCCAAAACTAGGCTTACATTTTGAAAATTAGTTTTTCATCAAAAGTTATGACCAAAAAGGTTTATTTTCTACTCTCTTTAGGTCTAGTAGGAAAGGGGGTAGTTAAAGTTTGAGTCCTTCATTACAAAGGATCCCTATCTAATTTCTTAGTATTTGTTGTAAAGCCCAAAAGGGTATTTAAATCTTTCTCACTTTGTCGATATCAAGTCTTATTTGAAAGTTGTGGCAAGTTTTGTCATTTTGGAGTACTACAAAGATTTAGGTCTGTTTGTGAAGGGATGATAGGTAAAATGAAGAGTCTGAGTTTTTTTGAATCATATTTATTTTTAACATGTTGTCCCCATTGTTTATAGAGTGTTTCAAGTGTTGGGTGAAAGTTCTGAGGCATTTATGCCTCATTTGTGTTTTGTAACCTATGCAGAGTATGTGTCAACTAAGAAGAGTTTGAGTTTGTAGACCATGTAAACTAAGTACATTGCCCTATGTGGTTGAAAAAACATTGTGTACCCCTAAGTCTAGATCACTCTTCCTTTTTTGTGATTACTTCTGATGCTATACAATACATCCTCAAGGCCAATGGTAACTCACAAAAGGTAAGTGGAATAATACTACCTAATCAAGGTAAACTAATCAACATCCAATTCATAGACGACACTTCTTTTTTTACCTTGTTGAATGAGTCTAGTGTTTTCAACTTGATGGAGAAACTAGACATATTCTATGCTTCCTTTGGTGCCAAAATCTCCCTCTAAATCCATCATGTTGGGTTGGAAAGAGAACCCTCCAAACTGGGTTTCTAGGTTTGGTGTGCAGTGGGGAGGACCCCAAAAGAAAATCAGGTATTTAGGCATTCCCTTTGCAATTTTTCCAAATTTGAGAGAGATGTGGTTTTGGATTCTAAGGAAAATAAATGCAAAATTAGGTAAATGGAATAAACATTCCCTTTCCCTAGCAAGGAGAATTCAGATTTATCAAAAAAAATTATCTTCTTATAGTCTTTATTTTGCCTCTGTTTGACTATCAACAACTATTAGGTGGATGAAATTCAAAAGAAAATAAGAGGGTTCCTATGGTCAAATAGGAAAGGAAATATGAAGAAACATGTGGTGAAGTGGGAATGGTGTTGTTTGAGCAAAGAAGAATGTGGAATGGGTCTAAAGGATTTGAGATTGCAAGGGATTGCACTAGAAACTAAGTGGATATTCAAAGCCCTTGAAGGTGATGAGCATTGGAAAATACTAGTTAGAGAGTATGTGCAGGATCATGATGGGCCAAAAAGTGGTGATATGATGGGTATTTGTAGGGTATGTGGATGATGACTTTTTTTTCCCCAAAATTGATGAAATGATAAGGGTTTTTAAAGGATATTATCAGATTTCCACCAATATTAATTATGTTTTACTTTGAATTTAATAAATAATTATTATTCATTTTCTATTTGAATTACAACTAAAGTCCTGATTGATAGGCTGATTGAAAAACATCCATAGCTTTCAAAGGGTATCACATTTTTGGAATCCTAAACATGAATCACATTCTATGCTTCACATACTATAGGATTAAAAAAAGAAAAATTGAATTTCATGAATTTTGACCAAGTTAAGGTGGTCAAACATATGAAGTTTTATATTTTTAAAAGTTGTAATAAAAATTCATAATTAATTATTTACTTGGAAAAAATTACAAGAAAATATGCATCACATCCAGACATGAGTCCTCTACTTATCTCCAAAATATTATATTTTATTGTGGTTAGGTTGGTCCATTACACCTACTTTATTTTTCCCTAAAATTTAAGCATCGCATTGAAATTTCAAATTTTCACCAAATAGATTTAAAAAAAAAAACCTAGTAGTTTAGAAACTACATTCAATTTGCTATAGATTCTAGTGTTATATATTTTTGAAATAATATAGGTAACTTATTCAAATTTTTAAGTCAAGTTGACTAACTCTATTTTTTTTGAATTTTTTGCCACTTGAAGGCCTATTTTTTCCATGATGATCCTACACATACCCTAGAAATAACATACAAAGGGAAATCCATAAACATGCAAAGACCTAGAAAGATCTCCCCTTGACTGACCTTCGTAGTAGCCGTCATCCTATTATTCCTAGGGGGTCAGTGGTGTTTAAGAGTATCTGAAAAGAATGGGAGCATGCTAAGATGCATATTACCAATTCCAGTTTCTTCATGAATGACACATTTTCCACACATAGATCAATTTTTTGGAGCCTTGTGGATAATGGTAAACATCTGGCACTCTTGCAAGGTTTCTTAGCTAAGGGATAGGCCACAAAAGGTATAAATACCTTCTTTCATATTTTTGAGAATGGGATGTTAAGAGATTGGATCCAATTAAGTTCTGAGTTCGGCTTCTTGACAACCAACTAGAGAACCTACTCAATAATTAAGGAAGCATATGTAGAGAGATTATTGTTCCAAAGAAATTTGTTTATAACTGTAGACATGTAAAATTAGCATTATGCATATTCATCCACTCATTGAATAAATCAAAAGCAACAAATCCATTCATCAGGTAAATCAGGTCTTTAGTCCTAAGGTTATCATAAATCAACTTGTCTCACATCATCCTTTAATTAAATAAATCAAACTTTATTTAATCTCCATGTCATCTTCCATCCTTTTCTGATTTAAATAAATCAAATATTTGAGTCAAATTGGTCAAAACATCCTAATCATCATCCTAGCTAATTAATCCTGATTTAATCTAATCTAATGCATGTCACATCCTTTAGATAATCCCACTTGCACAAATAAATCCATTTATTGATTTATTAAATTCAACATTTTCCATCAACATGGCATCTTTGAGGAATATTCCATCAAGTTTGAATTGAAAACCAAGTGGGCATGTACATCCAACAAAGCAATTAATAAACTCTTACATGTCCCCCACTCAACATTTACTCTGAAATTTGAATTTGAAATTTCCCCCTCTTGGGAACATTTCCCGAATCTTGCACATCCTCAAGCCTATGACAATTTGACAAGTGGCCTCCTTTGATTGGTCTATTTTTAGTCCCACATTCATCCATTTGGCCAATGTCTCATCAAGAAAATCTACAAATAGAGGCTTCATTCTTGATCAAAACATCTACATCTCTTGCAAGGTCACTCTCTTAAACTGAGAACTAATTTTTCTCATCATCACTCCACCATCTTCATAGCATTTTCATCATGGAGCTTATCTATCAAGGATTGGGAAAGGGCTATTTTCTACAATAGCACCAATCCACTATGAGATAAAGTTGGATCATGTCTTTTATATGCTTTGTTTAGTTTCCATTGTTTCATTTTATTGCATGATTGACATGTTTCATTATTTCATAGGGATGTTGAAATGTTGCTTTGTTTTAAACTAACCATTTGCATATTTTGACATCCACATTATGGTGCTAGAAAGAAAAAAAGAAAAAGAAAAAAACTTCTATTAGCAGTTTTTACTTGAATCGGATACAATTTTACTTCACACTGACTCATTAATTTCTTGGAATGAAGTAACCTTTCTTTTGATGATTTAATGGACTCATGATGAATGCATTCATTTTGTTTGAAATTGTACTCATTATATCATTGATTTCTTGAAATATCATACTTCTTATTTGTGATAACTTTATGTTTATAGGTGAAGGTTAACATCAAAATCAAGCATTGGAATTGAGGAGTGGAATAAGGCAAAAATGAAAGAAAAGTTGGAGTTGAAGAATTGAGCATCAAATTTGAAACTCACAAAGAATTTTTTAATGCTTAAAGGCTTCTATTTCATGCTTTAATTTTCTATTTTAACCCAACTAGATCATTGTTTTCTTTCAATGTTGGATTAAAATTGAACCTTAGAAACTGACTAGATTTCAATTTGGGCTAAAATTGAACATAGAAAATTCCACACTTCATCCTGGTGCTTTAAAATGAACTCATCATTGCTTTGAGGCTAAAACGAACAAGTGTCTGAATTGTGTGATTTTGTCTTTGGTGCATTTTTAGTGCGTATCCTCTCCCCTTGCACTTCGTGCAATCTAGGGTGCAAGAGAAACACTCAAAATGCATTTTTTACTTATTTGAGTCACCTTTAGAGGGGCCTGTCTAAGAAACACATCTGAAAGGAGAACTTGAAGGTGACTCCAACCGGTTTTTCATTCAGGCCGGTATATAAATGGATAAGACTAAACTATCAAGTCCTCATGGTATGTAGGCCTTAGACGTACAGTGTGTTTCAGAACGGGGTACTACCGTAAAACATATAAGAGCCCCTAGTAGGATTGATTAGATCCTTTAGTGGCTTGCTGGATGCTCGCAAGGTGCCATGTCCCCGATGTTGTGTCATTAAGAACCTTGTTTGTAGATGCCAACTAGTCCATCCAACGATTTTATCAAAGTGGTGCATTGGAACTTAGATTCCAAGAAGTTACTTGCCATGTCTGATCTTGGTTGAAATATAGAGGTTAAGACTTCATTCTTAACATACCTTTATATTTTATCCTTGGTTGCATGTAAAATCATCTCTTCTACTATGAAGGGCATGAGGCAAGCCCACCAATAAAAATGTACCAATTGAGCTAGGGTGTTATATTGCTTGTGAGTCAGTTTGAAAACATAGTGCTTTAATTGAAAACATTAGAAAACCAACATTCAACGAATCATCAAAATTGCAAACCCTTTAGGAGAGGCAAATATCCTTGAACAAATTCACATGTTATTGCTTTTCCTTGGGATTCGTGTCTTTAGAGGCATCTAAACATTTGGATTTCATCTCAATTTGCTTCCACTAAAGTCAACTTTAGGTAACTCTTGCCTCAAATTTCCTTAGTTTCCACATAATACAATTTGTGGGAAAAGGGGAAAGTTGAGACATTAGACATCTAGATTCTAAATCTAACCAAGAGTGTGTTTGTGGTAAAAAGAATCCATTAAGCAAAGATTAAATCAATTGGACCCCACACATGTGCTTGGCATCTTTTGGTCACATGGTCTTCATGCAAACATTGGTATTTTGATTTTGAATTACTCTTAGAGAAAAGGCATGTTCTTCACTATCTTGTCCTAGTAAACAAGTCCTTCCTAGATTCACTTAGGATCAAATCAAATGCTTAATCCTTCCCATAAATTTATCATCTCCATCCCTCAAACAACTTTAAAGCTTTGGAAACATTATTCTAGACTTGGGTACATCATTAATTCAAATCAAAATCATTTGTTAGGTGTGTGGGAATGCATCCTTTTTCATACATTTAATTAAATCAGCAATCCTCTGAACAAGTTCATCCTAAGATCGCATCCAACATCTTATGGTTTACAAGTTCATTATCCAAATCAAACCAATCAAAATCAAACCATAAGTCTAGCATTGATCCAAAGTCCCTAAAACTTTTATCACTCATATCATTTGCACTTTTTGTCTTTCATCTCATCATTAGTCCTAAAAACCTTAGAGGTCACTTTTGGAACAAGGTCAAAACACAAGAGGAACATGGAATATAAACTTGATCCATACATCATGAGTAATCCAAGTCAACTAAGCTATCAAATCCTTCCAAAACCAAGGGATTATCAACACTCACATTTATACAATCCGTACATGGGATCATTACCTTCGACAAATGTCAATAGTACACCAAATGTGAGTATGCCCAAATTTAGGTTTGGAACACCTTTCCCGATGATAGATTTAAATCCAAGTCCAAACCTACAAGTCTATCAACCAAATAATCAATGCATGAGCCTTCAAACGAACAATTGCATCATCGCACCAAATCCATACATGCCAAATGAGAATGTACCAAGTACAAGTTTTCCAAACATGAATTCGGCAAACTTTGGGATAAATATGGTTGAAAATCATACGAATATTGTTCAAAATCCAAACAAGATGTTAACGACTCCAAGTCAAGGTAACACAATGCAAAATCAAAGTTACTTAAATCAAGGCAATGCAATTCCCAATCACAAAAATATTCAATTTCAACCCATCATGCCAAATTTGAGTGTCATCCCAAATCAGAACATTGTCCAAAATCAAACACAAGTACACACTCCAAATCTGCTTAAACAAAATCCAAATCAACTATATCAAGGGAGTCAGCATCGAAATCAAGATCAAATTTAGCGAGATCAAATTGCTACACTTACCAAAATAGTTGAGTCATTATACTAAGAGACATCTCCACCACCATTACCCATATCAACATCATCCCTAGGTTTAGGGCTTCCCCCTTTACCTAGTACCAATCACTCCATCCAAATCAATCCCCCTAACACCAATCAAGCCATCACATCAAATCTTTTGAATATTCCCTCGACATCGCACCAACAGATGGTATCTAATCAAATGACAACATAAATCCTAACAAATCAAAACACAATCTCCCAAGGAC
Source organism: Sequoia sempervirens (assembly GCA_007258455.2). Lineage (NCBI taxonomy): Eukaryota > Viridiplantae > Streptophyta > Pinopsida > Cupressales > Cupressaceae > Sequoia > Sequoia sempervirens. The sequence goes on from VDFB02072274.1 coordinate 33,068,386, forward strand.
CTATCACCTTGGTCATTCCAACCATCACTATCCCCTCGATCACTTCAATCACCCCTATCACACCCATCATATCTCAAACCCCCATGATCTCTCCAAGTGTATCTCAAACACTTGTCACTACATCCAACATGATTCCAAATCCACCACCATTACCACCTAAACCAAACACAACAAGACAATATAACATTGCGCTAAAAGCTCAGCAAGCCTACCAAAAGGCCATCCAACAATATCTTGCCATGCAACAAGCATCACATGCTGAACAAGTGCAACAAGCCTCTCAATCTACCCAACAAACAAAAGCACAAACATGAAAAATGATAACTATTGGGGATAATGATGAACATTCAATTATTGGTGATAGCATTGACAATCTCCTTACCACAATTGTTGAAAGCAATGATCAAAATCTATCCATCAAAGAGAACATTGAGGATGTTTTTATCTCATTTGAAGATCAAATCAACATATGTCAAAAGTCACTTTTCAATCACGATCAAAATCCACCAACAATACTCAACAATGATCCAATTCAAGAAATGCCAACATCATTTTACCCTTTGGTTGAAGACATTGGAAATCCCTCCACAACAATTGTTGAAAACAATGATCAAGATCTCTCCATCGACAAGCACCTTGAAGATGTTTCCACCCCATCCGATGATCAACTCACCATACATCAAGAGCCACTTTTTAGTGATCTCTTTCAAGGAGTGTTAGGATTATTCGATCCTATCGACATAATGCATGATCCATCAACCAATGATCATATTAAAAATGTCTCTACATTGCCTTATGAGTTAGAGGACATATCTCAAGAATTTATTCCAAAGAATGATCAACATCTTCCACTAAGGTCTAGCAATGGTCCTTTCCAAGACATACTGACATCCTTTGACCTTATGGTTATAGATTCCGAAGGAACCTTGAACTCGACACTTGAGGATATTGAACCACTTACCATGTCTAATGACAACATCCAAGAACCTTTTATAAGTAATCCATCCTTTGAAACTGACCCATGTGAAGAACTTGATCCAAGACATGTCGAAAGCAACTCTAAAATCATTCAAGATCAAGAATTTGTATCTTCAAGATACTACAATAATCTAATGGACACTCTCTTATCTATGCAAGATGATCATATCCATGTAGCACATACTCCTCCATCTACCATGAGATGCTTTCTATGGATGGACACGTAGATGATCTTTATTCAGAACAAGATTTCTTCACCACTAACATTATTACACAAAAAGAGAAGATTATTAACTCCTACCATCAAACGGAGTTATCAACATTAGGATCATATATATCCCAAACTTAGATTGAGGAAATCATGAATAAAGATATCGAACATTATCCACTCAAAGAAGAAAATCAGATAGAACATTATAATCCTGAGTTAGCAGAGTAGCAAATTGAAACAATGTCATCTATAGTGGTGATTTGTCAGAGCATGTTTATTGAACAAGACACCTCAGAATAGGAAAAATTAAAGCATAAAGGTATTACCACCACCATATATGGGGAAACTTCATCTTAAGCAAACGTCAACATAGGGAGCAAGAAGAATCCTTATGATGAAACTAGTGTCAATACTACAACCAGCCACGTCATGAATCTTCATCCACCCATCACCCCATCCACGAATTGGGACCAACATCAAAAGAAAGAATTAAATCAAAGTACCAAGAATGTTATCAAATAAAAAGAATAAGAAAAGCATAATGGACAAATCAAATACATATGGTTACCAAAGAATACAAAGAAAGATTATCCCTATCAAACTCCATCAGTCAAAGAAACTATGGGGAAAAATAAAAAAGGGAAAAGTATCCATTACAGATGTCTGCAAAAGAAAAAGCAGGATTTTCAAGTGATGTACAAAGTATATCAAGCAGTTGGTCCTAATTCCACACACACTTTTGTATCCACCCATCATTGCTCATCTTCCCAAGTTTGGAGAGTCAAAGATTCCAAGTTGTCAACCAATCCATCTCATATCCATAAACACACTCCATCCATGCCTCCACACATGATATCCAGTTCTCTCATTGACCATGTATTGGCAACGACCCTTCATCATAAGGATTCTAAATGAACTCTATCAGGATGTGCGCACAGAGACAGAGTTAACCCTGGTATCGACAAAGTAGATCAAGAATCCCAAAAGTTGCATTCAAGTGCATGTATTCTAGCACATAAACTTCTTCAAGTAGGATATTGATGGCACATTATGATAGGGGCATATACATCAGCAACAACTTGTGATTCAACATGAGTTTGAGATCTTTCAGAAAAATCCAAAAAAATAAAAAAATATGAAAATCCAAAAAAATCAGAAAAAAGGATTGAAAATAGTAAAGAGAAAAAATCATCCTCTAGTGAAATCCACATGTGCAGTGCTTTGGGAAAGACCATGATGAAAACCTAGAAAACAAGCATCATGTGTATAATCGAGCATCTATGTATGCCAGTTCAGATGAAAGCATCTCATCCCATCTATAATAAATTGAGCATTCCATCCATCTTATCCATAATAAATCCATTCATCCATAAACCATTGATCCAATCCATTTTCATCCATATGCATCCATCATCCAAGTTATATTGATCTTGATGAAAGTTTGGGGCACACTTTATGCTTATTTTCAGTAAAACATCTTGACATGGGTCATTTTCATTGATCCTATCATATACAGCATTATCTGAGCCATGAAGCATTATCCAAATGAGTGTTCTTTATTTGAACACCTTATCTTATCATAAGATAATCATTGGCATCCTTTGCATGCTTACCATATCCATTTGTCCATACACCTATCCAAGGATCCACCCATCACATTCCATACATTGCTAGACACTGAGGGTAGATATTTACATCTTGCTTCAGGAATAAATCTTGATCTATATCCTTCAACTTATGTACTAATCTGAACATTAGAAAACGTGAAATCAAATTGGTTGAAGCATTTGTGATCCAAAATCTAAATCACTATCCCATGGCATATGTTGACAAATGATGTTCTTTATCAAAGATTTATCTTTCAATCGAACATCAATCCAAACAATCAACATTAGTTGCATCTAATGCACCCTTCAAACATCACATCAAATCATTTGAACAACTTTTGTTCCAAATCAAGCTTCATTAATCATGATCAATCGAATCTAATCAAGAAATCATCAGGATATCCTTATGTTTCTTAACACTATCTTTGCATTGTTGTTCATCCTCAATAATTTTATCATCATCAGTCTTGATCAAATCATCATCAATCCATCATCTTGGGATATTCATCCTAATCCTTGTGTTGCTTAACACTATCCCTGCATTGTTGTGTATCCTCAACAATGTTATCATCATCAATCCTCACATTGTTGTGCATCCTCAACAATGTTATTGTCATCAATCCTAATCAGTCAATCCTTGCATTGTTGTGTATCCTCAACAATGTTATCATCATCATCAATCCATCAATTCGATTAGTCAACCTTAGCTTCGTCTTCAACAAAATCCCAAACAGATCACTGATATCATATCCATATCCAAATCATCAAAATCATGCGAAAATCCAAAAACATTAGAAAATCAAAAAATCCAAAAACATCCAAAACATTGAAAAAATCCAAAAACATCATAAAATCAAAAAATCTAAAAACATCCAAAACATCGAAAAAATCTAGAAACATCCAAAACATTGAAAAATCCAAAAACATCTAAAACATCGAAAAAATCCAAAAACATCCAAAACATCGAAAAATCCAAAAACATCCAAAACATCAAAAAATCCAAAAACACTCAAAAAATAGGAAAAACATCAAAAACATTGGAATCTAAACTACATCATCTATAAGCTTAAACGTAGGCAAGGCTAATCTTTCATCAGCCCTTGAGACATCAAAATCCAAAAATATTTGAAAAACATCAAAATCCAAAAAAACATTCGAAAAAGACAATAAATAAAAATAAAAAATCCAAAAACATTCATAAAATATTAGAAAACGCAAAAACATTGAAAAATCAAAAAATCAAAACATTTGAAAAAGCCAAAAATATCAAAAACAGCCTCAAAACATTCCAAAAACTCCAAAAACATCCAAATATTTGAAAAAATCCATCTGTCTCAGGGTGATCCGAAAAATTAGAATTTTTTTGAATTTTGATCACGACAAGTTTATTCTTTGAACCAACACAACAAGTACATTGCTTCAAAGAGGGAAAAAATGTAGACATGCAAAATTAGCATTATGCATGTTCATCCACTCATTGAATAAATCAAACGCAACAAATCCATTCATTAGTTAAATCAAGTCTTTAGTCCTAAGGTTATAATAAATCAACTTGTCTCACATCATCCTTTAATTAAATAAATCAAACACTTTATTTAATCTCCAAGTCATATTCCATCCTTTTATGATTTAAATAAATCAAATATTTGAGTCAAATTGGTCAAAACATCCTAATCATCATCCTAGCTAATTAATCCTGATTTAATCTAATCTAATGCATGTCGCATCCTCTAGATAATCCCACTTGCACAAATAAATCCATTTATTGATTTATTAAATTCAACATTTTCCATCAACATGGCATCTTTGAGGAATATTCCATTAAGTTTGAATTCAAAACCAAGTGGGCATGTACATCCAACAAAGCAATTAATAAACTCTTACATGTCCCCCACTCAGCATTTACTCTCAAATTTGAATTTGAAATTTCCCCCTCTTGGGCACATTTCCCAAATCTTGCACATCCTCAGGCCTATCACAACTTGACAAGTGGCCTCCTTTGATTGGTCTATTTTTAGTCCCACATTCATCCATTTGGCCAATCTCTCATCAAGAAAATCTATAAATAGAGGCTTCATTCTTGATCAAAACAACTACAACTCTTGCAAGGTCACTCTCTTAAACTGAGAACTGATTTTTCTCATCATCACTCCACCATCTTCATAGCATTTTCATCATGGGGCTTATCTATCAAGGATTTGGAAAGGGCTATTTTCTACAATAGCACCAATGCACTATGAGATAAAGTTGGATCATGTCTTTTATATGCTTTGTTTAGTTTCCATTGTTTCATTTTATTGCATGATTGACATGTTTCATTATTTCATAGGGATGTTGAAATGTTGCTTTGTTTTAAACTAACCATTTGCATATTTTGACATCCACAATAACGATGAACAATATGTAGAGTTTAATTGGTGTGAGGGTACTAGACTCACCAAACTTAATGCTAAGATTGTGTACAACTCAATTACTAGCCAACAAGAAACCTTTAATCACTTGAACAAGATCTAGAACCTTAGGTTAAATTGAAATGAGTGGTCAAAGATACTAAGAAAATCTTGGGCTAATACAATTGAGCCAAAGAAGGCTTGCTTCAAATGGGTCATAACACTACATAAATTATCTTGTAAGATAAAAATAGGTGACATTGAAATATGCAAGCTTTGTAGGGTATTGAAAACAATAGTTCACATATTTTTTGAGTGTATATATGCAAAGAAAATATGGAACTTTTTTTTCTACAGTCAAGACATTTGGAATGCTAATGGAAAACCCAGACTAAATAGAATTATTTTTTTCAAATGCAATAAATTAGGGAAAGAGCTAACATTGTTTTGGATTTTTATTTCGACTAAAATTCTTTGGGTAATTTGGAAATCAAGGAATGATGAAAAGCTTAAAGGGATAAGGAGGACACTTACAAGGTCTAATAAAAGACTCATGTTGTATAATATGGCTATGCAAGTAACAATGACAATAAAGATCTCCAAATTCAAATTCCTAATGTTTCTAGAAGAGGGCATAATGCCTATTAAGCTCCAAGAGGTCAATTTTGGGGACAGTTGGCAACACACTTCCAAGATATTCCTTAGAGCCTTGGAGCTATTTCAGAAAGAATTTAATGATAAGATACTTAAGGAAAACCATCTAGTGAAGATGTTCCATGGATACTCAACTTAGAGGATTTCAGCATTGATGAAATTGAAGTAGCAGGTTCCCTTTTGAGGATAAAAAATTAGGTCCATAGGGTGGATGCAACAAACTAAGGTATTCAACCGTCCTATTTTCGGCAACCTTGATGATATTATGGCATGGTTCAGCTCCTTTATGGTAGTGGCAACAAGCTAGTAGCTCTCCTATGTGGAAGTACAGTGATCTTCTGGCACCATAATGATGCTTTTGGTAGTGTATTGATACTTTCCAAAAGCGTAGTGGCTTTTTGATAGAACAATGATCTTATTGTGCAATCTTGTTCAAGATGTATTATGTAAACAACTACAGTTGAGCTGATAAAATGCAAAAAAATACATGATCTAAATAAATTTTTGATAGATATGTATTGGGAGTGGCATAAAAGATGTTGTAATCTATGGGTGGGGGTACATCTTGATGGAAATATGTGAATGATCTCCATGTAACTCTACTGTTCATACGATAGGTAATACAAAAAAAATAAAGAGGAGTTGAAGCATCTATGATGGAAGGAGAATTTTAAAAAACCATGGAAAAGAAGTTTCCTAGAGTTGGGAAGTGAGAAAATTGAAAATATCAAAATCAAATGAAGGGTCAGTGTAGGATCATGGGGTTCCAAACTAGGCCCCTAAGTGGTAATGAAAATTCAAAAAATTAGAGTTATGCAACTTGACATAAAAATTTGAATAGGCTATTAACATAATTTGAAAAATATGTAAAAGTATAATTTATAGAAAATTGAATGTAGTTTCTAAGCTATTAGTCCTCTTTTGGAAAAAGTAAATCCATTTGGTGAAAATTTAAAATTTCAATGTAGTAGTACTAAATTTTCAAGAAAAAAATAAAAGCGGGTATTTGTCCAACTACCCTATTGGGAAGACAAAATAAATATTTTATTCTAAATATTTTAATACAAGTAGAGGACACATTTGTGGATGTGATAAATATTTTTTTGTAATTTATTTGCAAGTAAATGTTTAGTTATGAATTTTCTAGTAGGAGTTTTTTAAAATATTAAAAAACAATTTGTCTGGCTAGCCTAACTTGGTCAAAAAATTATGAAATTTAATTTCTCATTTTTTTAATCTATATTTTGTGAATCATAGTGTGTGACACATCTTTTGGATTCAAAAATGTTTAACTATTTAAAAGTTATAGATGTTTTTCAATCAACCTATCAATCAGGACTTTTGTCAAAATGTATGTTGAAAATCAATCATAATTATCTATTTAATTCCAAATAAGACACATCTTATATTTTTGGAAATCTGACAATTTTCTCTACGAACCCTTTTTGTTTCATCAAATTTGGATAAAAAAGGCATCTGTCACTTTTATGTCATATCACCACCTTTTGGAGCCCCATGATCCTGCACTCACGCTAAAGATATAAATTTGGTGCATAAGAGAGGAATGTGAATTGATGCAATAAAATATATAAAATTAAATGCAGATTTAAATGTATGTTGAGGGATACATGCAGGAGAGGGAGGAGAGGCTATGTAAATAGAAACAAAAAAAAATTGCATGCAGTTTTGGATGTAAGAAGGCACACCACATTTCTATAAGGAAGGGACATTTATAGTGTTTAAAATAAAAGCATGTAATAGTAGATTGGGGGCTAAGTGAGTCAAAGGAAGGGTAGTGTTGAAGTAGAAAAGGGGTTACAAACCATAATCATAGGCATGAAGAGAAATGGGACTATGTTGGACAGGGTGATGAGAAGATTAAATGGCTATTTGAAACAAAACAAACCAGAAGAATGGATTCATGGAGAGTAGTTGTGCCATTTGAAGAATTGGCATCATAAAATAAAAAGGAAGATCTATAGAGGAGATGCATGCATGAGTAAGAGTGAAGAGAAGATAATTAAAATTATATTAATAGAAATTAAAAATTTTGCAGGTTATTAATAAGAGGGTTTTCCCAAGAGTGAGTTTTATATAGCATATTGAAGATCAAAACATCAATAAGAAAGGAAGATAAAGAGTTTTAATCAACATCAAATTGTAAATGGAGAAATATCATTGAGGAGGATAGAATTGGAGTGTCTCTATGAAAGTGAGAGTAGATTGTGTGCATGTTGAGAAAGGCCATGGTTGGCCAACATATTGTAATTTATTTTTCAAATTTAATTGAATAAAATTGTTCTTGTTTTATTGCAGCCTAAATTTTGAGATTTTGAATGTGTGTGAGAGTGAGAGGGAGTACCTCATGTGTCAATTAGTATCAGAGTGGCTAATCTTGAGCATCGAGAGGATTCACCTAGACCTGTGGGTGGAAGTGTGAACAAATTGTCTACCGTGAGGTAATTCACACCATAAAGTAAATGAGAAAGTGCTAGAGAAGAATCTTGTGAGGGTTGTTGCAGGTAAAGAGGAGTCCTAAATAGTAGAGACCTTGAAACCATGAAGCAATTTTTTTTGTAGATTGAGTGTGATGGTAGATTGCAAGAGGTGAGAACTACAATAGGAAATATGGGTTGGGTCATGAGGAGACCCGTTCATATACTATTTTGGGAGCAGTATTGGGGGAAAGTTCAGGATGATACATTTGAAAATATGGGATAGATAGTTCCTAAAGAAGTAGGAAAGATCTAGACAAGAATAGAGAACTTGGAAAAGAATGTTGGAAAAGATGAGAGGGAAGTGGTAAAGAGGAGTGAGAAGAAGAATGAGGATAGCAACCTAAGATAGAAAGAGGAAGAAGTGAGAGCAGCCCCTACTGATGTAGATGATCAAGTTGCAAAAAATACATGCCATGAGGAAGGAATGGAAGAAAAGGAATAAAAAATGAAGCAAGCAATGAAGAGTTTGTAGTTAATGGAAAATAGAACCTCTTAGCACAATTATTGGCAATCGAGGAAGAGTGGATGTCGAAGCTCGCTATTAGAGAAAAGAGAGAAGAGAAAAAGTTTGTAGCTGACGAGGAGCTAGGTGTTGTAGTGAAATTTGATGTTGCAAATGTGAATAAAGATGAAGTAAATCATCTTTGTGATGTTATTTTGTTTTCAAATGCAATAGTTAAAGGATAGATGGATAAGGAGCAAGAGCATGTAGTAGTGTTGTATGGTTGTGTGTAGAAATGGTAGAAGATGATACAAGTTGTTTTTGGTGGTGGACAATTAGAGATGGGTTTGAACCCATGAAGGATGAGAGGAGTGTGGAAAGGATTTGGCGGTGGAGGTTGAGCTTTGATGGGCATGAGTCCACAAGGGGGAAGAGGAGGAAGATGGAGTGTTGTAGGAGGGAGGTGGTGTATGTTCCAACATGATTCTGGAAAAAGAGAAAGAAAGATTGATCTTGAACACTTGGATAGTGAAGTATTTTTTTGTAGGTTGATGGCAACCTAGAAGAGTAGTGTGACTACTCAACTCCACCATTGTGAGCCTATTTTCACAATCTTTCTACTCGACGTGTCTAATGTAAGAACATCTTGAGTGAACAAATTATCTGCATCAACCAGAAATATTCATAGTTATTTGTTTTAGTTTTTTTTTGTTTCGATCATGTTTGGCATCTCTCAACATAAGGAACTCAATTGTTTAGTCAAATTTTCAATTTGAAGATTTTTATTAAACGACATTTTTAGGCTCCACAAGTAGTTTTCAAAAATTATTTCTTGAAGAACTATAAGGCCATGAGTAAAATAATTTTTCAAGGTAATTCTTGGAGGTACCACTTGGAATTTGAAAAAATAATCAAGGTCATTTCTTTCCTAGTTTGCACTAGTATAATTTGGCAAATAAATGACTACATGACTAAAAAATTTAGTCATGTGACTAACACTAGTGTTATTTTGAAAATAAATGACTAATTTGGTCATTTATAAGTGACTAATTTGGTAATTGGGTAAAATCACAACTAAATGACTAAATAAATGACTAATATCAGACAAATAAAAATGACTAAATAAATAACTAAATATATGGCTAAATTAATGACTAAATAAATGACTATTACTTCTCTATTCTTTTCTCTTTCAAATTTGATCATAATCCATATAGCTTAAGCCCCTCTCATGGGACCCCTACCAAAGCGGGTCATTTGGCTACCTAGGTTGCTTGGTGCACCAAAAATACCTATTGCGTGGAAGACATTACCTTTCGATGCAGTCTTAAGGCCTTCACATATTTTATCAAATTTTTTAATAGTTACATTCTTTAACTTTTATTTTTTATTATAGAATACAATATATAATAATAATAATATAACCTATATATACTATTAAACATAATAATAAATATAATTATATCATATATAATTTAATCTTATTAATATTATATTAAATATATATAATATATTAATTATATTTTATATTATATTTATTATATTATTTTTTATGACTAAACGAATCTTAATGATATCAAGTTTCCACAATCCATACAGATTATTGTTAGATGATTTGTGGATTTGATTGTGTAAGAATTTTTGCATCAACATTTCAGATCACACTCTATGATCCATCATTAGGATAGATGAGAGCTCAAGGAGAAAAATGATAAGTTGCAGACTAAGAATTAGCTAAAAAAGGCCATGAGAAGGGATGAGGGAGAGAGGTGGCATGTATAACAAGGACAATAGCAGATAACCAATAGGCCACTTGGACCAAAATACATATTCAATTAAAAAGATACACTACAAATAAAGAAGAATACATAAAGAAAAATAAAACATTCAATGAAAAGGCTATTGAAAATTAAAATAATAAGATAATACCAATGAGAAAAAAAAATCAAATTAAATTGATGCAGTAGCATACAATGGTGTAAGGGAAATCTTGCATCACCCAAAAATAGTTAAATTTCAAGTTTCTTGGGTTTTAGATGTTTTTACAGTGGTGTAAGGGCAATCTTGCATCACCCAAAAATAGTTAAATTTCAAGTTTCTCAGTTTTTAGATGTTTTTACATTTTTGGATACCCTTTTCGTCATAATGAAATTCCCAATTTATGGTTTTTATTTTCTATTCCTGGGTTGAAAGATATCACAGTTTTAATTGCCCAGATTTGCACCTAAAAATCTTCCGAGTTAGATTTGAGGCACTTAGAGTTCCCAAATCAGCCCCAAACTTGTCAAAATTGGTATAGAAAATTTTGAGCACGTTGTTGACTTCGAGACCTTTCCAACGGTTCAAGCGGTTCTTGAATCGAGTCGAGATCAAAAGTTATGGCCACAGGAAGTTGGCACACTTTCTAAGAAGATACAATTGCAAATGATTTTTTGAAATTTGAATTTCATGTTGTAAATTTTTAGCGCCAAACCACCTAAACTCAAATTTGAATGTTGTTTTGGCTCCAAACTAAAGAGGAGCTCTATTTATGGGCGGGTTTCTAATTTTTGGGTAACTTTTGGGGACAAGCTGTATTATTAGCGAGAAAGAGGTGATTCATAAACTCTATGGCATGTGTTTATAAAACTTAGAATTTGGGGTCTCTTCATGTAGAGTTTCATTTTCTAAATAATAAGGTATTCTACTTGTTTGTGGGTTATTTCTATGTCTTGGGACGTATGCCTCATCAGAATGGTATGAAGCGAGGTTTTCTTGGTGAATGAGATCAGATCATGAGGTAGTTAAGCACTAAGACCATGGTTGTGGGTTGAGGTCAGAAAGATACCTCAAAGTGATGCACAGTAGGCATGGTGGTGCAGAGAGGTGGTTTGGTGTGGTGTGGAAGAGATGCTGCGGTAGCCCTCAAGAGACAAAATTGATGCATTACAAGGCAAGTGAGAAAGAGGGTTAAGCGAGGGAGGAGAGTGAGGGGATGAAGAGGAGGAAAAAGGTTCAAATGCAGAAGAGGAAGAAGCGATTGAGTCAAGACCAAATGCGGCTAATTAGGGCCATTTCAAAGATTGGTAAAAGACGAGTAATCTAAATTGTCGGTGAACATAGAAGAGTCGTCGAAATTTGGATTAATAGGCTAAATATTTTGAAGTATGAGAAATAGAGGACCGAGGTCGGGTTAAGTTGTGAAAATGGAAGCTAAAAGACCATGTAATATTTAGTGGAAAAGAGACCGGTTGGAAAATCCCGAGGAAAGGACATCACGAGATGGGATCGCATGGTAGAAACTATAAAGTAGTTCATGATGGACTACGGTTAGATCATTGAAGAAGTACAGGGTTGAAGCGAGGCGGTGCGTGAAAAATGCTGAAGATTTTCACAGATAATCATCAAAATAAAACCACGAGGGGCAATAAGAAGAAATGGCTCGATATCTTAATGGGTTATGACCGAGCATTCAAGAGGAGTTAAGCCTAGTCAGAATGACCACTATTGAGGATGCATATCAGTTTTCTTTGAAGGTGGAAGAGAAGTTGAACACAATATTTGATGGCAAGCAAAAAGGGCGAGGAGGTCAAAGTGGAAGAGTGGAAGACGGGTAGCCAAAATGATGATGAAAAGTGAAAGATGTGGGTACCCGGTCAAAGCTAAGGAATGACAGCGAAACCATGATCAACGGTGGCGATCAAGAAGGTAGGGATGAGGAGATATGGACAAGGATCACGGAAGAATTGGTTTTCAAAGGAAGCGTGTTTCGGTGTGGTGAAAGGGAATCGAGCGATGAATATCCTAACACAAGAAGAGAGTAGACAAAAGCCAAAAGGTCATGGGAGGGTTCATGGAGTAGAGGCCCAATCGAACATTAGGATGATCTTTGAGGGGCCTAGTTATTAGAGCCTAGTGATTACGATGAAAAGGAACCTACCTATGAGGAAGATCTGAACTTTCACACAAGGTCTGAAGTGTGAAGGAATGTTGTGATGTCATTATTATTGATGGTGGGAGCATCGATAATCTGGTGTTAGAAAGAGATGGTCACAAAGTTGAAGTTGAAGAGGGGAAAGGCACCCACATCCATATCAGTTACTTTGGTTGTAGAAAAGACCACAAAGTTTTGGTTAATGAGTAATGCCTAGTAAATTTCAAGATTAAAGACTACCATGATGAGGTACTCTGCTATCATCCCCATGGATGCATGTCACATGTTGTTGGGGAGGCCGTGGCAGTTCGATAGGCGAGCTATACATGATGGCAATGCAAACACTTATACCTTGACAAAGGATGGGGTTCGTCACAAGTTGAAACCCCTGAAGGAGACCGAAGAAAAGGTATGCAGTAGTGCTAGAATTTGTTATGTAGATGGAAGAAAATTTTTAGAAGGTATGAAGCATGAGCGTGTGTGTTATGCATTGATTCCTAAAGTGAGTAAGGAGGATAGTGAGAAGGTTCCAGAAGAAGTTTCTGGGATGTTGGATGAGTTTTAAGATATTGTTTATGATAATGTACCTGAGGGTTTTCCACCAATAAGAAAGATCAGTCATCAGATTGACTTGATTCTTGGAGCCAGTTTGCCAAATAAAGGCGGCTCATAGAATGACTCAACAAAAATGAGGAGTTGAGCAAGACAAAGTTCAAGAGTTATTGAAAGAGGAGTTTGATATGGGGAGAGATTGAGGCCGTAATGGTACCTGCAGTACTAGCACCAAGAAGGATGGGGAGTGGAGGATGTGTATAGATTCCCAAGCCATAAACAAGATAACAATAAAGTATAGATTTCCCCTGCAAAGGATGGATGACCAGGTGATTCCAGTTGAGTGGGCTAGAGTGCTTCACAAAATTCAAGTCAGGACATGTGGTCAGTTTGAGAGAATGAATGGAAGAACTCCTTGAAGACCCAAAGAGGTCTACGTATGAGTGGTTAGTCATGCCTTTTGGGTTAACAATGCATCGAGAGCATTCATGGGGCTCATGAACGAGGTACTAAAATAATTTCTGGGAAGTTTTGTTATTGTGTATTTAGATGATATTTTGATTTTTAGTAAGGCGTTGGATGAGCATCTGATGCATATTCAGAGAGCCTTTGAGAAGTTAAGAGAAGAGAAACTGTTGATTAATCTGAAGAAGTGCAGTTTTGTGAAGAGGGAGTTAGTGTATTTGGGGTTTGTTGTCTCAACAGAAGGTATCAAAATGGACCTAGAGAAGGTGAAGGCTATTGTGGAATGGCCTACCCCAAGAACTACAGGGGTGAGATCTTTCCATGGTTTGGCTAGTTTTTATAGAATTTTCATTAGAAACTTCAGTAGTATTTGTGGACCCCTGATTGAAACAATGAGAGGGGATAGAAAAGAATTCAAGTGGAGCAGTGAAGCGGCAAAAATTTTGGTATTTTAAGCGAGAAGGTGATAGGGAGCAACTGTTCTATCCCTCAGGAATTTCAAAAAGGTGTTCGAGTAGATTGTGATGCAGTGGTTGTGCCATTGGAGCGATGTTGAGCCAATAAGGTAAGCCCATTGCCTATTTCAGTGAAAAGTTAAATGATTCCAAGAGAAAGTATTTTGTATATGATCAAGAGTTTTATGCAATAGTGCAAGCATTAAAGAAATGGAGACATTATTTGTTGCCGAAGGAATTTGTTCTATATACTGATCATCAGGCCTTGCAGTACCTAAATAGTCAAGAAAAATTAAATCAAAGACATATGAAATGGGTAGAGTTTTTGCAGAGTTATACCTTTGTTTTGAAACATAGGAGTGGGAAGTCAAATAGGGTTGCAGATGCCTTAAGTAGGAGGCATACATTGATGACAAAGATGCAGATTGAAGTGGTTAGGTTCAATGAACTTAAGACACTGTACGCAGAAGATCCTGATTTCGCAAAGGCTTGGAAAGCTTGCAAGGAACCTGTTATAGTGGATAGGACAAGGTGGCTGGATTTCATAATCTAGGATGGCATGTTATTTAAAGGAAGTCAATTGTGTATCCCAAGGAGTTCTATGAGGGAGAACCTGATAAAGGAGAAGCATAGTGGAGGAATGGCGGACATTTTGGCTGAGATAAGACCATTGCCATTATCAGTGAGCATTATTATTGGCCTCGTTGTCACAAGATGTGAAGAATTTTGTACAAAGCTAGGGTATGTCAAATGGCTAAAGGAGTGAGCCAGAATACAGGCATATCAGCCCTTACCTGTACCAGAGAGGCCATGGGAGGATATAAGTATGGACTTTATTCTTGGTTTTCCAAGGACACAATGAGGGAATGATTCAGTTTTTGTGGTGGTTGATAGGTTTTCTAAGATGGCACATTTCATTCCATGTCAGAAGACCCATGATGCACTCCACATTGTTGACTTGTTCTTCAAAGAGGTGGTGAGGCTACATGGTCTGCCAAAGAGTATTGTTTCAGATCGTGACACCAAATTTGTGGGGTACTTTTGGAGGACCTTGTGGAAGAAGCTGAAGACAGAGTTGAAGTTCAGTTCTGCACACCATCCACAAACAGATGGGAGACAAAGGTTGTTAACAGGAGTGTGGTAGGTAACCCACTGAGATGTCCGTAGGAGATAAACCCAAGGGATGGACTTGATCTTACCCTGTAGAATTTTCTTACAACAATTTTGTCAATGTAAGCACTGTAGATCACCATTCCAGATTGTGTATGGAGGTAGCCCCAGAACAGCTCCAGAATTGAGGAAGATGGACCAAGAGAAGAAAATAAGTGCTTGAAGCTTGAAGATTTTGCAGAACACATCAAGGATATACATGAGAAGGTAAGAGAACATATTAACAAGATGAATATGCAGTATAAGGCTGGACAAATTAGAAGAGGAGGTATAAGGAGTTTCAGATTGGTGATGAAGTGATGGTCCACTTGAGGAAAGAAAGGTTTCCAGTGGGAACATATAACAAATTGAAGATGAAGAAGTTCGGTCCCTATAAAATTTTGAAGAGGCATGATTTAGGGAATGCATATGAGGTAGAGTTGCCAGATGGATTCAATATTTCCCCTGTGTTCAACATTTCAGATTTGACAGAGTATCACAAAGGTGGTGTAGAGGAAGTACCAACTATGGAACAGTGTGGTATTCCAGCACCTACTTCAGAAAAGGAGATTGAAAAAATCTTGGATAGTCGTGTGGGAAGGAGTACTAGGAACAGACAGTATGAAGAATATCTGGTGAAATGGAAAGGAAGGCCTATTAAAGATTCATCCTAGTTGCCTCAGGTAGAGGTTGACCGTTTGAGTTTTTATCCACCATTTGAGACGTGACGGGGTCACTTCTCAAATTACCCTTGGTGTCTGATGCAAGAGCATCCAGTGGTGTAAGGGCAATCTTGCATCACCCAAAAATAAGTTTCTCAGTTTTCAGATGTTGTTTATAGTGGTGTAAGGGCAATCTTGCATCACCCAAAAATAGTTAAATTTCAAGTTTCTCAGTTTTTAGATGTTTTTACATTTTTGGATACCCTTTTCGTCATAATGAAATTCTTAATTTATGGTTTTTATTTTCTATTCCTAGGTTGAAAGATATTACAGTTTTAGTTGCCTAGATTTGCACCTAAAAATCTTTCGAGTTAGATTTGAGGCACTTCGAGTTCCCGGATCGGCCCCGTAACTTGCAAAAATTGGCGTAGTGGATTTTGGGCGTGTTGTTGACTTCAAGACCTTTCCAATGGTTCAAACTGTTCGTGAATCAGAGTCTTGGATCAAAAGTTATGGCCCCGGGAAGTTGGCGCACTTTCTAGAAGATACAATTGCAAATGTTCTTTTGAAATTTGAACTTCAAGTTGTAATTTTTCAGTGCCAAACCGCCTAAACTCAAATTTGAATGTTGTTTTGGCTCCAAACTAAAGTGGAGCTCTATTTATGGGCGGGTTTCTAATTTTTGGGTAACTTTTTGGGGACAAGCTCGCATATTGCAAAAGGGTGATTCTATAGCTTTCTATAGCTTGCATGTGTTGTAAAACTCGGGAATTTGAGATCTTGTGCATGTAAGAAGTTCCATTTTCTGAATAATAAAATTATTCTCTTGTTTGTGGGTTATTTTCTATGTCTTGGGTTGTGCCCTCATCATAAATTCAAAATAAAATAAAATAAAATTAGCTCATTTTAAATATTCAAATATAATGATAAATTGTCTCATATTCATATTTAAATAAAAATGTCTCACACACACACATATATATATATATATATTAAAGATTGAAAAATAAGTAAGAGACAATTAAAATTAAAAATAAATAAGAGAATTGAATGAATCTTAGTCATTCATCATTTTTGCGCTTTTTTTTGGTTGTTTTTCACCATATTTTGCTACTTCTCCTACCACTATTGGTTCCCACTCCTCCAAATTCTTCCTCACTAGTATTGCCTTTCACTTCTCCAATTTGGTGAGCTATAGTCTGAAAATAAGGAATCGCTGAGGGCTCAAGGTTTTCCTATTTCAAACTCAAGAATCTAATTAATCCCTTAAACCCTGATATTTTCAAATTTCATTTACTATGAATAGATTGAAGCGAAAATTTATAGGTGTAATTATTAGTGTTTAAAAAAATTTGGTTTACTATGAATAGATTAAAGGTCGAGGATTTGGGCTTTACACCCATCGGTTGCATTTGCTTAAATTTTTCTAAGGAATTTTTAGAAAGACCCATTTTGAACATATCGTATAGGGTGGGTGGAGGTCCATACCCTGTTCCAAAGATCTCATTTGTGCAGGTGGGAAGAATTCTAGCAAAGGTTGTGGAGGCAAGTCTTACACTTGCCAATAGCATTTGCTTGAAGGTTTAAAAATCCTTTTCAACAAATCCATCTGCGCATACCCTGCAATCAATGTATTCTATAAGATCACATCTCTTTGAAAAATTATGTTTAAGACTTCACAATTTCCACTAAGAGCAGTAAGAAAAAGTAAGAAAATACTCCCTATTGAGGCAGCAAATTGATAATGCCATGTATATTAAGAAAGACTCTGGAGAGAAACTAGTATATTATAGAAGATGGGATTGTTTGCCATTGGATTGTAGATGAATGTCTAATTCCTTTTAGTGTGCCACCCTACTGAATATAAGTTTTCTATAAAGTTTGTGGAATCTCATGCATTGGGTGATTTGTATGTTTGATTGATGAGGAACCATGTTGAAGATCAAAAACTCCATCAGGATACCATGCCACTTGTGGATAAGATGTCTTTGTGAAATTCTTTGAATTAACATAATCTATTGCTATTGATATAATGTTAAAGGTGGGCACTTTTGATGCTTTTAAGTTCATAAAACCCAAGCATAGGGCTTTGTGCTCCTTTCAAGTAGAGTAATGGAATCTACAAACTATTGGGCATATCCCACTCTACAAGATAACATTGTTGTGGTGTGGTAGTAGTCATCAATTTATTCAATCTCAAGCTCTTCCTTAAGAACATGTGTTGTTGGTTGTTTTTTAATTAATTTATCAATTTTGTCTAGGAAAGCAAGCCTATTTGGCCCCATTCTATATTCTCTAGAGAAAGCAGATTTATATCTTAGAAAAAAGCAATAAAATATTTATGTTAGTCAGTTTTACTGTATCTTTGATTAATGACATTTTGTGTATGATTACACAATTCTTCCCTGAGGATAATTTTAGGGAGAAGACTAAAAATATTTTGCAGCTTCATATACTCTTTGTATATTTGTTATTATATCCAAATGTATACTTGGAAGAGGTGGTTCGTACTGTTAAATATTTAATTATTTTATGTCTTAACTCAGCAATCAATTATTGTTTTAAATTTAATTTACTGTACAAAAGTTATTTCTTTGAGCTTATATGCAGATAATATATTCAATTCTTATTCCAATTTATACATCTGATATTTAGAAATATTGATTGTTTTATCCGTATTCTCCATTTAGGCTTGTGGAATGAAATTTTTGAAGAAAAAGGATAACCCTAACATATAATATAATAAACATGTTGGATTTTCTATATTTTTTTGGGAGGAAACGCCATTAATGGACTTTAAAATCTTGCAACATACAATAGCAATGTTGGGATATGTGAAAGAGGAAGAGACAACTATTTTTGAGCTAACATATAATTATGGTGTTATTGAATACACCAAAGGCAATGCATATGCACAAGTAAGAGCATATTTATGAATAACACAAGTCATGGGTTTTGGAGACTGTTCTTGTTTCTTAATAATCAAATTTTGCAATTTTTGTTTGTAGATTGCACTTGGCACAAATGATGTATACAAGAGTGTAGAGGCTCTTCATATAGTTATGAAAGAACTTGGTGGGAAAATAACCGAGAAACCAGGACCAATACCAGGGATTAATACTAAAATTACTTCTTTCCTTAATCCTAATGGATGGAAAACGGTGAGTTGTCTCTCTTGCTTATTGTTGCTTGTAGCTATAGACCTTAATTTTATAGAAGTTATCTAATGAAACTGAGCAAACTGACTCATTAAGAATGAAAAAACATATGTCACTATTGATTTCTCACATAGGCAAAGGAGATATTGTGGTTATAAGTTGTTACTTTGATCTGATAGGTAGAATTAGTCTACCATGGCTATTACAAGTCATGGTTCCCTCATAGCTAGGACAATCTATTATGCTATTGAGAAACATTGTCATATTATTGTTGACTTGCTTTGATTTTCACATAGATCCACATGATATATAGCAATTTGAAGGGAATTATTGAAGGAATGTAGAAATTAAATGAAATAACAAGTACAAGTCTTCAAGTGTCATATTCTTGTGTAAGTTCAACTCATGACATCATTTTATCATGATCCCATTATCATTCAGTCCCAGAGATTGGTCTCATTCCCTAGAATCCCCCACTCACCACCCAAGTCATTTTTGTAGTCAAGGATTTAAACCTTAAACATTAAAATAAAATTCAAATTTACACCTTACTAACCTTTTCACTAGCCATTGCAAACCATCTTAGTGCACATTTGTTTTGAATGTTTCTATCATGTGGCCTCTGGCTTTCCTTGACTAATGCCATGTAGTAGCAGCTAGCAGTGCCATAATAACCTTTGCTATGATAAGAGCATACAAGATTATAATATGAATGAGATTTCATGAGAGGCTGGTCAGTTGAAACAAGAGCTATCTCAGTCAACTATTACACAAGAAAATGGTCTTAAAGTCAGCTAGTTCATGGCTTTGAGGGCCTGAATTCACAGTAGTATTATTTGTAGTAGCATCATCCTTTTTAGGCCTAAGAGAATGAATGGCCTTGATAATTTTACTCTCACATACAAAGTCCATATGAGGAGTCATCTGAATCGATCTTTCCACCTCCTCTAAAAGAATACATTCTGACAAATTAGGCCTGCGTCATGGAGTTAGTGGCAAGTTTCTGGTGCTCGATTGTTACCCAAATATTTCCAACTTATCAAACTTTGAGAAGAGAATAAATAACCTAAACTGTATCTAAATGGAAGAATTTTAATAAAATTCCATAAAGCTGGTTGATTTTTCTTTTGCATACCATCATATTAATAATTGTTTGCCCACAAGATGTCACAATTTTCACTGGACAAGCTGCTTGGATGAAATACTTCACATTCAAGTCATCTGGGAACATTTGGAAGCTAGAACTCCATTGTTTGTTTTAGGAAATTTTATCTCAAACTCTTCCTCCATCTATCAACATACCACACTTCTCATGGTATTCAAGACCAATAAAATTATTCAACCACAAGTACATAGGCAATTGTTGGGAAGGATTTTCTTTAGTCACTTGGTCAATCTATGATTGCTTTAACACCATTTTTTGATCAATGCTCTTTTTTACAAATTTATTTTTATATCATGCACTCTAGAGACCTTGTAACAAGCTTTATTCTACTCCTTGTATGCTTATATTCATTGCATTGAATTGTATAGTTCATCAAAGAATCAGCCAAATAAAATCCCTATAAGAAAAAAATTATTCATTTTTTGTCTACAAACAAAATAGATGCACCATATTACTCGGGATATGCTCCACCTAATATGATTTTATTGCTTAGGGACATGCTACATCCTAACTTCACAACATTGATATGAACATGGGGCCATTGGCTAAATGGAAGATTCTCAAATGCCTATTTCCAAGGAAAAATACTAGAAAACAAAAGCTATTCATCCAATAAATATCAACAAATGACCAACAATAGCCAAGTTGAAGCCATGTTTGACTACTAAAATTAGTAATCATTTCTCAAAAAAGGTTATAAAGGTGGATGCTTCATCTTAGCACATTTCTAGGACTACCATGTAGTAGTCCATGCCATAGGAATACAATTTAATGTCATAAGCAATAATATATAACAGAATAAAATCTGCATCCTTTGGTCAAAGCAAGATGTCTCTATACACAATTTACAACAACTATAGACATATGAAAAAAATGAGCTAAAAAAAACTACCTTTGTGCCTAAATCTTCAAAGAAATAATCTAGAAACTAAGGGATGATATGTCAAGTGAAAGGGAAACAACACTAAAGCCTTTCCAAGAAAAGAATATGAACAAGATTCGCAATTTTGGGTTTTCTACAACTAGAGAAAAATATTTGTTAAAAATAAACACTCTAACACAAACTAAATTTACCAAATGATATGGTAAGCTTGTCCTTAAAGGTGAGCTCTTCATATGGCTTTAGTTTTCTTACGCTTTGATTTGTTTTTGGACAACTTCTGAGCCTCCATCTTTTGATGTGTAGCTTCAAATTCTTCTTCTGTTGGTTCTCCAAATTGGTCACTAGAACCCCCATATTTTGCTACAAGTGATGAGAACATTGAATCAATTTTCTATTTTCTGTCAGTTTTTCATTAGGATATGAGTGCCATGAGGTCTTCTTCAGCAACTCCTTTCCTTTTCCTTGCAGAAACATTGCCACTCATTTATTGAATTCAAGAAGCAAAGTATAACTGTTGGAAAGAGTGCACAAACCTCTTGACTAGCTATGCCTATAAAGTAACTATAGAATAAAGTAGATCAAGGAATACTTGGGAGGACATTTCAAAGGGCTACAAGGTGCCTATATTTTGTCCACTTTAGCACCCCATTGGCGATATGCTTTCCATTCCTTAACTTCTCCTGACAAGTCCATTAATCATGTACAATGAATAATCAATTACAAGCTAAATCAAGTAAAACATAAATGTCTTCATTTAACAAGTTCAAGATGTCAAAAGGACCTTGCAAAAAGATGAAAAATAGTACTGCTATGCCTAAAATCTTATCTGGATTTTTGCATAGGCAACACATTATGCCAGAAAAAACTCCAAACAACTAGATAGAGTATACATAATTCAATATATAATGAAAATTTTGATGTCATTAGGTAGTAGATAGAAAGAAAAGAGAAGGTATACAAAGATGGCAAGGGCAGTAAGGTGTCAACATGCCCTCACCAACATGCTTCTATTTCACAACCTGCAATGGTCACAGGTGTAAACTTCATGCTAGTTGGAAACAAGGGAGCTCAGGAAAACAATAGTGGATAGGCTTTGTTCCCCTCACTAGAAAAACAAAAAAATTGCAATAGAGAATGCACCAATTTTGATTCCCTTGCAGGATCCTGACCTAGACCCTCCATCCTTTCCTTTACAGACTCAATGATTAGCTAGTAAGTGTTTCTGGGAATGGTTGGTTTGTGTGAGGACAGTTGAATATCTCTTGTAGATACCAATAAAAAATAGAAAGTTTTTTAGAGAAGGATCATTTGAAGGTTCCTTTAGGAAATCTGGAAGGGTATCCATCTCATTGGAGACTAAAGATGTATATTGGTTAGAGTTATCTTTTCAACATGTATGGTCCAAACAGTTCAATCTGCAAGTAAATTTTATCCTTGGAGGTTATTTTAATGCTATCTTTGGCCCTGATGAATTTTTTTGTTTGGTCTTATATATATGACATACATGCATATATCGTGTAGGCTTAATATAGGTTCATATACACTGAAAGTATTTAGAATTATTTTAAGATATGCCACAGGTTGTCTACTTTAGAGAAAACAACAAAATATATTGAAAGAAGCATTACCCTACATTCTAGCTTGCTAGTTGCCATCTTGAGACAACTCAAAGTGTATGTAAGGAACAAGATCCCACTGATAAAAAAATGAAAGAATATGAGAAATAAGTAACCAATCTTATTTGAATCAAGACTACCAGGGTTATATATATTTGTGTGTTAAGTTCACATTTTTGGATGTTGTGATGAAAGCTTTCTTGCAACTTATATCAAGATTGGCAGCTTTAATCCTTTGAATCTCAGCGCTACAAAATTCTTACAATCAGATTAGAAAATTATGTCAATACTAAGCCAAACACAACATTATGATATTGTCGTGTCTAATGGCATTTTTTGTAAAAAAAGTGGGCTTTTTTTTTTGTTGATCTAAGTATCTTTTGATTTCATTTAAAATCATTAGATTTTTTTACTTGATAAAGTGATTATAGATAGATTTCTCATGTTGCTTTTTCTCTGTAATAAACAAAAAAAAGACCATGAAAATCATATAAATTATGTTATTTAAATATATTTGAATTACTACTTTACTAACCTTTGTAGGTACTCGTAGTTGATTCTCTTTTTATATCATTGTCTAAAGAGATCACCTCATAATTTCCATTTGAGGAGTAGTTGAAGTTCTAATTTGTTGATAAAGCCATTCTTAATGAAACAATTTTGAAGAGAATTACACAAAACGAATGTGATATTGAAAACCAATAAAATATTAGCTTCTGTTGTGAAATGAGTAGAACATGTATAGTTGTTGAAAAAAGATGCAGAATTTTAAAACATTTTCATATTTTTGTACCTTGTTCGGGAGTACAGTATTGGAACTGGAAGTGGAAGTCTGGCCCAAATTAAGAGGAGAGGCTTTCATGTTAACCTATAAGAGGCAAGTGCAGTACCCACATTTTATTGTCATCACATTGAATGCACTCTTGCAGGGAAGGTTCACCTGATTACAATTTATTTTTAATCAATCCACTAGCACTCCAAAATTTGTTTTGTTCTGTTATAAAAAATTGGATAACCTTTTCCATTAATGGCAAAGAGTGATCTTTATAGGTTATATCCATGGAAGAAGAAGGTTTACTGCAATTACAGGGTATGTGCAGGATCATGATGGGCCAAAAAGTGGCAATATTATGGGTATTTGTAGGGTATGTGGCTGATGACCTTTTTTACCCAAAATTGATGAAACAAAAGGGTTTTTAGGAGATTCTCAGCTTTCCACCAATATAAATTATTCTTTAATTTAAATTTAATAAATTATTATTATTCATTTTCTATTAGAATTATGACTAAAGTCCTAATCGATAGGTGATTGAAAAACATCTATAACTTTCAAATGGTATCACAATTTTGAATCTCAAACATGTGTCACACTCTATGCTTTCACATACTATAGGATTAAAAAAGGAAAAATTAAATTTCATGAAGTTTTGACCAAGTTAAGGTGGTCAAACATATGAGTTTTATATTTTTTAAAATTTGTAATAAAAATTCATAATTAATAATTTACTTGGAAAAAATTACAAAAAATATGCATCACATTAGGACATGAGTCATCTACTTATATATAAAATCTTATAAAAAATATTATCATTTTATTATGGTTAGGGTGGTCAGAGACACCTACTTCTTATTTTTTCCCTGAAATTTAAGTACTATTGCATTGAAATTTCTAATTTTCACCAAATAGATTTTATTTATTTTTAAATAAACCTAGTATTTTAGAAACTACATTCAATTTTCTATAGATTCTATTCTTACATATTTTTGAAATAATATAGATAACTTATTCAATTTTTTATGTCAAGTTGCCTAACACTGATTTTTCTAAGTTTTTTGCCACTTAAGGGATTGTTTTTTCCATGATGATCCTGCACATACCCTACATCAGATCTATCTACATATTAAACTGTGAATAATCTGATATAAGTATAGAATGACGAGAATGTTCTCACACATCTACAACACATTCGACCATAAAAAACCTGCTCAAAAGTAGTCCAAGCAACTTGTCTCTAAACTTGCAGATGGTTTGTATTTCATTCTACGATTTGTAGTTATTGTCATACAAGAGGCCATAAATCTAGACATTGTTGATTTCTTCATCCTTGTAAATTATGTAGTGGCATATACAATCACAAGAAGTCTACAATTGGTTTACATGATTTTTCTTTTAAGGAACTTCCTAGTTTGATATAAATGATTTTAGGTTGGATATATAAGCCAGACATAAACATATTACTTCCTTGTAATGTAGTTTGTTTATTCATTAGATACTAGTTTTTTATGGCTCCATAACATAGGCAATATGACTTCTATGGTCAGTACCAACATTGCACAAAATCTCCTAGTTTGAAAAACTTCACAAACCCTATAGTTACTCTCAATAAGCATCTGAAAAGACAAAATTTCACATATATAAGGAAAATAATATTAACCTAAAGATGAAGAATCATACATGTAAGAGCAACTGTTTCATCTTCTAGAATGGTCCCTTAATCTTTCACTACTAATATACATCAATGGAAGAGTACATAGGGAACACTAAATTTTGTTAATCTATAGCAATTCTCCCCTTCACTGTATATTCAAGTATGTCATAAAGATATGGCATCACATATGCCACCCAATCATGTCTAGGGATTTCAATCTTAATATTTGAGGCACATCTGGGAAAGGGAGAACAAAGATCCCAAAATATCCTATTACGCATCCATGGTGAGTTGTGACATTAACTACTCTTCTCAAGTATACACTATAGAGAATATGATACAAAATATCCTTCACGCACATATTTTATTCTCTATTGGTGTGCTATATTCTTTTGTTCATGTATATTAGTAATTGGTTGTTTAATTTGGAAATTATATGAATAATGCAATTGTTATGATGATTTTCTTCCAGTTGTATGGCATCTAAGTTCTGGCAATTTAGACGGTAATCTCTTCTATTTACAAGCTTTGCAATGAATGAAAAAATGATTCATGATATAAAGAGAGAGGGGTTGATCTTTATTATGTAGGAGATGAATAAAATCTTATCTTGGGGCATAATTTACCTATAAGGGGTAACTAGCCCACAACTAATCTTATTCACTCAACTAAAGTCGACAAGTTATAATTAATCTAATTCACTTATCTTACATATATTTAGGGCATAATTTTCTATAAGTGGCCTTTATAGCATAAATCTTTAACACTTGTAAAGAGAACTTAACAGAATTAGTGCATAATAATGCATAACTAAATGAAGTTGTGGTAAGGTACACCACATGTCCCTTTCTATGTATTCAAATGCAATAAATTGTAAGCCTTTACTTATTTTTTACTTTTAACAGTCTTTAAGGCATTATCACAGACAGGTGGAGATGGGTGTATGGGAACTTGGGCAACAATAATGCCATTTAAAATCAGGAGGTAAATGAATAAGTGTATAATTATATTACAAATTTATGCATAAATATAGCCACTTGGAGACATTGGTCCAGCTATGTCATGCCACTTGAAAACAGGGTATGAGAGTAATCAAATAAACATGCAACTATATTGTATAAATATAGTCACCAGGAAATTTGGAAGCAGATTGATTCCAAATCAGATTATGGGAGTAAATGAATATTGGTAGCATTATGTTATATATAAATATTGCCACTGTGAGATGTGGGTATGACCCTATGGGGACAGGTTCATGGTCCTTGTTCGTATATTGGAGTTTCTAGATGACCACAATTTTTACCTTTGATGTGGTTGAGAAGAAAATAGGGTAAAGATGCCTTGTGCACTCCTTCCAATCTTATAGTTAGAAAAGGGTTGTCTTTTAAAAACAAAGAGAAATATCTAAAGAACATAATGTTAATGGAGAATTCAATCCCATTTATGATGCTCTGATTGTTTGTCATCTTGTTTATACAAAGAAAATTTAATAGCTGGATGAACATAAGTTGTAATTAGGTAAATATCATATTTTGGACCACCTTATAATCTATTTGGAATTGGATTGAATCAACACTTTGTATTTCCTTGCCATAGAAATTGAAATACTTTGATTGGCAATTCTCAACAAATACTTTCTTGGTTATTTTTCAGGATCTCCTTTGTGTTGAATGCGCATATGGTTAACAAATTTTCTCCTTTCTAACTATTTTGGTATGGGACATTTTTTAACCATTCAGAGCATGCTTCACATGTGAATATTGCTTAGATTCTATTTTCTATTTTTGTTGTTTACTTGCAATTGCATAGTTTTATTGAATGTCATGAATACCAGGTACTAAAATTGATATATTATTTCTATAAAGTAAATAGGGCATATTTTGATCTGAAAATGGAAGGGAAGCTTGATAATCCTGATCAAAGAATTTGTGAAGATGTGGCAAGCTTTGTAAGAAATGTTGTTGATATCATATCATTAACGTCAAGCAAAGTGCTCAATGTCTTTGCATTTACAGGTGTACTATGGTGAACAACTATTTTGTACTTGTGACTTTGTCTAAATTGATATTTTACTTTGTAATGTTTGGCATATTGCTGCCTCACAATTTACATTTTGCAATTGCATCAAAACAAGTTTTATTTTTTCAATATTTATTTATGTTATATATAGCAATTCTTTGGAAGAAATATTGTTTGATACAATCAGGTCTATTGCACCAAAACTGGTTTATTTTCTTCTGCTCTATTTAATTATTGGAAATTTTGCTACAATCTAGATCTTTGGACAAAAGATGATTTTTTTGAAGCTATAGGTAAAGTATCATTCAAATTTTTCTTTGGACCCCTCATTAACATATTTGTGTCCCAGCTTTGGAATCTATCTTGTGGCCCAGCTTTGGAAACTATCTTGCATTCCCATGTTTTAATTAGGAATGGGTATTTAAAACCAAAAGGGTCAATTACGGATTCTTTCCCACTTAAGTGATAACTTGATATGGTGTTGAGTTTTCAACCCAATTCACAAGTAGTGACAGTGCATTACTCCTTGGTTTTTTTCACATCATCATTCAAAATTTCAAACAACTACAAAGAATTTCTGTAGATATGCTATTTTAATTACAGTTTTCAATTTCCAAAGGCAAGCATAATATTTTTCACAAATTTGATAATTTTCCAAGCCATCTAATCATATTATTTGTGAGATATTATTGTGGTATATGAAACTTTGTTTTCTAGGGAAGCTTTTTGGCTTGTTTTTGTAATGTCATTAAGATATTTCATTATAGCTCCACATACTTGTGCTTGTTGTCAGACTAATGGAAAGTTTAATCTTGTATTCTTTAACTAAAATGCTCTAGCTAATTCTAAATAGGGCTCTCAATTATTTTATACAGGGCTTACAAAAGGAGGCAAACTTCGGGTATTCCTTGGTTAGAATACGAGATAATGCAGAGTCCATTTCTTTCTACAGGGGTGAAGAACATGAGTCCATTTCAATTAAGGTGTGCTTAACCTTTTTTAGTGCTTCACATGCTACAATTACTTAAGAAGTGCTTCATAAATTTCATCTATGTAGATAACTTCAGAATTAAGCAGTTATTTATTTTCCTCTCCTCTTCAAACATATTTTGAAACTTACTCCATATTGTGCCATAGAAGTCTTAGAGAGCAATTTATGCCTTTAAAATGACATACGGCTCGTTTAGAGACAATATGATGAACATATACTGTGCATTACTCTTGTTTAAAATTTAAATTAATTCTTGATGTTTAAACTCTTGAGTAGGGGTTTTTTCCAGCCTTGGTGAAAAATGCAAGAGAGCTTATAATTTGGAATAGGCATCTTGCTCTCTTCAGCAATGCCTATGATTTTTCTGTGCTTATTCTTCCAAGTTTAATAATTGCCCCAAGGTTCTTCAAAGGAGAGGTGGGTCAACTAATTTTAGATGATGGTATTTTGAGATAATATTCTTTGTATTCAACATAGGCAAGGTCCAATGTTGCTAAGATCATACTATTAATGTTTCCTTTGGGAAATGTTCAGGTTGAGTTTGGGGTTGTGACTCAATCTGGTATGGCATTCAAAAGAATTTTGCAAGCTTTGTCTGTCATTATATTAAAATTTGATCGTTTCAGGTGAGCAACAACTTTTAAAATTTATAAACACATGTATTTGTTAATAAGTAAGGTTTCTGATTTGGGCTTTCTGAAATACTGTACTTGTTATATTTGAGTTCCATATATATTCAGACTTTGAGAAGTGAATATATATCTATGAAATTCCTAGTAGTGATACTTAATATGTAATTAGTGTGGTGGTGCATTTGAGGCTGCAGACTATTCCATGCTCTTGTTTTGCTGAAGCTAGTCAACATCAAATTATGAAAAAATCTAAGAAAATGTTTACAAAATTTTGAAAGCATTTAGTTTGTGCAACTATGACTCAAACCTATCATGATTATTAGGATGTTAGGTTTTGTTGTTCATTAAGCTGATATGTCAAAGAGAATATTATTGAGTCAAATTATCTTTACATATGGGAGTGCAATAGGTATTTTTAAATATTTTCAACTAGTAAGGTTAGGTATTGGATAATAAAATGATCAGAACTGGCTACTATCAGGTTGTCATAAAAGTGCTCAATTATAATGGTTGGTGCAATAAGGGGATATAGAAGGATTGGAAAGCTATGATGGTTAGTGATGTAGAACATGATAGTCATTGTGACAAGGTCATATTGATCAACAAGATAGAGAAGGAACTTTTAGATCTCACTATTCTATTACTAGCAATGGCACCTTCGTGTGCAAAGGGTACGCCGAAGAGTTGTGGAAGGTCAATTAGTGATAGGTTCTTGTTTATAACCAATGAAAAGCCAATACTTACAAATTAAGTAGCAATTGAAATAGCAATGAAAGTTTTTATTTATGATCATCGTGGTTTAAAAATTGAAAGCCCAATTGTGGTGATATTGTACTACTATTTGCAACATGCTCTTAATTTCATATTCTTGATTTTGTGTTCCAATCTGGAGATTATAGGAAGAAATTACCTGAAACATATTTGGAGGATCCTACCCTTGTTTAGGAGTTTCCAACACCATTGCAAGGACTGTGTAGTAGATTAAAATGTGTCATGAATGCATAGCACATTGATTAAGAAACAAAAAATGGGTAGATGGAAATGGAACCTACAAGTTTTTCTGACTACAAGAAGAAAAAGCACGCTACAGAAAGGAAATTTAAGCAGCTTTTGCAAATTTGATACCCAATTAACCTCCATAATTGGAAATATGTGAATTGCATAATTTTTCCTTTTAGATTAACCCCCACACCAATTAACCTCCACAATTGGAAATATGTGAATCGCATAATTTTTCCTTTTAGATTAATCCCCACATCTGTCGGTTTTCAAAAATTTGAGAGCATTGATTTCCCCACAAAACCAATGATAGTACCAAACGATAAGAAAGTGATAAAAATAAATGTCAAATTAAAGACATGAAATTTCCATAGTCCAAGGGAATGAGTTGGAATGTTTTTGGTAAAAACCTGTGTAGAGTTTTTTGTATCAACATTTCCCGTAGAGTTTTTTAAATAAATATTTTATATCAGATATATGATCCATCATCAAGATGTCATTTAAAAAACAAGAAACAATTAATGAATTTGAGCATAAAATCAATAGTTAAATTCACATATTTCCAGACTATCTAATTCTTATGACCTTATCAAAACCGTGTTTGTTGTCTATGTAAAAAATCTCTCTCCATTTCTACATGGCCATTGAAGCAGGTAAATATTGACCAATGAGATCTGCACTTCACAATGTCTTACTAGGTATGTGGACATAATTTGTATACTTGTTTTGTCTCCTAGAAATCCATAGAAATAGCAACCTATATTTATGTTCAGAAAATAGATTACTTCATAAGTATGCACAAACACAAAAATGTTGGCTCTTGCAGTGATCAATGGGATAGATCCATCATCCAAATGAGTTGTTTGTATTTTTTTTTTCCTTAACATGGTAGGTACAAAATAATAAGCTTTGAGAATAAATAATATTTATGGCACCAAAGAACTGCATGTAACATGGAAAGTTCAATACTTGATGTGGTGTTGAAGAATTAAAATGACTATATGAAGAAACAAATAAATAGATTGCTTATTGAATATGCTGAACCAATGTGTTTGTTTCCCATCAGTATTTCTATACAGAAAACAGTAATACATTGTATTTTCTGATTAGAAAGACGAATTTAACCAGAGAAGTGGAAATGTGTAAATCATACAATCTCCTGACCCATGGAAAAATTGTCCAAAATCATTTTCTTTACATTGATCTAGAACTGAGCAAAAATAGTAATGCCTTCCTTGGGAAACAAAGGTGGGTATCAACCTGAATCTCAAATGCTGCCACACTTTGAAGGGGATACCACCCAGAGAATGTCCATCTGTACTTGAATCCAAAGCTCTAATATTTTTTTTTGAGGATCATATAATCTCACTTTCTTCTTTTGCATTTTAAACTTTACACCACAAATTGCAAAGAATCGATCAAAATTTTCCATAAACAATTTGGTGTTTAAATGATATACCAAAACTTGAAGAGTAAATCTCTGAAACCAAAAAGCGTAGTATTTTATTTAAAAAGAATAGGAAAGTACAGGGGATTTAGATAAAAATATAAACCTGATTTTATCATCCCATATTTCAACTTACAAAAAAGAGCAAATTTTTTTTACAAGATAAAGTTGGTTGTCCACACCCATAGGCCAACATACACCAGTCAAAAAATTAGTGTAAACCTGAAATTTTAACTCCTTGAATTTACCCCTAACACATCTATAAAAAAATAGTGCAATTTCCCCCACGGCCAAATCAACAATTTTCTCTTAAAAATAAAAAAGAACCCTTTCTACAAGATGCCAATACCAATCACTGACCTTGGAGTAAATGGAAAAAAAAAAAGAGCACTGTAAACTAAGAAATATAGGAATAATCGGCACTCACGTATGTATTGAGCTGCCTAGCGAACAAATGCAATTGTCAGGTTTAAAGCCAAATTCTGCAACATTTGCTAGCATCCTCCCTCCCATGCAAAAATGGTAGCTTTGGAACATATGAACATCCATCGAATCATAAAGGATAGAGGAAATTTGTCATATATAGTCACAAATTCCCTAGTAGACATGCATGATTACTCGCATCCTTCTCAATGGTAAAATTAGGTAAAATAAGCAATAATGTAGCACAATCCATGCCTAGATGGAACACAAAAATTAGATTTTTTTTGTTCTCATTTGAAAATGCATGAGTTATCTTTTATTCTGGAAGCATAGAAAAGGCATGTTATCTTTTGTTCTAGAAGTATAGAAAAGGTACATGAACAGTTTGAAAGAATGCCTCAAAGAGAGGTTATCTCATGGAATGCAATGATTGCAAAAAATGCAAAAAATGGATTTTTTTTTAAATCTTTAGAAACTTTCAAACAAATGCAATTGGCAGGTGTAAAGCCGGAGTCCACACTTTTTCCAACATTTTGTGCCAAAATAGGAGCATTAGAACAGGGTATGGACATCCATCAAACCATAAAGAATAGAGGAACTTTATCAGATGTTGCAGTTGCAACTGCCCTAGTAGACATGTATGCAAAATGTGTTAGCATAGAAAATGCATGTGAATTGTTTAACAAAATGCCCCAAAGAGATGTCATCTCATGGAATGGAATGATTGCAGGATATGCACAAGATGGATTTTGCAAGGATGATCTCAAAATATTTGAATTAATTGTAGGATATGCACAAGTAAAGGCTGTCTCTATAGGTTAAAATGCAATAATGTAAGTGGAAAGAAATATATGCATTATCATAGAATCTTGTGCATTAATGACTATGTTTCTTTTATTTTGGAATATTGATACATAAAATATAACTATGTATGTGATATTGGGGCATTACCTCTATGCACAATATTGGATCAACATTAAGATTGATCTGTGCTACCATACAAAATGAAGGAAATGTGCTTATGGGTAAATAAATATCATGTGAATAACATGAATGCTTAGATACACGAGCTTGATATAAAGCATACATATTTCTAAGTTGCATAGTTCAGTAGTGTATATGTTCACATGAAAAGGTTGTAGTATGTACTCATGTGTATAGGTTGAGCAATGAGCAATGAGCAATGTATAGATTAAGTACAGGAGTGGAGATGCACAGAAAGAGGAATAAAAAAGGCAATTCAAATTAAAATCAGAATTCCACCTTAATGAAATCTAGTGAATTTTGTTAATACAAGGGGAGATTTATATTTGATACTGTAAGGAACATGTGCAAAGATGCATCTTAAATTGTATAAGTTTAAAACATTCTACAGTACATGCTTCAATGATATTCTTAAGTGACCAAATCTATTCTACAGTATTGTTTTCCACTCCTTGATGTATATCCATTTCCCTATATTTGATAATCTATGAAATTCTATAAAAGAAAGGGTTTTCTAATTAGGAAATTGGACCAAAGAGCAACATTTGCACCACATATTTTCTAGCTTAAATTCTGATTATAGTTTCTCTAATTTTATTTGTACTGCCAGGGTAATGAAATGGCATTATTATTTGGGCTCTTAAAAGGCTACAACAATACTCATGACAATAACTGCCAATAGCAAGAAAGGTTGTTTGTAGAAAAGATTGTTTGCTAAAATGTTAATGAGATTAACTAATAGTTTTCTTGGAAATAATCTTTTAGGGTAGAAGGGATTTTATTTGAGATAATTCAATAATGCAATGCTCCTAGAGTGCCAATTTTAGTTGAGACAAAAATGAGTTATCTTTTACTGGTTAGATGAGATCAATTCTCAACTTTCTTCCATGTGGTATTTAAGCTTTCGAAGTTTGTAATAGAAAATGTTTTTCCACTGAGAAAGGATAGCAATAGTTTCTATATTATGTGTAGCTAAAATTGAAAGAAAATAATGCTTCAGTAATTTTCATCAAGTTTGCGAAAATACAGGAAGCTGATCATATTTAACACTATATTATCAACTTTCTTATTTATATCACTAACTGGATCTTCTTGTGAATGTAGATTGGATATAGACATACTGACTTTACTTCAATCTATGGTAATGAAAATGAAGTAGGTTTCCACATCTATTTCCAAACTGCTTTATCAGTTCTTATGGTTGATATTTGATTATGAATTTTAATTGCAGAAATTCTAGGTTATTTCATAATTTGACAATGCTACTATTTACAATTCATCTTTATTTTCTCATCTTTTGAGTCCTAGGTATGGAATTCAAGTTATATTTACATTTATGATTTCCTCTAAATGTTGTGATGGATAGGGAGATAAAAAGTCTCACTTGTAATTGTTTGTACTGTAAAATTTTCATGATTTTTCACATTAATATTAAATTTCTTTCTTCAAGTAGTAAAATTCAAAACAAATTGACATAAACTAAGTAATGGAGACAACATGGCTAAGTTTTTGGCATTTCTTTCTCACAAGTTTGACAGAAAAATAACATAGTATAGCCAAGCAATGTAAATTCCATATTTCTTTTTGGAAAAATAAAAATTGAAATCTCAAAATTAATTTTTCAATCAGTGTTTTCCTTAAACATTTCTTGATTCATTTCATGCTAATAAATATCCTCTTCTAAGTTTTCATTTAAGTTTATACTTCTATGATTGTATTAGGTCTCTAGTTATCTTGTGCAATTATAGAATGTAGTTTTACCCTTACTCAAATTACACATAGTTTTGAAATTGCAGTTAGTGGTTGCTAGATTGGACTTGCACTTAAAGAAATATTTCAATGGAATATAGTGAAGCGTGAGGACTTATGGATTACTTCCAAACTTTGGAAACTCAAGGAAACTTGAATTTTTTTAGAGTTGTAGCACCTTAAGGAACATATTTTTAACTTTCGATGATTTTTTTGTGAGAATCATAGGTGGTAGAAAACTTGGCCTTTTCCTGTAGAAAATATTTAGTTCTATCTATAGATCTAGTTAATGTGATCTTAATATGCAATCTCTTGTTCAAATATTTT
Source organism: Sequoia sempervirens (assembly GCA_007258455.2). NCBI lineage: Eukaryota > Viridiplantae > Streptophyta > Pinopsida > Cupressales > Cupressaceae > Sequoia > Sequoia sempervirens. The sequence continues at coordinate 33,103,184 of VDFB02072274.1, forward strand.
TTTTGAGCTTCTTTTCTCATGTAAGCCCTCTGCCCTACCCTACCCCTCTATTTAAGTGGGTTTTTGTGATTGGAAAATTGTGGATGAGGTTAGTATTCCTTTATTACAATGTTGTGTAAGCTTGAGTCACCAACTTTATATTAAACTTGGCTTGTGCTTTATGTACCCCATGTTCCTTGCTACATGTATGCTGGTGTTATGGAACTCCTTACTGAAAAAAGGAGGATTTGAACTTTCTTGAAGATCTTCAGAGTGTTTATAGTCTTAATGTTGAGGGAAATTCACATCATACCAAGAATTGTTAATGCATAAGATGGCTAATGAAGCCCTATAGTTAAAAAGAATAAAAATTGGGCTGCTATAGAATGATTAAATCGATGATAAAGGAGGATTGTAAATGTTGCTGATTCTTCTCATTGTTCCATGTTATTCATCACAACTACATATCAAAACAAACAAGTTCTTGGTAAGATGGGACAATTCTACCTTATATAGTAAATTCATTTGGTTTATTTATGTGTTCCAGTATTATGTTTTTAACTTTCACTAAATAATTTAATTGATTAATTTTGATATTTGTGGGGGAATACATCTTTATGGTAATCCTTACATCTATTCTCCATAATCTCCATGTCTAAGCATTGACATTTTGCATATCACAAGTTTCAAGGAGAAGGTTGTGTATACTCCAAACCTTTATGTTTTGTTTCTATCAAACAATGTATGACATTCACTTTTTTGCTTTCAAATGCATATAATAGATGAGAACAGTTATATTGTATCTAGAGGAGACCTTATAGGAGCTATGTAATGGAGAATCGATTCTACACAAGATGTGTTGAAGTTTATTTGCAATTTACATAATAATCTGTATCATCCTACCTTCACTTTACATTAAATTAGCCTATTTGTAATATATCAAATCTCATTTCCTCAATTTTGATGTATCTAACCACTTTTTTAGTTAGTAGCCTAAAAAAGGCTACATAATTTTAAAAGATTTTCTAGCTCTATTTTAAGCCTTCATCCTAGCAACTTAAGCTAATATATGGATGTCTAGAACAATGCAAAATTATATGTTTCTACTGACTTATCCTTACTTGCATAGAAAGCATAAAATCTCTTATAGATTTTTTGTTTTCCCTCTCCTTTGTGTCAACCTCAAGATGATGAGTTCTTAATCAAAATTCTAGATTCCTACAATTAATGCAAACACATCCATAAATACCTTCATATGTTTCCTTATCCTTCCTTACCACACATAATTGATTGACTTTCTTTATAGAGCCATTATTTCATCTTGTTTACTTCTTGAGCAAATATAAAAATCTTTTAAAATATTTCCAATTTTCTTTGTTCTATATTTTTTGATTTTATTTTGCATTTGATGTTTGTTATTTGCACTAGGATTTTGTCTTCTTAAATTGATTTTTCTTGTGCTATGTTATTGTAGTAGATGCAATGCTACTTTTTGCAGCAGGGAACAATTCTAGGAATATAGGCATGATTGATTTATGGGAAGATGCAATTGTAGCAAGCATTGGGAAATCATCAATGAGGATGGCAATTGTTGAATCATATTTACTGGAAAAGGTACTTTTGCATGGCATGTTTTTATTTTGTTGCTATATAATAGTAGGTCCAATTTATGACTTTTATATAAGAACTATATTTTCCTAGTAGTGAATTGCAATCTTACAAATCCTACATTAATGATATAAAATGCACAATGGAAGTACACCAATGATCATCTTATAGGTAGCAATGCAAAGTAGTCTCTGCTTCAGTGCATACCGTCTACCAATGTCTTCTTTGTATCCTTTATTCTCAAGTTAATAATTTAAAGCAGTACTATAGAGGGTTCAAAACTTGAGAATACTAATTCCATAACAAGCATGAGGTTATTTGATTTGAAAAAAATTCGATCAGTAGTAATTCAAAGGATGCATGTATTTGAGGAAAATACTACAATTGCCTATTCCAGGTGATAAGACCTTAGTTGATGTCACCATGCCTACATGGTTAAATAATTTATTGTTTCCATATTATATCTTTTGGCATAGTTCACCATAATTAAATTTTCAGTTGAGATTTTGATGGATATTTAAGGAAGTTTTCTTATCATCTCCATTGTCCTAAGAAAAAATCAAGTGTTCTTATCATCTCTACTGTTATAATAAATATTTAAGGAAGTGTTCTTATCATCTTTGTTGTCTTAGAAAATCTCATAGAACCGTTGAAACAGGTAAAGGATGCCATATTGTAAAAATCTAAATGTGCTCATTATTAGATCTTGGCTGTATTTTCATTTTAATAACTATATTTTCATTTTAATAAACATATTCTATAACCCTCATTAAAATCTTATTTTCAGGTTGTAGCTCATCAAATTGGAGAGGTGAACATGCACTTTTTACTTTCATCCGACCATGACCAGTGAGATTTCTAGATAAGAAGTTGTCATCCTTCTCATTCAAATCCTTCCAATCTTCTCTCAAGGGTTGTCTGGCTAGAATGGGAGGGCAATGCTACTCTGAATCAAGCAATATATGCACCACAAATAATATAACTACATTTACTATATATTTTTATGTCTTTTCTCCCTTCAATGTTTGTAGCATTTTTATTCTATCTTGGATTTGTCTCCCATGGCAACCAAGAGTGCAGTGAATGATGTATTTCTTGGATCTTTGTTTATGCAGTTGTATGTTGTTTGTAGTTCCTTTAGTTATGCAGCTGTTTGTTGTTTTTATATTTTTTTTTTTCATTCAATACAAAAAAACATTTGAATTTATCTATGATATTTGAGATTTATATGCATTAAGTTGTTTGTTGATTGTATTTAATTTTTTTCATGTTAATCCAATAGAAAAAAAACATTTGAATATCTATGATATTTGATGTTTATATGCATAAATTTGTGAGAATTAATTAAGTTAGATTTGATTTATAACTTCAATCATTGATTCAATGAAATAAATGACTAAACCATGACCAAATAAATGACTACTATGACTAAAATAAATGAATATGTCAATAACCAAAAATATGACTACAATGACTAAATATATGACTACAATGACTGAATAAATGGCTAAATATATGACTAAATTAATGACTTAATATATGATTAAATTAATGACTAAATTTATGACTAAAGTAATGACTAAATAAATTACTACCATGACTAAATAAATGACTAGTTAACAACAATCAATGACTAAATATATGACTAAATAAATCACTAACATGACTAAATAAATGACCAGTTAACAACAATCAAAGGCTAAATCAATGACCAAATCAATGACTAAATCAATGACTAGATAAATGACTAAAATAGTTTAGTCATAAATTTGGTCGCATTATAAATGACGGGCAATAAATTACTAATGGTCACGTGATCAAAATTACTCATTTATATGCAATTTTTAGTAGTTTATTTAGTCATATATTGTTGTTTTTGTACTAGTGTTGTGATATTTTCAAGTTGAAAGTTTGTTAAAAATTTGCAAGTTTACAAAAAAAAAAAAAAGTCTTAAGATTTTGGAGGGCTAGAGTGAAATCATTTTGTAGGGAGCCTAGGGACATCATCCTGAGTTTACTCACAAAATTTCATGTAATTTGGAGAAGTTTGATTTTTTTTCCCTGTCAATGCCCAATTCTTCACTCCCCACACATAAGTGACAATAAAATTTCTTAACCAAATTGATTATGTAGCTTCATAAGAAAAATAATAATAATAATTAAAAATGTAGATTGAATATGAAGAAGAGTTGAAGGGTCTATGCTGGAAGGAAAATTTAAAAGAAAACAAGGATAAGATGCTACATAGAGTTGGGAAGTGGGCAGATTATCAAATCAAATGAAGATATAAAGTTGGTGCATAAGAGAGGAATGTGAATGGATGTAGTTAAATATATAAAATTGAATGCAAATTTAAATGTGTGTGAAGGATTGCAGGTAGGCAATGGAGGAGAGGCTTTGTAAGCAGAAAAAAAAAATTGCAAGTAGTTTTGAATGTAGGAAGGCACACCACATTTCTAGAAGGAAGGGAAATTTAAAGTTTTTTTAAAATAAAAACATGTAACAAAAAATTAGGGGCCACATGAGTCAGAGGAAGGGTAGCATTGAAGTAGAGAAGGGGATGCAAACCATAGTCAGAGGCATGAAGAGAAATCAGATTGTGTTGGACATGGTGATGAGAAGATTAAATGGTTATTTGAAACAAAACAAAATGACAGAATGGATACATGGAGAGTAGATGTGCCATTTGAAGAATCAAAATCTTAAAATTGAAAAGGAAGATATAGATAGATACGGGAAGATAATTCTGGTGGTGAAGGCGGTGGTGGATCTCACACTGGTTAGGGAAATCAATTCACTAAAAGAACTATGCAATTGGATAGATACATATAGTTATGTTTTGTTGGGATACTTGGTAATCCAAATCCTCTCCTAGATGACTTGAGAAATGTATTGTTCATATTTTATGGCAATAATTCTATAAGCAAAGAAGATCACCTAAGGTCATTTAACAACATGATGGATGACTTTAAGGTGGAGAGTGAGGATTTAATGATGAAGTTGTTTATGCAATCACTCACTAAAGATGCCAGCAATTCATATAGAGGCTTGCTAGTGGAAAGAATTGGGTCATGGGAGGAATTAAAAAGAATATTCAGGGAGTAGTATGGTGATAAGACTAATACAAATTTCATGCTAAATGAATTTAAAAAAATCTCTAAAGGTTCAAATGAAATGGTTTTTTATTTCAATACCAGATTTTAGAAAGTAATGTATAGGCTACCTATTTGTTTGAGGCCAAATGATCAAGTATGTTTGGTTACTTATTGTAATGCTTTTGACTCAAAGATAAATTATCATTTAAGGGACAAGGACCCTCAAAATTTGAGGGATGCTTTCAAGATTGTATTGCATATTGAGAGTAATAGAAGAGATTCTAGCAAAGTAGGGAGAATACATGATGTTAAAATCTTATAGAATCCAAAACAAGATAAGGGATCCACAGAAAAGGGATCTCTTAAGGAAGATAAATTAGATAAGATTTTTAGTTTAGTGAAGGATTTAAACTATATGTTGGCCAAACAAGAAAAGGGGTTGGAAATGGCAAGCCCAACTTTTAGAAATGAAAAACCTCTTAGGTTACATGATCAACCATATAATATCAATTGGCATAATGGAAATCCAATCCTAAATAACCAAAAGAACACACAAGGTAAAGTTCCTCCAGACCCATTTCAAAAGAATTATGCAAATTTTGTTAGTGAATCCTTGTAGTGTATTTCTTTTCAATTTCCACACTCTTCTAGTTAGTGTGTAGTAGAAAAATCTTTAGAAGAGGAAAAAATGCACCTAATGGTTATGACTCACCTCATGGAAATGATGAAGAGATAAATGTGCTCATGAGAAGATTATATTTTTCTAGTGAAGAATTTTATTTTGATGAGGAATCATATGAATTATATATTCATAATTAGAGACATAAGTCAAATGCTTATCATCAACAAGTTTTCTCTAATGAAGAGAACAAAAATGAGGATAATGTATGTTCTTTAGAGACAAATGAATTGAATGTGCTTTTAAGGATACCATCAAATGAAGAGATTAAGAGAATGACATTTTCCATTGTTGCACAAGCCATAAGTACTTACCATTTGAGAGAAAAAATTGTGAATGGTAATAAGGGTAAGGATGGTAGTGTAGACATGCAAAATTAGCATTATGCATTCATCAAGTAAATCAGGGTTCACGTGCATCCACTCATTCAGTTAATCAGGTTCACCTTCATCCATTTATTAAATAACCTCATTTCCTAAGGTCATTTATTTAAAATAAAATAAACATTATCATCAAACTTTTTAATCAAATAAATCAAACATCCATCATAATGCATTTCCATCCTTTCTAATTTAAATAAATCAAAGATTTATCTCAAAAAGGTGAAAACACCCTAATCATCATCCTAGCTAATTAATCCCGATCTAATGCTAATCTCACCCACTTGCATTCTCTAGATTTAGCCACTTGCACATATAAATCAATTTATTGATTTATTAAATCCAAGATTTTCCATCAACATGGCATTTATGGGGAATATTCCCTCAATTTTGAATTCAAAGGAAAGTTGATTTTTCCCTCCAACATTGCATTTATTGCTCATTTTCTTGTCCCCCACTTAGCATTTACTCTCAAATTTGAATTCAAATTCTCCCTCATGGGCACTCTTCCCAAATCTTGCACATGCATCAACCACTCACATGATGACAAGTGTCCTCATCTCATTGGCTTGTTTTTGATCCCACATTGCTCTCTCATATGCATTCTTTCAACTTGATAATCTATAAATGATGGACTTCATCCTTCAAGCAAGGTCTCCACAACTCCTATGCAAAGTCACTCTCTTCATTTGAGAATTGATTTTGTCCACTCCACAATTTGAGCATTTCAACTCCACAATCTCATACAAGGTTACTCTCTTCAATGGAGAGCTAATCTTGTCCATCTTATCATCATCATCTAATCTTATCTATCAAGGATTGGGAAAGGGCTATTTTCAACAATAGCACCAATCCAATATGGAATAAAGTTTTGACTATGCTTTTATATGTTTATATTTGATTATCTTTGTTTATCTAATTTGCATGTTTCATCATAGTCAAGTATTTCATAAGGATTCAAATCTATTTTTTTGCAAAGGACTAAATGATGATATTATGTTAATATTGTTAACCATTTGCAGATTTGATGTCCACAAAATGGCACTAGAAGGAGGGCTGAATTTGGTTTCATGTTTGAAAATGTTCTCTAGATTAGTTTTCTAAAAATATTTTCTTAGTCAACATTCTTTTTATTAGCAAAGAAAATAATCTTGCAGTAGATTAGTCTTTAGCTCTTTTTACATATGGTTGTAACGCACATCTTGTCTACCATTTACATGATTTTGGGAGTCTAGTTATCCTGTTAGAGTTTGCGCATACCCCTGCATGTACATTATTTCATAATTTCTTTTTATAAGCTGGCTATTCTCAAGGAAGCCAACCACATTTTTTTTGGCCTTGCCAATACCTTCTTCTTTGATCCATCCAGGTTCCTATAGTCATATCATTCCATAAAGGGAGTCTTTTGTTTTGGAAAGATAGTGCAAGTGCCTCATCTAGATTTTAGCATTTCTTCTTTTCTGCATACTTGTTAACTTGCTCAACTGCAACTCCAACGTCTAACAAGGGCACTCCTTACGCAGATTAAAACTTTTCATTGACAAATTAAATTTTGAATCATTATGACCTAAAGCTTAGAGTGTATCATTAGCTAGGAAGATTATGTTTGTAGATCTTCAGTCCTAGCTTGTCAGGCACTTGAAAGTTATCAGTAGCCTGCTCAACATTTTGAATTTGCTATTAAACACATTAAAGCAAATGTTGCTACACTTTTCGTATGCGTACTACTCTTTGCATTGACTGGTGTTAGTGCTCTATTCTATATCTTTATGTCTTGTGAGCTGCGTTGTCAGGATTTTAATTATTTTCTAAATCCTGTAGATTACACCATCATAAACATTTGTCTTGTTTGCTAGTAGACCAACATTGGGTCTCTGAATGTACATCAATGACGAGGATGTGCCTTATCAATTAATTGACAATCTGATTAAATACGCACTTGACAATGGTCACTGTGTTGTGTAAAAGAGCTAAGAAGTTCAAACATAGGTGACAATCTTTTTGCTTTGATTCTTAATTTGTTTTGCATTGATCAATTCTTGTCTTTTCTAGCCAGCAAAGAGCTTATGTGCTTTGATTTTTTTTTGCTTTCTCTAAAGTGCCTTGTCTATGCTTGGCGCGGTTTCACATTTATATTTGGTTGCAATTACTACAGTTGACAGATTCCTCCATGCCTTACACTTTGGTGGATGCCCATGCCTAGTTCCAAAAAAGCTTCTATTTTGGCATAGCCAAAGGAGGATGGCAAAGGTTGTGAAAAGTAGTGATTGTATGTCAAGCGCACCGGTATGAATCATTTCGGGCTGAAATCTTGAGAATAATGTCACTGTGCAGGTTCTGGACATACGCATATCAAAAGAATTGAGAAGGCAATGCTAAGGAGAGGCAGCGACATTAATGAGAAAGACATTTTTTTTTACTCCTATCTAGAAGTCCACATACTTTGTCCTTTTTGATTCACACATCGGCCAAAACTTTTCCTACTATAGCATTTGAAAAATTCAACCAACATTCTTTGCTTTTGTTACTGTCCACCCCACCATTTCAAGCTACAAATAACTAGCAAAGGTTGAAAATTGGCTTTACACTTGCTAATTGCATTTAAAATTTCTTTGCTTGGAGGAATTTTGAGGGGAGAGGATCAAAACCACACAAGTAATCATTTTTACCATGAAGCAAATCAACCGTTGGGTCATCTGTCCATTATTACTTTCAAGTGCTCTCTTATTACTGTTTTAGTCAACATTAGATCCTTTGTTTATCATCTATTCATATCATCTGTCAGAGTTTGTTTGTGCTATTATGGATGTCACTCAAGATTGATAAATATCGCTGTCATGGCTGCTTTCTTTGCAATATATCAATAACCATTTTTGTTGGCTGTGCTTTCAATACACTGGTATGTTGTCAAAAGCTATCTTTGTTAGATGCGCTTTTAATACACTGGTAAAAAATGCTAGGTAATGATTCTGTGTTTTCTTTTAATTCTATTGGATGTCACATTTTGGACAATTTTTGTGGAATCACCCTTAGCAATGGCTCTTATCTGATATGCAATGCGTGGTCATACATAAAACATTCATGTAGCATTCTGGTTATGAGATTTTAGGTTAAATCCACTATTTTCTTTGTTCTTTCATGAGGAATTTTATGCCTTTCCAAAATGAAAACACTATAACTCAAGCATATTTTATAGGGCTCGCTTCTTATTTCATATTGTTTCATTTATCACCCCCCGTATTCTCTACAAGAACTATACAAATACAACACCTACATCAGTAAATGTGTGGCCCAGGTAGGGACTGTTGGCCAAGGTGGAGGAATTGGGCTCTACACCTGCTAATAGAAATCTATCAAAACAGCTCATGTGCCTGTACTATGCTGCTACATTCCAAAAGAAATGTTTATTTTATTATGCGTTGATGGATGTCCCTTTATTAGAACACTACCACACTATCACATCCATAACAACTGTAATTCATTGGCGTTTGTTGAAACTGTTTGAATTTTGAAAACCTTTATTAAATTTCCTTGTTTATGAGAATTGAATTGATGTACTTACCTACCTGCTGAGGGGATTATGGCTCATTTTTCTGCTACAGTTGATATTGGTTAGTGAAACTCCCTAAAAACCTCACCTTGATAACGCTGTGTGTGCTTAAGGATAGCTCCCAGTCTTGCAATTTGTCAGTAAGTTTTAATGTTGTAACGTCAGGCTTTCTTTCTATCTTGTCTATGGATGACACCATTACTAGGCTTGTATAGTTGCATCATAGATAGGCAAGTTGTGCCATTAGTTCCTTGTCATTATCTGTCGTGTTTATGTAGGATTGATGTATGAAAGAGTTTGTTGCATTTATGAAGAGTTGTATATCTGTTAAACGATAAAAAAAAGGCCTTTATGAAGAATCAATGCAATAGAAAACAATTGATATATTTGATTTGGAGGAGTCATCATTAAATACTATTCGTAGAGATTTGGAAATCATTGTTAGATATTTATGATCATTATCACCATTTTCCGTAGTTTGGAGTGAAAGCCTAAAGTTTTGATTATTCTAATCTTCAGCTATATGTGCAGGCATTCGAAGGGAAAAAGTCATGGGTTATTTTCTTATTTTCTCAATAATTATTCTTTACTACTAATTTTCAACATATTGGTGAATAAGAGATTTGGTGGGTTATCTTATTTTTCATTAAATTGTACTATTTGCAGGTTGAGCATTGAGATCGAACAAAAACTAAGTAGATTGGAGTTGGACAATTGAATTGAAACTTGAAAGAAAAGCATTATTTTAATGATCATTAGATCCTAGGGCTGCTTTTGTTTTATTTTATTTTAGGCCAATTAGATCATTGATTTTTTTCAAAAATGGGCTAAAATTGAACCTTACAAATTGACTAGATTTTGTTTAAGGTTAACAAATTGAACAAGACTAACTCATATTTCATTTGGTTCTTTAAAATTAATTCATCATTACTTTGAAGATTAAAATAAACATGTTTTTTTCATGTTCTGTAATCTTTTATGCAAAATAATCTCATTTAAAAAGGCGAATGCGCTTCTCTCGCGCTTCACAGTGATCTTGAGAATCAAAAGTCTTTTTGATGACATTAGGTTGCATAAAATATTGCCTCCACACTTTGATTTGGGCTTAACACTAAACAAAGTCTTGTGTGAGTGTGAGTTAGGTATATCGTGTGTGTTCTCCCTTTGTTTCTAAACAAAGGTCAATCGAACTACGGATGTGCTTGCTCGCTATTGTTTACCTTTAGAGGGGCCTGCCTAAGAGACACATCCGAAAGGAGAACTCGAAGGTGACTCCAACCGGTTTTTCATTTGGGCCAGTATACAAATGGATAAGACTAAACTGTCAAGTCCTCATGGTATGTAGGCCTTAGCTGTACAGTGTCTTTTAGAATAGGGTACTATCGTAAAACATATAAGAGCCCCTAGTAGGATTGATTAAAGCCTTTAGTGGCTTGTTGGACACTCACAAGGTGCCATGTCCCTGATGTTGTGTCGTTAAGAACCTTGTTTGTAGTTGCCATCCAATCCATCCAACGAGTTTATCAAAGTGGTGCATTGGAACTTAGCTTCCAAGAAGTTACTTGCCATGTCTGATCTTGGTTGAAATATAGAGGTTAAGACTTCATTCTTAACATACCTTTATATTTCTTCCTTGGTTGCATGTAAAATCATCTCTTCTACTAAGAAGGGCATGAGGCAAGCCCACCAAGAAAAACGTACCAATTGAGCTAGGATGTTACATTGCTTGTTTGAAAACATAGTGCATTTATTGAAAACATTGGAAAACCAACATTCAACATCATCATCAAAATTTCAAACCCCTTAGTTAGAGAAAATACCTTTGACAAAACCTAAGAACTATTGCTTACCCTTGGGATTATGTCCTTAGAGGTTTCTAAGTAATTGGGTTTACATCTTAATTTGCTCTTACAAAGGTCAACATTAGGGAACCCTTGTCTTGATTTCTTGGAACTTCCACATATCACTTTGTGGGATGAAAAGAAGTTGTGACATTGGAAATTCAGTTTGAAACATAATCAAGTGTTTGTTTTTTGTAAAAAGAAGTCATTAAGGAAAAGATAACAAATTGGACCCCACACATGTGCTTGATATCTTTTGGTCATATTGGTCTTTTGATTGCTCTTAGAGAAAAGTGTGTTCTTCAATACCTTGGCCTAGTATAGAAAGTCTCTCTAAGTATTTTAGAATCAAATTGAACACTTCATCCATCTCAAACATTTTATCAAAATTCATCCATTCAAACAACTTTAGAGATTTGAAAACATCATTCTAGACTTGGGTACATCCTTAAATTAAAATCAAAATCACCTTGTTTAATTAGGTGTATGGGAATGCATCCTTTCTCATACATCTAATTGAATTAGTAAACCTTTTTAACAAGTTCATCCTAAAGATCACATCCAACATCTTAGGGTTTACACTTTCATTATCCAAATCAACCAATCAAAATCAAACCCTAAGTCTAGCATTGATCCAAAGTTCCTAAACACTCATTGCTCATATCATTTACACATTTCATCCTCCATCTCATCATTAGTCCTAAGAACCTTAGAGGTCACTTTTGCAACAAGGTCAAAACACAAGAAGAACATGGAATATAAACTTGATCCATACATCTTGGGTAATCCAAATCAGTTGAATCTTCAAAGCCTTGCAATGCCTATCAATTATCAAAGTACATGCATGGGATCATTGCCTTCGACAAATGTCAATGGTATAACAAGTGTGAGTATGCCCAAATCAAAGATTGGAATGCATTTCCCGATGGTAAATCCAAACCCAAACCTACAAGTCTATCAATCGAACAATCAATGCATGAAATTTTAAATGAACAATGTCATCCCACTAAATCCCTACACGCCAAAGGAGAATGTACCAAGTGCAAGTTTTTGAAACATGAATCCAGAAAAATTTGGGATGGACACATATGCAAATCATACAAACATGAACAATGGTCAATTTCAACCTATCACGCCAAATCAAAGCATCATCCCAAATCAGAACATCAGCCAAAATCCATTCGTCCATGATCCCATTAAAAAATGACAAGCATGCATGCCAAAACTACTTGAACATAATCCAAATCAACTATATCAAGGGAGTCAAGATTGAAATCAAGAACAAATTTGGCTAGATCAAATTGCTACACTTAGCAAAATAGTTGAGTCATTGCGCCAAGAGACATCTCCACCACCCCTACCCATATCAACATCATTCCTTGGTTTAGGGCTTCCCCTTTTACCTAGCACTAATCATTCCATCCAAATCAATCCACCTAACACCAATCAAGCCATCGACATCATACCAATAGATGGTATCCAATCAAGCAATAATGATGATCCCAACCAATCAAAATATGGTCTCCCAAGGGCCTATCACCTCGTTCATTTCAACCATCCCTATCACTTTGATCATTCCAAACACCACCCTCACGATCGCTCCAAGTGTATCTCAACCACTTGTCACCACACCCAACATGATTCCAAATACACTGCCACTACCGCCAAAACCAAGTGCAATAAGTCAATATCGTAGCATTGCACTAAAAGCGCATCAAGCCTACCAACAAGGGCTTCAACAATCTCAAGCTTCCCAAGCCTCTCAAGCTACCCAACCAACATGAGCACAAACACAAAAAATGACAACTTTTGAGAACAATGATCAAAGTCAATCCACCATTGAAACTATGTCTACTTCATCCAATGATCAAATTAACATAGGTCAAGAGACACTTTTTCGAAATCCACCAACAATACTTGATAATGATCCAATTCAAGAAATTTCAACATCACTCGACCCTATGGTTGAAGACATTCACAATCTCTCCACCGCAATTGTCGAAAACAATGATCAAAATCTCTCCACTGAGGAGCACATTGAGGATGTATCTACACAATCCGATGATAAACTCACCATACATCAAGAGCCACTTTTTATTGATCTCTTTCAAGGAGTGTTAGGATTATTTGATCCTATTGACATAATGTGTGATCCATTCACCTATGATCCTATTGGAAATGTCTCTACATCACCTTTGAGTTAGAGGACATATCTCAAGAATTTGTTCCAAAGCATGATCAAAATATTTCACCAAGGTCTAGCAATGGTCCCTTCCAAGACATGTTGACATCCTTTGACCTCATGGTTACAAATATTGAAGGAACCCTAAAATCGATATTTGAAGATATTGAACCACTTACCATGTCTAATGATGACATCCAAGAAACCTTGATAAGAAATCCATCCTTTGAAGCTGCCCCATGTCAAGAACTTGATCCAAAGCATGTCGAAAGAAACTCCAAAATCATTCAAGATCAAGAATTTGTATCTTCAAAATACTACAATAATCTAATGGACACTCTCCTATCTATGCAAGATGATCATATCCATACTCCTCCATCTACCCATGAGATGCTTTCTTTGGATGGAAATATAGATGATCATTATTCAGAACAAGATCCCTTTATTCCTGACATCACTACACAAAAAGAGCAGATTATTAACTCTTACAGTCAAATTGAGTTATCAACATCAGGATTAGATATGTCCCAAACTCAGATTGAGGACATCATGAATAAAGATATCTAGCATTATCCACTCAACAAAACAAGTCAGATAGAACATCCAGAGTTAGCAGAGCAGGAAATTGAAAGAACGTCACCTATAGTGGTCATTTATCAGAGAATGCATTCTAAAAAAGAGCTCTTCGAACAAGCAGAATCAAAGCATGAAGTTGCTACTACCACCATACTGGTGGCAACTATGTCTCAAGCAAATGTCAACATAGGGAGCATGAAGAATCCTTATGATGAAACTGATGTCAATAATACAACCAGTCACGCCATGAATCTTCATCCACCCATTACCCCATCCACAAATTGGGACCAATGTCAAAAGAAATATTTGAATCAAAGTACGAAGAATGTTATCAAATCAAAAGAAACTGAGAAGCATAATGGAAAAATAAAATACAAATGGATACCAAAGAATACAAAGAAAGATCATCCCTATCAAACTCCATCAGTCAATGAAACAATGGGGAAAAATAAAAGAGGGAAAAGTATCCATCAAAGATGTCTGCAAAATCAAAAGCAGGCTTTTCAAGTGACGTACAAAGTGTATCAAGTAGTTGGTCCTAATTCACACACTTCCGTATCCACCCATCATTGCTCATCTTCCCAAGTTTGGAGAGTTAAAGGTTCCAAAGTGTCAACCAATCCATCTCTTATCCCTAAACGCACTCCATCCATGCCTCCAGCATGATATCCAATTCTCATATTGACCATGTATTGGGAACAACCCTTCATCATAAGGATTCAGAAGGCACTTTATCGTGATGTATGCACAGAGATAGAGTTAACCCTAGTATCGAAGAAGCAGATCGAGAATCCCAGAAGTGGCATTCAAGTGCACGTATCTTAGCAAAGAAGCTTCTTCAAGCAGGATATCGATGGCACATTATGACAGGGGCATCTACGTCAACACCACCATGTGGTTCAGTATGAATCTTTTAGAAAAATACAAAAAAAAAATGAAAATCCAAAAAAATTAGAAAAAGGATTGAAAAAAGTAAAGAGAAAAAATGTCCTCTAGTGAAAACCGCATGGGCGACGCTTTGGGCAATACCATGATGAAAACCTGGCAAACAGGCATCATGTGTGGAATCGAGCATCTATGTGTGCCAGTTCAGTTGAAAGCATCTCATCCCATCCATAATAAATCCAACATTCCATCCATCTCAACCATCATAAATCCATTCATCCATGAACCCTTTATCCAATTCATCTTTATCCATCTACATCCATGGTCCAAGTTATCTTGATCTTGACAAATTTTGGGGCACACTTTATGCTAGCTTATGGTAAACATCTTGACATGGGCCATTTTCATTGATCTTATCCTATGCAGCATTATCTAAGCCATGAAGCATTATCCAAATGAGCATTCTTTATCTGAACACCTTATCTTAACACAAGATAATCCTTGGCATCCTTTGTGTATCCATCCATCTGTACACTTATCCGAACATCCATCCATGGCATTCCATACACTGCTAGACATTAGGGGTAGATATTTACATCTTGCTTCAGGAATAAATCTTGATCTATATCCTTTGCCTTATATGGTGATATGAACATTAAAAGATGTGAAGCCAAATTGATCAAAGCATTTGTGATCCGAATCACTAGCCCATGGCATATTTTGATGAACAAACATTCCTTATCAAGTCTTCATCTTTCATCGAACATCAATCCAAACAATCACTATCACTTCCATCTAACACACCCTTCAAATGTCACATCAAACCATTCGAACAAATTTTGTTCCAAATCAAGCTTCATCAAACATGATCAATCAAATCCAATCAAAAAATCATCATCTCAGGATATCATTATGTTGCTTAACACTATCCTTGCATTGTTGTGCATCCTCAACAATGTTATCATCATCAATCCCATCAACATCCCAATCCTTGTGTTGCATAACACTATCATTGCATTGTTGTGTATCCTCAACAATGTTATCATCATCATCAATCCATCGATTCGATCAATCAACCTTAGCTTGGTCTTGAACAAAATTCCAAAACAAAGCACTGATATCATCACACACATCCATATTAAAATCGTCAAAATCATGCGAAAAATCCAAAAAACATCCAAAACATCGAAAAATCCAAAAACATCAAAAATTGAAAAAAAAAACATCAAAAATCAAAAAATTGAAAAAACACCAAAAACATCAAAAATTCCAAAAAAATTCAAAACACATCAAAATCCAAAAACAAGTCGAAATCAAAAATGACAAAAACATTGGGATCCGAACTACGTCATCTCGAGCTTAAACATAGGCAAGGCTAATCTTTGATCAGCCCCTGAGACATCAAAATCCAAAAAAAATCGACAAACATCAAAATCCAAAAAAAATTCAAAAAACACAAAATCCAAAAAACATTGCAAAACTCAAAAATCAAAACATTTGTAAAAATCTCAAAACATTGCAAAACTCCAAAAACATCCAAATATTTTAAAAAATCCATCTGTCTCATTTCGCTTTCACCCGCGATAATCAATCATCCATAATAAATAAATTGTCACCTTCATCCTTTGGCAACACAAACAAAAACAATCACAACAATCAGAAAAAGAAAACTTCAATCGCAAAATCAAAATTGAAACAACAAACATTTAAAACAAAATCAAACTCTTGATCATTTTCAGACATGTCAATCAATGTTATATCAACAACCTATCAATCACCTTATCAAACCATCATCATCCTATACAATGCATGTCCTAGGATATATCGTTCCAACAATGGTCATCATTTTGGATGTCATTTTGGATTCTTATCCTATCAAAACAAATCCCTTTGGCTAAAGGTATGAAGAACATTGACTTGTTTGTGTACTTGATCTTTTCTTTTGATTTATCTTATTGCACTCATTCCAAGGACCTCTTGATGATATCCAAACGAAGGATTTAGAGAGATAGGAATGGGGCAATGATCATTATCTTTTTCTGCTGTGCTTGTTGGACATTCTTGTAAAATAACTTGGTGAATACTTGCTTTGTTAGATATGAATGGAGGATGTTTTAGATAGCTTGTTGACTATTGCATTGATTGGTTATACCTTTCCTTTTTTTGGTCCGAGGTATTTAAAACTTCTAAAGTGCATCCTAGCAAGGTTTTCATATGTCAGCTATGAACAAGAATACTCCTATCTGTTTGTCGAGTTAAAGTCCATCGTACTAGGTACAACGCCATCCTGGTTCTTTATAACTTGATGCATCATACCTAGGTGTGTTATCAAACATAAAGTAAGTAGCCCTTTTAAAATCCCAATCCTTGATAAGCAAATCATCATCATCTATCATCATCATCATCATCTCTAATAAAGTCTCATCAGATCATGGACTTGTTGGATCCTCTTGTCATCATCTCATTTCTATGCTAACATCATCATCACCAATGCATCCATCATGCATCCATCCTCCATCTAGAAAACTATTAGCATACCACATATCATTCATATCATACACAATAGGAAACATCATCAATCTCATCCATCTCATTTGCATCATCATCCATGACCATTCATTTTGAACCTCTTTATCGCAAGATTGACCCTCAAATTGAATCTTTTCGCCCGATCTCTTGAGGGGGCAATGTACCAGTGTACTTTCTACTGGGGCATCCGAAAAAATTAGAATTTTTTTGAATTTTGATTGCGGAAAGTTTATTCTTTGAACCAATGAAACAAGTACATTGCTTCAAATAGGGGTAAAATATAGACATGCAAAATTAGCATTATGCATTCATCAAGTAAATCAAGGTTCACGTGCATCCACTCATTCAGTTAATCAGGTTCACCTTCATCCATTTATTAAATAACCTCATTTCCTAAGGTCATTTATTTAAAATCAAATAAAAATTATCATAAACCTTTTTAATCAAATAAATCAAGCATCCATCATAATGCATTTCCATCCTTTCTGATTTAAATAAATCAAATATTTATCTCAAAAAGTTCAAAACACCCTAATCATCATCCTAGCTAATTAATCTTGATCTAATGCTAATCTCACCCACTTGCATTCTCTAGATTTAGCCACTTGCACATATAAATCAATTTATTGATTTATTAAATCCAAGATTTTCCATCAACATGGCATTTATGGGGAATATTCCCTCAATTTTGAATTCAAAGGCAAGTTGATTTTTCCCTCCAACATTGCATTTATTGCTCATTTTCTTGTCCCCCACTTAGCATTTACTCTCAAATTTGAATTCAAATTCTCCCTCTCATGGGCACTCTTCCCAAATCTTGCACATGCATCAACCACTCACATGATGACAAGTGTCCTCATCTAATTGGCTTGTTTTTTATCCCACATTACTCTCTCATATGCATTCTTTCAACTTGATAATCTATAAATGAGAGGCTTCATCCTTCAAGCAAGGTCTCCACAACTCCTATGTAAAGTCACTCTCTT
Source organism: Sequoia sempervirens (assembly GCA_007258455.2). NCBI lineage: Eukaryota > Viridiplantae > Streptophyta > Pinopsida > Cupressales > Cupressaceae > Sequoia > Sequoia sempervirens. The sequence goes on from VDFB02072274.1 coordinate 33,121,474, forward strand.
CATTTGAGAATTGATTTTGTCCACTCCATAATTTTCGCATTTCAACTCCACAATCTCATACAAGGTTACTCTCTTCAATGGAGAGCTAATCTTGTCCATCTTATCATCATCATCTAAGCTTATCTATCAAGGATTGGGAAAGGGCTATTTTCAACAATAGCACCAATCCAATATGGAATAAAGTTTTGACTATGCTTTTATATGTTTACATTTGATTATCTTTGTTTATCTAATTTGCATGTTTCATCATAGTCAAGTATTTCATAGGGATTTCAAATCTATTGTTTTGCAAAGGACTAACATGATGATATTATGTTAATATTGTTAACCATTTGCATATTTGATCTCCACAGGTAGTGTATTCATCAAAGAGAAAAGTATAGAAAAGAAGGGGGACTAGACCAAATGTTAAAGTGGATGAGCCCTATGTTAAGGAAAATAAAGGAAATAAAATTTGGGCCATGAAAAATGAGACAAGAAAGGTTGATGATGGTGTTGTATCTTTAGTTGTTAAAGAAAGAGATCAGAAGTAGAAAGTGGAACAAGGAAAGAAGGATGGCCATAAAAGGATTGAGAAAAAGGGTGAAAAACAAAAAATAGAGCTCGTGAACATGGTATCACATCTTATTATTTTCCCAAGTATACTTTTGTGGATATTTTTCAGCTATTATCTCAGGTTAAAATTACAGAACATTTGCTTGAAATGATGAGAATTGATGAACATAAAGATAGGTAATAACCCTTATCAATGGTGCAACTACAACTTGTGATGAAAAGAGCATGTCTAATCAGCCTAAGGTGAGTTAAAATGAACCAAGTAGTGAGAAAATAGAAGGGGTGATAACTAATATCCCTTAGATCTACATGGGCTCTACTATTACAACTTGTCCAAGCTAGGTAGACCCATTTTTTGTGACTCTTATTATTGATGGAAATTTGGTGAAGAACTACATGATTGATTTATGAGCTTCACCCAACATTTTACCAATACAAATAATGAAATAGATGGGATTGAAGATAAATAGTGCATATGAAAAATGTTATACCGTAAAATTCATAGAAGTACCTATCATTGGAGTCATCAATCATGTACCTTTCAGACTATATGCCTTCCCTAATAAGGAATTTACCATGAATATTACAGTGGTATACATTCCACCATATTATGGGATGTTGTTGTCAAGAAAGTGGAGTGCATCTATGGGAGGTAGCATGTAGTGTGATATGTTATATGCAAATTTTCCAATTGAGGGTAAGGATATTAATCTAATTAGGGAGACAATGGCTCCACACATGATATAATATTATGTCCAAGAAGACATGATCTATTTTGTGGACACAATTTTAGACAACTTCAAGATTGAGGAGTCACAAGAACAAGAAAATAAACTTGCACCAATGGAAAAGGAAATTTTGCAAAAAGAAAACAATGATGAACTATGAAGCATGTATTTTGATGGTTCTTGCTCAAAAGAAGGATCAGGTGAAGTAGTCATACTTATTTCTCCTAGTGTCAAAACATTTAAATTTGCATTTTCTTTGTTATTTGTATGTAAAAATAATGTGGAAAAGTATGAAGCTTTTCTACTAGGGTTGAAATTAGCTGAGAAGCATGGAATAAAGAAATTGAGAGTCATAGATGACTCAAAATTAGTTGTTTCATCAGTTAGGTCCAAATTTGCATCTAAAAATAAATGGTTAAAATAGTAATGGAATGTTGTTTGGGATTCAATTGAGTAGTTTGATGCTTTTGATAGTGACTGGTTAGAGAGAAACAAAAGTCAAGTGGTAGATTTTCTAGCCAACATTGCTCTCAGACTAGATGACATCACCTTTGTAGGCATCTCCAAAGTTGAGGTGCAAACAAGACCATCAATTCTTGATAATATTCAAATCTAGCAAGTCTTCAATAATGATGAAGACATATTGAAGTTTTTAAAGTGCATAGATCAATATGAGAGTTAGGAGATTGATTTTGGGGCATTTTTTGAGGTGGTGGATGGAAAGGAAATAGTATTTGGTAATGAAATAATTCAGCTCAAGACTAATAGGATCCCAAAGGGTCTAGTAGCCTTAGAAAGGGTTTTTAATGGACCTAAAAAAAGCAATATGAAACAAGAATCCACACACCTAGAGTATTTAGAGAAAGTGAATCTAGGTACTGAAAATTCCCCAAAGATGGTGTATGTGAGAAAAGGATGAAGCCCCAAGTTAAAGCAATGTTGATTTTTTTACTCAGAAAATATAGGCATGTTTTTGCCTGGTCATACGATGACCTAAAGGCCTACAAATAAGACTTGTTTCAACATTTAATTCATCTTAAATCATATTTTAATCATTTTAGGAAAAATCAAAGGCCTATTAAACCTAACTTGGTGTGGAAAATGATTTTGGGTTTCCCACACTCTGCTTTGCTCCTTCTAGGGTTTTTCACCTAAAAGGAGAAAGGGATGGAATGGGGTCCAAAATGCAAATGTCAACAATCAAAGTTAATGTAAATCAGATGTAATATGTCTAATTATAATGTACTAATGCACTAATCTTAAAATAAGATTATTTAATGATGCAAAACCTAAGAAATGTGAAGTGCTTGAAAACACACTGTGATATGCAGAAAGATTAAATAAATGCAATAAACGACAAAATAAAGATGCAAGATAGAAACTATGCACCTAGAAACTAATAAAGTGCTGACTGGGGATTACAAAGACTTCTGAAATTCTATAAATTTTGATTTTTAAGCCAACTGGGACACTTACACTAGGTTGGGCGACTTAGACCCAGATAGGGAAACTGCGTAAAAAGTTGTTTTTGCCAAATGGGTAACTGAAACTATAAAAATTATTGAAAAATAAATGTAGTGGGACTAAGTTTCCACTATGGGAAACTTAGTCCACTTTGAATTTTCTACAAATTCAAAAGTGGAAATGGAAGCCCACAACCTGCACTCTTCTTTTTGACAGAAATTGAGATTTGAATCTTCGAGAAACGCTAAAAAATAGAAGATAATTTGATTTCTAATGGGGGGTTTTCCTTGGTCAAACCCCTAGTTGTTATTTAAACTTTGTGAGAGATAAAATTTGCATAAAACCCTAACCTTAAATGTGTCTAAGACTAGGAAAAGCTAAACTGAGACAAAACCCTATTCTAATGTGCTAGAATAAGATAAGTAAATGAAACTTGAATGATGCAAGACTCCAATGCAAGAAACCCTACAACATTTCAAATTAATACAAATGACATGTAAATGTAATGCAAACCTTAAGTCTGAAGATAGAGAGAAAATGGAAGATGGAATCACTTTGAAAACAAGTCATTAGGTGTGATTTGATGGCTAGTTGCATCTCGTCAACCTAGATTTCTCCTTGATTCACCACAAGAATCCATGAGAAACCCTCTGCAATGTGAAATCTTGAACAAAAAGTGAGCCTGAATACCTGCAAAAACCCTAGCTTGTTGCCCTAAAGCTTCAACTTTACTATAGATTGCTATTGAATCTTCTTGTGAAATATACTTTAGCTCTTGAATTTTGATTTTTTCTTTATAAAATGACTAGGAGATGTGAAAAATGACCTAAAAACATGTATGTATAGGCATCAATACCTAATTTTCCCATTATTTAGACCTAAGAGGCCGACATCCCCTAAAAAATTAAATTGAATTGCTAAATTCTTGCTTAAAAGTTTAAAATACCCCAAAAGGGACTAAGTCGCCACCTTGGATGACTTAGTCCCACCAAGGATTTTTTTGGTGGGTTTCATGAAATTTGATTGGTTTCAATGTTGTTTTTTAGGATTTAAGTGATTTATGAGTGAATTAGGCCTTAAAGTCCAAAATCATGAGCATTAGGGGCCTATACATGCAGTTTTTAAGGGGTGATTGATACAAGGTGTCTAAAGTAGGACATAATTAGGTCATAGATTGTACTATTTGTAATGGATTACAATTTCTATGTCCATAGTTGGGTATGTGCAAGATCATGATGGGCTAAAAAGTGGCGATATGATGGGTTTTTGTAGGGTATGTGGTTTATGACTTTTTTTTAATCCAAAATTGATGAAACGAAAAGGGTTTTTAAAGGATATTCTTAGCTTTCCATCAATATAAATTATGCTTTACTTTGAATTTAATAAATAATTATTATTTATTTTCTATTTGAATTACAACTAAAGTCCTAATTGATAGGCTAATTGAAAAACATCTATAGCTTTCATACGGTATCACATTTTTTGAATCCAAAATATGTGTCACATTTTATGCTTTGCATAATATAGGATTTAAAAAAAATAAATGAGTTTCATGAAGTTTTGACCAAGCTAAGGTTGTTAGACACACAGTTTTTTTTATTTTTTAAAAGTTGTCATAAAAAAATTATAATTATTTATGTACTTGGAAAAAAATTACAAAAAAATATGCATCACATTAGTACATGAGTCCTCTAATTATATCTAAAATCTTATAAAAAAATTATCATTTTATTGTGCTAAGGGTGGTGAGATAGACACCTACTTATTTTTTCGCTGAATTTTATGTACTACTGCATTGAAATTTCAAATTTTCACCAAATAGATTTATTTTTTTAAATAAACTTAGTAGTTTAGAAACTACATTTAATTTTTTAAAATTTCTATTCTTACATATTTTTGAAATAATATAGATAACTTATTCATATTTTTATGTTAAGTTTCCTAACTCAGAGTTTTCTAAATTTTTTGCCACTTAATGGCCTTTTCTTTCCATAATGATCCTACACATACACAGTTAGCCCCCACTTTAGCACCCATATGACTATATGTGCATATGTACAAGCTAAAAGACCCCAAATAGTGCACTTTACTTCATAAAAGGATACTCATTAAAAATATGAGAGAATGAAGCCCCTAGTGTAGTTATCTAAAAAACCACAACATTAGTAACCCCATCCTACAACATGAATTCATTAGTTGTCCAACAATTCTCTTTCCTAACTTCTACAAATCAAATTTGAAAGTATATGTATGCCCCCCCTTGATTCCACTTGCTTTATGGAGGTGGAATCAAGGTAGAAATCCAGCCACGTCGAACAAGAAATATCATATCGAAGGACATTACTAAGTGGCATTTCATATAACGATAGATATTTCAAGATGTTAGGTGCAGAATCATAATTCCAAGACATAAAACAAAATCAAAAATGAATTTTGCTAGCTCTCGTTATATTGCTTTGAAGAAAAATTACTTTATGAATTTGTAAGATAGAATAAACCCTAATTTAATGCATAGTGAAAAGAAATGAAAATAGGTAAAATGAGGTAAAAGAGAGGAATTTGTAACTTACTATTTCATTTTACATTCTTGTAGCTTGAGAGTGATGAGTGAGACGAGAAGATGTCGAGTAGACGGGGATACACACCTGCACATTTGGATGTTCTTTAGGACTAGGTGGTGCACGACGAGCATCAGCATGAGGTGAGTTGATTCTGCAACTTTAGATTTATGATTTTGTAATGATTTAATGATTTTTATATATATCTAGGTTAATTTACGATCTTGGAAAAAAAAGTTTGCAAAGTCTCACCTTTTTTTGCAAAGTGTCTCATTTGTTCACAAAGTGTCCCTTTTGTTCGTAAAGTGTCTCGTTTCTTCACAAAGTGTCCCATTTCATTGTAAAGTGTCTCGTTTCTTTATGAAGTGTCCCAAAAGGGGCCTAAAGTTTCTAGGTTCTTTAGAAAAGCACACTTGCATGATGAATAGTGTAAAAATTAAAGATTTGAGATGAGGTTTAGAGCATATTTGTGTAAATTTGATAGGTACCCACTTGAGGATGACAACGATTAGGAGGGAGACAATTAAGATTCCTGAGAGATCTGGCTCTAGTATTATTAGCAGAGGAGATGGAGCATCTTTAGGTTATGGGAATCTATTGGGAATATGTTATGCCACCTATGAGATACCACAATGCCATGTTGATGGCTCTCTACAAGCATTGGAATGTAGATACATGCACTTTTCATTTGCCAACAGAGGAGATGACAATCACATTGTGGGATTTACACTGAATTCTCTGTGTGCCAATTTGAGGAAAGTACTATTCTATAGAGACCGCACCTTTCATGAGCAGAGGGTTGATTTATAGTATTGTCTAGATGGTCATGTTCATGATGCATAAGTTAAAGGATGGATTGATTTGTCTATGCTATTATATTCAAGGGCACTAGTGGTTTGATGAATTATGATACATGTCATAGCACTAGTTCTCATCCCTGATGGCTGAGATGGGCACCTCAAGGGAGGACTAGTCCACTTAATTCAAGGGATGGCAGAGTAGTAGATAGTATATGCATGTATCCTGGAACATCTATATTATGATCTTGGGTGATTTGTATTCCAAGAGGTGGACAATATGGTGCATTGCACACTACTATAGGTGTGGTGCCTTGAGCATATTACATGCACTATACTAGTCAGCTATCCATGTGAAATAGTAGTAGGGTATCCTCGGGCTTTCAACTATCCTCTATGGCAACTATGGCAGTATGATGATTTTCATTTTTGGAGGGTACAATTTGAATGAGTAGATGATGATGATTTCCTTTGGAGACCTTATCAGCTGACATTGTAGTGGCTAGATTATACTAGAGAGTTGAGGAGAATACATATGGATAAATTTTTGGTTTTCCATCATGACCATGTAGTACAACCATTCTACTATGATCAGGTCATGTGGTAATTTGGATAGGTGTAGAAACCACCCCAGATATGATTATCTTTTAGGAGATTAGTGTAGAGTGCCCAAAGAGTGGGTGATGCAGTGCAAATCACTCTCGAGCATGTAACCAAGACTGACTCTGATGATTTTGATCATGACCAGCCACTAGTCTCAGATGTAGATGACATCGATGCCATAAGTGAGCATGAGGAGTGGTGGAAAGTGACTCGACTAGAAACATTATTCCCAATGGATGAGCTAGTGGGAGATGTAGTGCCACTACCAGATGAGGGAGATGAATAGGAGGATAGAGCTAAGGAGACACACTATAGGTTTGCTGATATATTCACTAATGTGATTGATGATGAGTATGATGAGGAAGATCCAAATTATGATGGCCAAGAGGGAGAGGAGGAGGATGAGAAGGATGAGGAGTATGAGGAGGAGGATCCACCCATGAGTGAGAGTGATGAGGCAGGAGCTGAGGACCGACATGAGTGGGGAGATTCCTCCCCCATCCATATGAAGAGGTCACGAGCAACAGCTACAGTAGGCACCAGTACTCATAGTCGAGGGGAGGATGGCACAACCTCCATGCCCCCTATATAGGATGACATTGAGATTGCTCAGCCGACTAGTGATATAGGTGATGATATGTAATTTTATGTAGTTATTTTAGTAGGTATGCTCTATATATATCATGATGATGTGTATTGATTGTGTAATGTTTCTACCTTGCAAGAGTAACAAGAGACTAGAGAGATTTCTACCGTCAGGCTACTACAAAGATATTACTCGCATCCATTGACAAGGAGGAGATGGACCCTGATTACATGCCCCAATCTATCATGAAGGAGACACCAAAGTCACTCAAACATTTCATGAGGCTATGGTAAGCTTATGAGAGCATGAGGAGACAACTTCATCAAGCTGAGACCGTAGGATAGTCATCCCAAAAACCAACAGAGATGGAGAGACTACATGCAAAAATAGAACAGCTATAGGAGGGGATGGATGTGGCCTATGGGTGAGCATAGGGTTTTGATTTTGCACTCAGATTTGGTGGATCATGATGATGATCACACATGACTGTTTCATGATTTCCGAGTACCAGATCCTGAGCACCAAATTCTGAGGGGTCTAGTTCTCACAAACCTTGGTGATGTATTCTATGATGATATGTACATAAAATTTGGATATATATATATATGAGAATTTTATGTTTTATGATCTATCTTAATGTTTTTGAATGTTAAATGACAATGTGATTAATTAAATAACCTTTGCAAGATTACTTTAATTAATATCTTCATGATCTAACAAAATGTATGTGATCTAATTAAAACATATTGAAGTTTCATTTTAGATACAACATGATGATTAAGTATGTTATGCTAATTTAAATTGAATTTATCATAACACACAAGATGAATTTGAATAGCATGAAACCTGAAGTCATAAAAAATAATCACTTTAGTGTTCAAGATAGACACACAAGTTATTTGTCAAGAACGATGCAATATGAAAGTATATAGGATAAGACCCCATAAATTTAACAATACTACTTTATAATTCATACTATGCAAAGGGATTATACATAATACCGATGCAAATGTGTGGCATTGATAGGTTCTTTAAGTGGTGTTCCATCAAGTTCGGTTAAGTTGTAAGCACTAGCCCCAAAGGATGTGTCAACTATATAAGGTCCTAACCAACTAGAACTGAATTTTTCACGCTCATTTAGGTTAGCATTGATGTTACACTGATTAGCAGATAGGACTAAGTCACCCTTTTAGAAGGATCAGGGTATAACATTAAGGTTGTAATGATTATGTTTTCTTTTTTAATAAGCTTGAAGATGTTCAAGAGCATTAATATGTTGTTCATTGAGCATCTCTAACTGATGTAATCATTTCTTTTGATAATGCATATCGTCAACAATTTATTGAAGAGCCACTCTTAGTGTAGGAATTTCTAATTCTAAGGGTATGATTACTTCACTACCATAGACCAAAGTATAAGGTGTGGTCCTTGTGGAAGATTGAACACTTGTACGATAAGCCCAAAGTGCATATTGTAATTGTGTGTACCAATCCCTATGGTTCTTATTAATAGTTTTCTTCAAGATTTTTTCAAGAAATCTATTAGTTGACTTAGCTTGACAATTAGATTGCAGGTAATAAGGTGTCAAAAAATGGTGTTGGATATTAAAGGTCTCTAATTTTTTTTTTCACATCATTATTCTTAAATGGTGTACCATTATCAGAAACTAATGCGGAAGGAAGTCCAAAGTGAGAAATAATGTGTTTGAGAATGAAACAACATATCACCTTAGCTGTTGTAGATCAAAGAGGAATGGATTCTACCCATTTAGTAAAATAATTAGTTGCAGTGATAATAAAGGTATGTCCAAAAGAAGGAGGTGAAATTTTTCCTATAATGTCCAGTCCCCAAATTGCAAAGGGCCATATCAAAAGTTGAGTTTGAATTTCACTAGCAGGAGCATGATGCAAATTGCTATGTTCTTGACACTTATGACATTTTTGGACATAACTAAAGAAATCATGTTCCATGTGGCGCCAATAATACCCTATATGGATAAGTTTTTGAACCAATGTTTGTCCGCCAAAATGTCCACCACAAGCACCTTCATGGGCTTGGTGAAGTGCAAGAGGTATCTCAAAGTTGTTCAAACATCTCAATAAGATACCATTAAATGACCTTCGATATAGTACATCTACTAGAATGACATATTTAGATGCAAGCTTATGTAAATGAGAGTAGAGGTTTTTAGTTGTCAGCTCGGGAAAAGTACCACTTTTCAAATAGTTGAATATGGCATCATACCATTCACTCAAGTTGGCTTCATCTGTTGTTAAAACCTCTTTAATATCATCATCAATCAAAGACTTCATAATAGGGTGAATTGTAAATGTGAAAACTTTTGAAGGATTTTGGGGAGAAATAAGAGAGGCAACACTTGGCATTGCATCCACAAGTTGATTATCTTTTCATGGGATGTTATCAATGGTAAGTGTTTGAGATTTCTCTAACAAATGCATGATAAGATCCTTATACTTGGATAATCTATCATGTTTGGCTTGATATGTTCTATTGATTTGTTTAATTACCAATTGTGAGTAACCAAATATCTTAATATCTTTGACACCCATGATTAAAGCGGCACACAACCCAACAATTAACACCTCATATTCAACTATGTTATTCGTACATAGGAAATTGAGTCGATATAATAAGGGAATAGGATTTCCTTTGGGTGGAACTAAGATTACTCCAGCACTGGAGCTTGTTCTACACTTGGATCCATCAAAGTATAATTCCATTTAGCAATATAACCTCAGTTAACAATATAACCCATTTAGCTAAATTTCCTGATAAATCCGCTTTGTGAAAAAGATGTTTGAGAGGATTAAATTTTCTCATAACATGTACTTCAACATTTAGTAAATAATGTCACAATTTACTAGTAGCGAATACAAGGGCTAAACATTGTTTTTCAATTTGTGTGTATCAGGTTTCATAATTGATTAGAGTTTGGTTGATGTAATAAACAACATGTGTTTTTTGATTTTCATTGTGTTGAGCTAATAATGCTACAAGATCATGAGCAGGCATGGCTATGTAAAGGATGAATGGTTTGTTTGGCATGGCAGGCTGTAAAATAGGTGGAGTTGCAAGGTATACTTTCAAAGGCCTGTTTACAACCCTCATTCCAATCAAAAGGAATATCCTTCTTGAGGAGATGTGTAAAAGGTAGTGTTCTATTAGCTAAAGAAGCGATAAAATGATGGATGGCTTGAATGCGTCCTTGTAAGGTGCATAATTGAGAGTTATTCCTAGGAGGTGGCATGTTTATGATAGCATCAATTTTCTTTGTGTCCACATCAATGTCTCTGTGAGATATGATAAACCCTAAAAAATTTCCACTATCTATGCCAAAGTCACACTTTTTTGGATTAAGTCTCGTGTTGTATTTACACATGCGTTCAAAAATTTATCAAAGGAAATTCACACTATCTTGGCATGTTAAGGACTTGGCAAGGATGTCATCAATATAATCTTCCAATATTTTATGTATGTAATCATGAAATATCAGTTTCATTGATCTTTGATAAGTTGTGCTTGCATTATTTAGTACAAAAGGAATCATAACCCAACAAAACATTCCCCAAATAGTTGTGAATGTTGTCTTGTATTGATCTTGTGGGTTGATAAAGATTTGATTATAACTAGAAAATCCATCCATGAACGACAAAAAAGCATGTCCAGTAGTTGAATCCATGATCATGTCAATATTAGGAAGGGGAAAATTGTCCTTTAATGATTCTTTATTCAAGTCATGAAAATCCATACATATCTTAATACCTAATGCAATGCTAATGCAAATAAAACCTAGCATTCATTTAAAATCAAAAGTAAATATGTTTGAAAGTCAGGTTCACCAAAATGTCGACAATGATTTTGGGTTGCCCACACTCTGCTTTGCTCCTAAGATTTTTCACCTAAAAGGAGAAAGGGATGGAATGGGATCCAAAATTCAAATGTCAACACTCAAAGTTAATATAAATGAGATGTAATATGTCTAATTATAATATACTAATTCACTAATCTTAAAATAATATGACTTAATGACGCAAAACCTAAGAAATGTGAAGTGCTGGAAAACACATTGTGATATGCAGAAAGATGAAATAAATGCAATAAACAACAATATAAAGATGTAAGATAGAAACTATGAACCTAGAGACTGATAAAGAGCTGACTAGGGATTGTAGAGACTTCTAAAATTCTAGAAATTTTGATTTTTAAATGAACTTGGACACTTACACCAGGTTGGGCGACTTAGATCCAGATTAGGGAAACTTCCCAAAAAGCTATTTCTACCAAAATGGGTACCTAAAACTATAAAAATTCCTAAAAATGGCAATTCATTGAGACAAATTCACCACTATGGGTGACTTAGTGGACTTTCAATTTTCTACAAATCTGAAAGTGGAAATGGAAGCCCACAACTTGCTCTCTACTTTTTGAAGGAAATCTAGATCTAAATCTTTCAGAAACCTTGCAAAATAGAAGATATTTTGATTTCTAATGGGGGTTTTTCCTTGGTCAAACCCCTAGTTGGTATTTAAACTTTTTGAGAGATAAAATCTACATCAAATCTTAACCCTAAATGTGTCTAAGACTAGGAAAAGCTAAAATGAGGCAAAACCCTATTCTAATGTGCTAGAATAAGATAAGTAAATGGAACTTGAATGATGTAAGACTCCAGTGTAAGAAACCCTATAACATTTCAAATAAATACAAATGGCATGCAAACGTAATGCAAACCTTAGGTCTTTGATAGAGAGAAAATGGAAGATGGAATCACTTTGAAAACAAGTCACTAGGTGTGATTTGATGGCTAGTTGCGCCTCCTCAACCTAGATTTATCCATGATTAAACATAGGCATCCATGATCATCCCTTTCCAATGTGAGACCTTGAACAAAAAGTGAGCTTGAAGACCTGCAAAAACCCTAGTTTTCTGCCCTAAAGCTTTAAATTTTCTATAGAATGCTATTGAATTTTCTTGTGAAATATACTTTTTCTCTTGACTTTTGATTTTTGCTTTGTAAAATGACTAGGAGATGTGAAAAATGACCTAAAAACATGTATTTATAGGCATCAATACCTAATTTTCCCATTATTTAGACCTAAGAGGCCACCATCAACTGAAAAATTAAATTGAATTGATGAAATTCCTGCTCAAAAGTGGAAAATACCCCAAAAGGGACTAAGTCACCACCTTGGGAAACTTAGTCCCACCATGGATTTTTTTGGTGGGTTTCACAAATTTTGAGTGGTTTGAATGTTGTTTGTCAAGATTTAAGTGATTTGTGAGTGAATTAGGCCTTAAAGTCCAAAATCATGAGCATTAGGGGCCTATAAATGCAGTTTTTAAGGGGTGATTGATGCAAGGTGTCTAAAGTAGGACCTAATTAGGTCACAAATTGTATTATCTACAAAGAAGTACAATTTCCATGTACACACTTGACACCTAAATTGCAAGAACAGATGATGTAGCTAAGAGATGTAGGGATCATCAAGACCATAAGACACTCAACTTGGGTGTCCAATCTTGTTCCAATGAGAAAGATGAATGGTGACATCAAACTTTGTGTTGAATTTAGGAATATCAATGTTTCATCATTAAAGGAAAACTATCCATTTCCAAATATGGAATCCATGTTGCAAAAGGTGATTGTTTTTGAGCTTTTTTCAATGATGGATGGTTTTTAGGATACAACCAAGTTGAAGTCTGAGTATTAAAAGACTAAATTTGCAACTCCTTAGGGAACCTATGTGTATGTTAGAATGCATTTTGGCTTAACAAATGTCGGTTCCACTTTTTAGAGAGTTATGGATGTAGCTTGCTCTGATTTCATAGGCATCTTCATGGTAGTCTATCAAGATGACTTAACTACTTACTCCAAAAAGGAAGAACATTGCATGCATTTAGAGAAAAATTTCATCAGAGCATTGGAGTATGGGATATCACTCAATCCTAAGAAGTGTTCCTTTGGGGTTACTAAAGGAAATTTTTTGAGACACATAGTGTCCAATGAAGGAGTAAGGAGTGATACAAAAAGAGTTGCTAGAATTGACAAGATTCCTCAAACTAAAAATGTGAATCGTATAGAATCTATCTTTGGTAAAGTGAATTTCCTAAGGAGATATGTAACAATTTTGCTTAAATTAATCAAACCATTTCAAAAAATTTAAAGAAGGATGAGAAGATAGCATGGAGTGAAGATCCATCTAAGGATTTTGTAAGCATAAAAAAGGCTATTAAGGAGGCACCAGAAAGTCTCTTAACTTCTCTAAGACTTTCCAATTATTTTCTTTTGTTTCATTTTACACTATTAGTATAGTGTTGTTTCAAAAGAATGATGAGGGATATGAACAACCAGTTTCCCTTTCTATTAAATCATTGCTAGTTACAGAGTTGAAATATGAAATGACTGAAAAGAAAGATTATGCTTTGGTTGAGGCAATCAAAAATTATAAAACCTATCTGGTTGGTGCAACAATTGTTGCATATGTACCTTTAGCTATTATCAAAGATATTTTCACTCAACAAGAGGTTACTCGAAAAAGGTGTAGATAGATCAACCAAATCCAAGAGTTCAACATCAACATTGAGATTACAAATCTTGTGAGAGGACAAGGATTGGAAAAACTAATGGGGTATGTGCAGGATCATTATGGAAAAAATAGGCCCTTAAGTGGCAAAAAATTTAGAAAAATTAGAGTTAGGCAACTTGAGATAAAAATTTGAATAAGTTATCTATATTATTTCAAAAATATGTAAGAATAGAATCTATAGAAAATTGAATGTAGTTTCTAAAATACTAGGTGTATATATATATTTTTAAATCTATTTGGTGAAAATTTGAAATTTCAATGCGATAGCACTTAAATTCCAGGGAAAAAATAAGAAGTAGGTGTCTGTCTGACCACCCTAACCACAATAAAATGATAATATTTTCTTAGAATATTTTAGACATAAGTGGAGGACTTATGTCCTGATGTGATGCATATTTTTTTGTAATTTTTTCAAGTAAATAATTAATTATGATTTTTTATTACAACTTTTAAAAAATATAAAAACTTGTATGTTTGACCACCTTAACTTGGTTAAAACTTCATGAAATTCAATTTTTTTTTTTTAATCCTATAGTATGCAAAGCATAGAATGTGATGCATGTTTTGGATTCAAAAAATGTGATACCATTTGAAAGCTATAGATTTTTTTCAATCAACCTATCGATCAACACTTTAGTCATAATTCAAATAGAAAATGAATAGTAATTATTTATTAAATTCAAAGTAAAGCATAATTTATATTGGTGGAAAGCTAAGAATCTCCTTTAAAAACCCTTTTCATTTCATCAATTTTGGGTAAAAAAAAGTCATCAGCCACATACCCTACAAATACCCATCATATTGCCACTTTTTGGCCCATCATGATCATGCACATACCCAATGGATAGGTAAAATTTAGATGCCAATCAAATAAAAAATGTTCATGTTATTGGTTTTCATCCAATTTGTGATATGCGGACTTCTGGATGGTATAGGAATATTGTACATTACTTAAAAAAAACTCATGCCCTGAGGGGATGACAGATAATGAAAAAAGAACACTCAATTTTCAAGCCATCAAATATGTAATCGTTTACAATGAGTTATGGTAGAGAAACATGGATGGAGTATTTATTAAATGTGTAAATGGTAAATATCCCTAATAAATTTTGTATGAGATGCATAATGGTGCATGTGGTGGTCATTAGATGGCCAAAAAAACTACTCATAAAATTTTGAGGGTAGGGTTCTAGTGGCCAACACTTTTCAAGGATGCACAAAAATTGGTAAGAGAATGTGATGCATGCTAAATCTTTGCTGGTAAGCTAATTTTTTCTTGAAACTTACCTCTTAGGTCATTTGTAGTTCAGGTGCCATTCCAACAAATGGGGATTGAATTCATTGGTGAGATTATAGAGATTCCAAGTGGAGGACACTCATGGATACTAGTAGCCATAGAATACTTTACAAAATGGATAAAATTCATTCCTACAAAGAGGGCCACTAGTAAAGTAGTTACAATTTTTTAATGAACAATATCTAGACCAGGTTTGGAGTACCTAATAAGTTGGTAACATATAATGCTATGTGATTTAGGTTAGAAGAATTTGTTGACTTTTGCAACAAATATGGGATATCACTCTCATATTAATCCCATTATCACCCACAAGGAAATGGAAAAGCTAAGTCCAACAAGAGTTTAATAAATATTAACAAAAGGGTGATAGAGAAGAACAAAAGGGCTTGGGACTCCAAGTTGAAGAAATATTTGTGGGATGATAGAGTAACCATAAAGAAGGAAACAAGGCAATCACCATATGAATTATTTTATGGGCTTGAGGCTAGGATACCTACTAATAAAATGATAAAAATGTACAAATTCATACAAGAGTATGAGGATGATATCCTAAATGAATTGAAAATAAGGGTCAATGCTTTGGTAGAAATTGATGAAACAAGAAGAACAACACAAAAAAATAACATGAAGATGCAGTTGCAAGTAAAGACCCTATAAGATAATAAGTATTCCTCTTGGAAGTTTGAAGTTGGTGATATGGTGTTGATGTGGAATGCAAGAGCACAAGAGAAAGGAAAGCATGAAAAAATTGATGCTCTTTGGCTAGGATCGTATCTGATTAGCAACATGCATGGAGAGGATTCCTATTACTTACAAAATTTGAATGGTGAATTTCTTGAATTGCTAGTACATGGACAAATCTTGAAGCCATACTTCATCTAAGGTATTTTTTACTCTAGGTACAATGTATTTCTATGTAGAGGTTTGTAAATAGGTTTTGGTTTTTTTCCTTATTTAGGCATCCTTTGGTTTTTGGGTTTTTTATGTGTTTTATGTATGGTCTACTCTACCAAGAAATTATGATATCTCATATTTTTCATGTTGAACAGACATTCCCAACTAGAACCACTAATAGGAATTTAATTTTTTTTACTGATTCTATGGTCACTTTTCAAAATTTTGATAATCTATTGGTAGCTTGAGGGTTGTAGTTTTGTTCTCCATTCGCTAGGGTTCAATCTAAGAGATATAACCCTCCTAAAACCTTAATAATGCAAAATCCCTAACCTTCTTTTAATTTTTCATTGGCATGTGTTTGTTTTTTCCTAATCACTTTAGTTATAACATGAGCCATAACATCATTGGTAAGTCAGTCCCTTATTCCTAGCAAAATAATTGGTTGTATGTGATTTTTAATATTTTCCTATGGTCCTTAGTAGGTGGGCTAATATTTTCATTATTTAAATATGTACTTTAGGCGAGGTCTAAAATATTTCATAAATAATACCTATGTCTAAATTTCTAGGATGTCCCATTTTATGTTGTAACTTAAAGCACATGTACCAATTTTCCTTAAGTTTTAAGTGGCCTAGCCCCACATCTTATTTCTTATTGGTTTCCCATAAACCTGCATCATTCAAATATTCAATTAAAAAGTTGTACGGGATAGAGGGCATGTGCCACATGTACCATTTCTTTGAAGGTTCCTACAAGATTCTAAGGCAACAATGATGGTGGGCACAAGTTCTAAGGGATTAAATTTATTTTGATGATTAAAATCCTGACCATTCCCTTCCAACTCATGGGGAATCTATCTGAAGATGTCAATACCATGTGAGACAATGGGCAGCTGTCGCATGACATAATATTAACCATTCAAAGGAATTTTGAAAGGGTGGAATATATTTTTAAATATTTTAGTGACCAAAGAGTATGTTAAAATTTGTGCTACTAAAGTGCCTTGAGGGTTCAGGGTCAAAAGGTGATTGAGATGTTTTAATCATAGCCATTCATCTAGCATAATTTTAAGCACATGTTGAAAAGTTCTTAATTATGGTTTGTGGGCATGGAATCTTAAGGGGCACATGAGCTGGACATGTGGAGCAATCTGGTTTCTCTCCCCTTCAACCTGGACCCTTGATTTATTTCACAAGATAACCATGTAGGATTGTAGGCAGTTCACATGTGGACAATCTGAAAGCTCATAAGGTATTGTGGAGCCCGTAATGACAATAAGGAAGGAATTCCACATGGAAAAATATAACATGCTTGATGTCAAAGTCAACATAAGTCAAATTTTCAAACTTATGTGACCCCTTTTGAGCCATCCATCAATCCAACTCATTGGAAGATCAATGCCCAAAATTCAAATTTTCAAATAGGGATGATGGAGTTGTTTTGGTTAGCACGAGTGAACAATAATGGCGGACATGATGTTATCCTATTGAATTAAAGGGTTTTATTACCATAAAATCATAATTGAAAGTGTAATTTGATTCAGAAAAGTAGTTTAAAGCATCTAGATATCTAAAGCAGCATGTTTTGAGTTCCTAGCATCCATAATTAGGTTTTCCAAATGTGCATAAAACTAGTAAGTAAGCTTTTCCATTATGCACTAAATTTTCATCGAATTTATATGCAATTGCTAGTTTCATGTTTCAAATTACAATCTAGGGCATATTATAAGGTTTGGCATTCGTCAAATTGTAGGGTATGAGCAGGATCTTGATGGGCCAAAAAGTGGCAATATGATGGGTATTTGTAGGGTATGTGGCTAACGACTTTTTTTTTACCCAAAATTGATGAAATGAAAAGGGTTTTTAAAGGAGATTCTCAAATTTCCACCAATATAAATTATGCTTTAATTTGAATTTAATAAATAATTATTATTCATTTTCTATTTGAATTACGACTAAAGTCCTGATTGATAGGTTGATTGAAATTTTTTTATAGCTTTCAAACGGTATCACATTTTTTGAATCCAAAACATGCATCACAATATACGCTTCACATACTATAGGATTAAAAAAATAAAAATTGAATTTCATAATTTTTTGACCAAGTTAAGGTGGTCAGGCATACGACTTTTTATATTTTTTAAAATTTGTAATAAAAAATTCATAATTAATTATTTACTTGGAAAAAATTAAAAAATATGCATCACATCTGGACATGAGTCCTCTACTTATGTATAAAATCTTATAAAAAAATATTATCATTTTATTGTGGTTAGGTGGTTAGACAGACACCTACTTCTATTTTTTCCCATAAATTTAAGTACTATTGCATTGAAATTTCAAATTTTCACCAAATAGATTTTAAAAAAAAAAAACCTAGTATTTTAGAAACTACATTCAATTTGCTACATATTCTATTGGTACATATTTTTGAAATAATATAGATAACTTATTCAAAATTTTACATGAAGTTGTCTAACTCTAATTTTTCAAAAAAAATTGCCACTTAAGGGCCTATTTTTTCCATGATGATCTTGCACATACCATGCATTCCATTTGTTTTAAATTTTCTTTTCTTTTATGTGTCAAATCAAAACCCTAGTTGCACCTAAGTAAAACCTAGTTTGTATCATCCTTCACTATAATGGCACCCCCAAAATCCCAACCCTCTAGTTCTTCAAAAGAATGGATCATAATCTAAGACATATTGGACCAATTACCCAACTCCACAAATAATGAATTTGATTGTCAAACAATCCTCCAAGGTCCTAGAATAGAAGATGGCATTGTCAACTGAGAACATTCCATTTAGGATGTTATATTGCCAGTCACTGGGTGGATTTTATTTAAATATTGGTTTGGGAAGGGGTATTCCACTATCCCCACATGCAATGGATGGATTTTAGACATGGGAAAACTTGTTGTTCCAAATGTGTTCCTTGACATTAACCTCCTAAAAGACATAGCAGCTAATTATGACCCTAATGTTTGGGTTGTAAGGGCACATTCTAGTGTAAAAATGGTTGATCTTACCTAGGTAGTATTATTGAAGTTTTAAATTTTAACTATGATGCCAAGGAGCTAATTTATGAGAAGAAACTAAAGGAAGAGTATGAGAAAGATAAAGGCAACTTTCAAGGTTTCAATATTGACAAATTTCATTCGAAGAGGAAAGGGAGGAAATAAGATTCAACTTAATTCATCTGATAAGGAGCCCTTCCCAGTTAACATGTTTGAATTTTATTTTCAAAGAAATTTTTACACTTTGTCTTAGATTTTAGGGTTTGATCCTCCCACAAGGATTCCAACAAATTTTATGTACATGGAAGTGAATATCCAACATGTAGTTCTCAACAATTTATATAATTTTGCAACCTATCGATGAAATGAGATCCACAAAGGCCTTACATCTCTTAAATGTGGTAAAATAGGAGTGGGGTTTTGGTGTACTCATTGATAATACACATGTTTTCATACAAGGGAGATGATTACTTTGGATAGGATATGAAATTGGAGAGAAAGGGTGAGAATAATGAGGATCTCCTTTGTCCAAGTATGGACTCATATTTTGGACAAGGATGAGTAAGACTCCAATTTCATTGTTTTCTCAAATGATTTTTCTTCAGTTTAAAAGGTTCTTGGCGATGGATCCACCTAGGATTCGTAGCGATTTCATGATTTTCTAAGACCTAAGGAGATGAGGCCTGAATTAGGAATTAAGCATAACTGGGGAGATATCATCCTATATCTTGATTACACCATCCTCCGGGCATATGGAAAAGTGTCTCACCTCATGTACTTTGAAGAGATATGCCATTGAGGATTGGTTTTCTTGAAGCCATGTGGTAGTTAGGAGATGTTGAAGATAAGAAGTTAGTTAGAATGAAGAAAATAACTTTTTTTCCTGTATATACTACTTTCTCATATTTTTTCATGATAAAGGATGGATGTAAAAAGTATCCCAAAGATCAAACCTCTTGGAGTTAAATATTGCAGAGCAAGAAATCATGATCCAAAGGGTTTCATGGTGGCCTTGAAGGATAGGATTAAGGGAGGAAAATTCTACTACAACTTCTACTTTCATGAAGATGTAATCAAAAATGTTTTTGATCTACAAAAGGTAGAGGAAAGGAAGATGAAATGGTTAGCATTCATCAAATTGGAGAATGAAAACTAGGACAAGGCTTCTAGTTTTAAGAGAATTTTCCTAGATATTAATGATGAAATTTTGAGGGCGGATACAATACTTGAGAATTTTGGTAAGGTGGTGGGGAAACTCAAAGAAAAAAGAGAAGTGTATGACAAGGGAAAATCCCCAATGATTGAAGAAAGACCAACATATCAACCACCCAAAAGGAAATATGTGTTTTCAAGAAAGAAGAACACTTTGAAGAAGGAACAAACAATTTCCACCCATACTCAATTAGAGGGGTCAAGATCATCTTCTTCTACACCTCAATTTCTACCATCTTCACCTCCAAGATCATCCACTTCATAAATCATTGACTTGGATTCACCACGAAGAGAATCCTCACCAAAAAGGATAAGTGTTGAATCATTTGGATTGGTTGATTATCCTTTTGATTTTGATGAAGAGATCATTGTCATAGTTGTTGAAATAATGCAAGGTGTTCCCTCACCCCCAAGGGGGGTAAATCCATTAGTTCAAAGCCTCAGATTGAGTAAGGTTTATCTAACTAGGATAAAAAAATGTCAATGATGTCAGACAAAAAGCATGTAACGATTTCATGGATGATGATTCTTTTGTCAAAAAAAAAAGTTTTTTAGGAATTTTTTTGGAGGGAAAGGAAGGATGAGTATGAGGAAAATGATAAAATGAAGATGATTGAAAATATAGAGTTACCAAGGTAGGTCATTGATTCAAGATTGGTGTAGAGCACCATAGCGTTCGTGATGTAAAGGGAGGTTAAATGTTATATTTTTGTGGTTGATTCACTTTTTGTTTTTAATAAGGTCTATTTAGACCATGTTTCATGTTTTTAGTTGATTGGGGTCATGTGGGGTCAATTTTGTGGTTAGATGTCAAGTTTTGCAAAAAGTTGTAAAGTTGTCAAGCAAATTTTACATTTTTGCTTTTGTGGGGAAGTTGAGCAGTTGTACTTTCAAAATTCAATTTTTTTCAATTAGAAAAGCTTCAGAATGTATTTAAAAACATGTATGAACATTGGTTGAGGGTCCTGGAGTTGTAATTTTTGAATTTGAATATCAAAACACTTTGTTTTCTACATTTCAAGGATAAATTTGTTGCTATGTAGTGTTTGGTATGACTTGGGGGTGAACATTTGTGCATTGGGATTGATGAAGGAATTAATGAAATTTCTTTTTCATCTTATTTCATCTATTTTCATTAGCATTGGAGCGAGTTAGAGTCATTTTACTGTAAATTGCCAGGAAACCTAGTTGGTGAGGGTTTGAGTGAAAGAAAATGAGTTTTGACCCATTCCACTAGTGAAAAGGTCTGATAATTCATGGAATAGGTGTATTTGGGTAGGTTTTTTATGTTATTTAAGTGGCAAAAGAAAGGTACGATAATTTGTGCAATTTGGGTGATGCCCTAGGCTAATAACCTCATGAATTAGGCATTAAAAGTTGCATAGACTGAGGGTCTGTAGAAAGATAATTTGGGAAGTTGTTTTAAGTTGTGGGAATTGTTTGTTTAGACCCTAATTGACTTTTTTAGAGCCCTGGTGTGTTGTTTTAGTGATTGTAGATCAAAGTTCTTATTTCTACCAAGCCAATTCAAGGAATTAGGCCTATTGGAAAACTAGGACAGTTAGGTTTTGAAGCATTCACTCCAAAGAAACCCTAACCCATTTCAAGATATGTTTCAAATGAGAAAAAAGGGTACTTGAATATATTTTTGGTTTTGGATGACCAAGCGTACATCAGGAGATATGCTTTTCCAAACTTTTCTGGAGTGTTATTTAGAGGACACTTTGTTTGAGGTGTAAGGGAATTGGTAAGTAGTTGGTTGGGTTAGTTTTGATTGTTAGACCCCCTACTCTAAATCAAATATTCCTTGTAGAAATGAAAGAAAAATATAAGGAAATAACACCTACTAAAGGTAGAGAGCTTGTAATGAAGATTGGTTTTCTCCTTTTTCCAAAATGGGACATGGCATTTGCCATAACATTTGATATAGTGAGGAAACATGATTCTCTTATTTTTACCACTGATGAGGAAGCAATAGTTGCTCTACATGGGTCAATATTCAGTCCACAATGCATCACATTAGCCATTTGGGAATTGTCCCCAAACACAAATAAACTAGAGGTTGCAGAACCAAAAGCAAACCTTAAAGGTGGACTAATAATCAAGAGAGTATCTAATACTTTAGCTATTGAGGAAACCACATTGGCTATGAATGTAGCCCAATTCACCAAGGCTACTTTTGAATCTTTATAAGAACAATTTGATGCAAAGAATAAGGATTATGATGACTTGTGGTTGTTTAAAATAAGGATTCAAATAGAAAATTACAAAGCTATAATTGGAAAATACATTGTTAAAAGAATGATTTCTATTATTGTAATCAAGGCCATCACTAATTTTGGGTCAACCAGTGCCATAGGTGCAAGATGATCTTTCATCATCTCCACCAACTTCTCTAGTACAATCACCAACTCCTCTTGTCCATTCACCCCTTGCAACATGTATGGAAATGGTGGTATATGATCCAAACAATGCACCAATTACATCTCATGCCCCTCCAAGTAAGAAGTTGAGCAAAAAGGAAATGATTGAATAGATGAAGGTATTTGAAGAACTATTTTCATTATACAATGACCACAACACTTTTATTGTTACAAATATTTTTTAGCATTGTTTATCTAAATAAATTGAAAGAGTGAAAAGTGTACACTCTAATTATTCTTTGATGTTCCATTCAATAAATATATTTGAAAAGGATAAAAAAAAATCTCTCCCAGTAATGCAAACATGGGTCTCTAGATTGAGTGTGTTGAAGAATATGGTTATTGGATCCACACATGACCAAAATAAACCAATACAAATTCCTCCAACCTACAAAGTAGTGCAGGAGATTATTGAATATCAAGGATTGTTGGATTCATTGGAGAAAAGGATTAGGGCATTACTCAAGCAGTTTGATGAGAATGATATTGACCTCCGACTAGAAATTCTCAATAATGGAGTTTTCAAGACATATGAGTAGTGGAGGGATCATATAATTTTTTTATTAAAATAGAGGCCAATCTTAGTTGTGAAGAAGGAGATGTAAAAATATCCATGCTAAAGGATAGTATGAACAAATTGTTAGTCACCATTACATTTTTGGAGGAGTTTGACAAAGATGCCAATCAAATAATGAAAAAGTATGATCCTTACAAGACAAAATTAGATGAAATCATGGCCTTCAATTGGCCTACAAAAGCGGACTATACAACATGGGACAAAAATTATAATAATATCCCTAATTTTTAATCTTCTTGAATGATGATGTGGCATCAATTTTGGTCTATTTTGACATATGCGGTTGTCTTCAAGGTCTTTAAGAGTATCAACAAAGGTTTATGTCATCTTGTACACCAAGATTTTTTATTCACTTGCTAGCTTAGCTTTCCTAGGTCAAAAACAAGAAGAATGAAGAAGTGAAGGGCAAAAGGAATCAAATAACTATTTCAGATATTTTTGGGAAAGCATTATGGATGTAACAAATTTTGTAACTACCTTGCACTTGGAATATTCTCTCCATGAGCTCATAGTTACTCTTGTAATTTTGAAATGTAATTGTATGTCAAATGAAAATGTGACATCTGTAATGGCCTTAATCTTGTTTCTCCCTTGTTTTATTAAAGGGAATGCAAGGCCATTTACATGGGTTGTTGTTGATTGATTTTGAAGAGCTATTGTAATATAGAGCACAAATACAATTTTTTCTAAGTTTTTTCTACGTTTTGAAGTTTTGAGTCTTTGATTATTAATTTTGTATAATAGTACTTTCATTTCTAGAATACAAATGGCATATTTCCAAAGCCAGTGTTCTCCATTATATACTCCATATGAATCATGATTGAAATGAATCAAAGATCATTCAATTCATCTTCATTATTTTTCCTTTGAATTTTTGCTCATTGTTAAATGAACTTATTCAAAGAATGAGTTAAAATTTTCTTTAACAAGAATAAAGGTTTATATGAATCAATGCAAGGATCATTAAATATTATTGTTTTGGATTTCAGAGTTAAATGGTGGAATGCATCAATTAATAGATTTGTTATGATAGATAGAATGTTGTTGTAAGTTTCCAATTGCATGGTTTAAGAATCCATACCCTAGGATAAGACACTGGTCACCCTAAGCTATGTCTATGTTACAATCTTCTTGCTCTTTCACAACAACTACATATATTCAAAATCAAATTAAATATTTACTTTTTGTGGGAATGCATATTTTGAGTGATGTGATACCATATTCTCATGTTTAAGACTGATAAATGATGTAATATTTGCCAGATATCTAAGGTTTTTCATTTATTAAGCACCACATGGGAGAATGTATATGTTAATGTTACAATGTATGTGATAATTGGCATAAGAGTATCTAAAAATACATGGTAGGAATCACTCTCCTAGGGTTTCAAAAAGCCCAAATTGAATAGGGAAAGCTTAAAAAACTTTCACCTATTCATTGGCCAATCCCTTCATATAATTAACCACTAGAAATGGAAAATCCATAGATTATATGTGAGATTAGACTTGGTATTTTTAAAAACATAAATAGGTACCTTGAAAGATGACAAAGATAATGAAAAATTAATGGTTGTGTGCAATACCTTTCATGCAAAGGATCAAAAAAATTCTTGGGTGATTGAAAGTGGTTGCTCCAACCCCATGATTGGTGATAAGGGAAGGGTCATCAACCTTAAGAATTGGAATGGTGGAGTTGTCAATTTTTGTGGTGATCAGTCAACAAATTTTTTGAAAGGGTTCTATAACCATTGATGGAAAGAAAAATATTGAGGATGTACTATATGTCAAAGGTTTGAAGCATAATCTCCTTAGTGTTAGTCAGATGTGCAAAAAAGGATATAACCTTAGATTTCATGCCAAAGGTTGTGAGATCAGGAAGGCAAGCTATGGAAGATCTAGTTGCAAAAGGTATTAGGAAAAATGTAAATGTATATCATCTAAAGGAGGAAAATGGAAGAAACTATTTATTGGCTCAATCTGGTGAATGTTGGTTGTGGCATAAGCATATGTGACACATCAATTTTGACAATATGGTAAAGATCAATTCTACTCATGAAATGAGAGATGTTCCTAAGATAATAAAGCCAACAAACACATTATGCAAGGAGTGTCTAATGGGAAAGTAGACAAAGACAAGGTTCAATAGAAAGGAATGTTCTTCTACATTACCATTAGAGATGATTCGCATTGATCTATGTAGACCTACAAGAACTAAGAGTCAAGAAGGTGAAAGGTATTCTAAGTTGCTAGTGTTGATGATTACTCTAGAATGACTTGGGTTATATTTTCAGAGAAAAAATAGAAGCTTTTGATAAGTTTAATATTTTCAAAGTAAAAGTTGAGAATGAAATGAATGCTAAGATCAAATGCTTAAAATCATATAGACAAGGTGGATTTACTTCAAATGAATTAAAGAAGCTTTTTGAAGATTGTGATATTAGGAGACATTTTTCTTCTCCTAGGAACCCTTAATACAATGGGGTAGTGGAGAGGAAAATTTTGAATTTTCAAGAGATGGCTAGGGTAATGTTGAAAGATGCAGATCTACCTAATATGTATTGGAAGGAAGCAATTCCCACTACTATCTACCTGCTTAATAGATTACAATTGAGGTTCAATAGCTCTAAGACCCCTTATTAGCTATGGTATGCAAGACCTCCCACTATTAGATACTTCATAATATTTGGTAGTGAATGCTACATTAAGAGAGATGAAGAAGACCATGGAAATTTTGACTCAAGGTGCAGTGAAGGGATCTTGCTTGGTTACCCAACTAGAAGGAAGGCCTATAGATGATAAGAAAAGAGATTGGGAAAGACAATTGAAATCACAATTGTTAAAGTAGATAGATATTTGTGTTAGATCTCATAAGAGATAGAGGGTTAAGGATCTGATATATATCTATGCATTGAAGAAGACAAGGAGAATGAAGAGAAGGAACAAGAATCAGAAAAGGCCCCTATGACTCCAACAAAGTATGTTCAGAAGAATAGTTTATTAAATCATAGCATTAGAGATAAGAATGAGGGTGTGTTGACTAGGATAAGGCTTGCAAAAGAAAGTGATCAAGTGAATTTGTGTTGACTATCAAAGGTAGAGCCCAAAAAATTTATTGATGCTAGCAAAGATGAAGGTTGAATTAAGGAAATGGAAGAATAATTTAATTAGATAGAAAATAATCTAACATGTGAATTGGTTCCCAAACTAGCTAATAAGGATATTATAGGAACAAAGTGGGTGTTATGGAACAAGCTAAATGAAGATAGTGAAATTGTGAGAAATGAATCTAGATTGGTATGTAAGGGTTATTTCCAAGTTGAAGGTATTGATTTTTAGTATAATTTTTCTCTTTTTCTAGGATGGAGGCAATCAAGATGTTTCTTTCCTTTTATAATTGCAATAATTTCAAAGTCTACTAGATGGATGTCAAGTTAGCCTTCTTAAATGGTGATTTAGAGGAAGAGGTATAAATTGATCAACTGAATGGTTTCTGGCTATCAAAAGATCTAGACATGGTGTGCAGGCTCAAGAAAGATTTTGTATGGACTCAAGCAAGCTCTTAGAGCTTGTTATGCTTGGTTGTATAAGTACTTACTTCAACAAGGTTTCAAGAAAGATACTACAAATAGTAATCTTTATATTAAGGTATAGGAAGATAAGATCTTGATAGTTATATATAATGATTACATTATCTTCGGTGGAGATGATAATAGGTGTAAGAAGTTTGTAGAAGATATGCAAAAAGAGTTTGAGATGTCTATGATTGGTGAGTTGTATTTCTTCCTTGGGCTTCAAATTATTTAACTAGGTGATGGTATCTTTATTTATTAGGCTAAGTATGTTAGATATAGATGTTTAAGAAGTTTGGAATGGATGATTCTAAACTAGTTAGTACTCCTATGGTTACTGCCTACCACTTGAGCAAGACTAATATGTTACTTGAGGTTGATCAAACTCTTTATAGGTGTATGATTTGAGGTTTATTACACTTGTTTATCTCTAGACCTAATATTATGAATGTAGTATGTTTGGTTGCAAGATTTCAAGCTAATCCTAAGCAAACTCATGAGAAAGTAGTAAAGAGAATATTTAGATATTTGAAGGGAGCTTTCAATTATAGTTTGTGCTATAAGAAGGATGATAACTTCCCTTTGAATGCTTATACTGATGCTGATTGGGTAGGATGTGTGGATGGTTAGAGAAACACAAGTGGAAGTGAATTTTTCTTAGGATAAATATTGATCTCTTGGTTTACTAAGAAGTAGGTCTCAGTGTCGTTATCTACAATAGAAGTGGAATATATTTTTACAGCGTCTTGTTGCACCCAGGTGCTTTAGATGAAGAAAACTTTAAAGGATATAAAGGTGATGTATGATGAACCCATTCCATTATTATGTGATAATACCACTGCAATAAATATTTCCAAGAATACAGTGATGCATTCAAGGACCAAACACATTTCTATATGGTGTATTAATGGAAAAATCATCCCCTTTTCCTAATTTAAGAATAATTTAATATTAAAATGAGCCTAATGTTGCCTTGATTTAGTGTTGCATTGTGTTTTACACATTCACATTAAGTTTAGGGCTCTTTTAGACTAAATGGACTTAATTGTGCCTTATTTAAGGTGTGGTAAAGTGTATCTTTACACTTTCACACTAATTTAGGGATTTATTAAATAATTGAGGTTAATTTTCCTTAATTCGCTCCTTTAATTCAAATCCAATCCTAATTAATTACAAATTTTGAGGGATAAAACTAGAAATTCATAAATGATATTATACAACACTTTATTTTATAAGGTGTGTGTCCTAGGTTAGTGACCTAGGACTCATTCGTCACATGGAAAATGGGTCCTCATGAGGTCCTAATACCCTATTTTCACATAAAATTTCACATTGTCTGAAGTCAGTTAGACCTATGAACCCTCCTTGAAATATGTTTTTGGTGTTATTTTAATGATTTCAAATCCATAATGCAATGTTGGCTTGTGATATTTGAATTTTGAAAATTAATGTTAAGATATGTATAAATACAAGGCTATTTCACTTAGTTTCACCTAAAATTTGTATGCAAGCATCCTAATAGAAAACTTATGATCAAGAGAGAATTCAAGAGCATTACTAAGGAATTCAAGGGAAGATTTTAAGAATCATATTACATAAATCAAATATTCCATTGTCATATCAAAAATGCATTACATCATGCATGTTGTTGAGCTAATGTGTTGATGTAGCATTGAAGATAAATCAAGCATATCAAAGGAGTTGTTACACATTGAGTTTCATGATCAAGATCTATATTCATTGAAGCCAATTCATGCTAAGCTCTAGATTTTTTATCCAAGGTTTCAATTGAGGATTGGTGAGTTGTGGCATTACATTTTTTTCATTCATCCTTTCTTTATGCTTTTATCCATTTCAAGGTTCAATTACCAAAATAGGGTTTGACAAAGGAAAACCCCTATTCCCTAACAAAACAAGATTTTCCTCTCTTTTGATGTATGATTATAGGTTTTAGGTTGAAGTTCATTTGGAGAGAAATTTTTTAAAAATTTTCACTATTTTCAAAGTTGCAAAGAAAGTTGTCAAATCACAAAAATTGAGCTACAAAATTTATTTTTGACTATCCAAAAATGAAAATTGGGAATCTGGGAGTGTAGAATGAGAGGAATAGAACCTAGAAATAGATTTTATAGATCCCTATCTAGGACCCTATGGCGAATGAGTCTTCAATGAGCCATGAAGAGCACTTTTTGCAAAAGATACACAACATTTATCCCTTCCAAAATCTCTCTAAAGTTTGTGGGTTCAATCATTATTATGATTTAGCTTCTAAATTCACTTTATATCTTCTAATTTGGAGTTTATTTAATGATTTTTCATTGATAGGAAATTTGTTGATTCATACCTTGATTTGACTCACCATGCGGTTGTTAGTCACTTCATGGTTTGGATCTCATTTCTTTGAATGAAATTAGAGAATTAGGATCCCCTTTCCCTCTTTGGATCCACTTTTACATTCTTTGGGGAAGTCTCCCCCTATCCTATTTTTCTATGTTTCATTCTAGTGAACCCAATGTTGTACATCAAAATTTTAAAAATTGGAGTCCAATAAAACCTTACATCTAGGATTAGCATTAGTTTGCATTGTATTGCATTAGTTTGCATTTTATATAAGGTTATTAAAGTTGCATTAGTTTGCAGTGCATTTTAGGTGTAAAATTACATTTTGCATTCATTTTAAATCTAAAAATTCAAAAATTTACATGCATATTACATTCATTTTGCATAGTGTTTGAATATTATTGTACTTTTCATCATTCATAGTGAAAAATTGAGTCAAAATTACATTTCAAAAAAGTGTCATATAGGTCATCATTTTTCTTTCATTTCCCTTGCATTTCAACATCAAATTTTAGAAAATTATGTTACATAAATACCAGTTTGAAACCTAAAACAAATAACGCATCTAATCACTTACAAATTAAACTTTTCAATTTTAAAAAAACGTGTACCAAGCCACATTCACCACTTGGCAAATGAGTCTTTGGAGGCCAACAAAAAATCAAATTTTCTAAGATTTCTGGTGATATTTTGTACTTCCTAGGCTTGTTGGTAACCTACTGTATCAGTCTAGAAAGTTTTAGGAATGTTTTTTTTATGTATCTAAGTCAAATCATCCATTTATTGTTGTAATTTTTAAATCATTTCAAAAATTCATTTTAGTATTAAAAATCGTTAGATATGTAGGACAATTTTTTACATTTTTTAAGCATTGCATAAGTTGGATATATTACTTCTTTTACAATGTTAGTATCTTTCCTTTCCAAGTATTCCAAGAAAAATTCCATCAATAATCATGTTAGTCATTGATCCAATATATGTCCTAGTTATGAGAATCTCTTAGTGCAAGAGAGTGAAAATTTTGACACATTCCTTAATTCCACACCCCCTCATATCTCTCCTATTTGTGGCAATAATGTGATAGAAGAAGATGCAAGTATATAAAATCATGAAAATCATAATTGTTCTTCTCCCAATAACTCTCCTATTAGTGACAAAGGTATCTTGGTGAAAGAAGATACAATCATTGAGAATCATGAAAGTCTTGTTTATCCCTCTCCTCCTCCCCATTAGGGACATATTAGGACACAATAATATGTGATCATTGACATTTCTTTACCTAGTCTTCATTCATCTCCCACTGATACATTTTGATCAATTTTTCGATGACAGCTCATCAAAATTTCGACGGCTATTTGTCACTATTATTGCATAGAAATTTCTACAACATTTGAAACATCAAAATTATGGCCTAGATGCCAGGCCAGAATTTTGACGTTTCAAATTTCGTTGAAATTTTGACGCAATAACAGCAACAAACAACCATCGAAATTCTGATGGGCCATCGTCAAAAAATTGATCAAAATGTATCAGTGTCCCAACACCTCCCTTGCTTGTGGGAATGCTTTAGTGAAAGAGGATGTAATCATGGACAATCATGAAAATCACATTTGTGAAGATGATATGTTAGTGTTAAGAGATACAATGATTGAAATTTATATCATTATTTCTCTCTTTCCTAGTGTCCCTAACATTTTAAAAGGTTTATTTAAACAAAATGATCTAATCATTGGTAAGCATGAAAATCATAGTTGTTCTTCTCTTGATGCCTCCCCTTTTTGTAATGAATTTGTGATAGGTCGAATATACGCATTAGAAAATGAGCAGCAAACTAAAGAGTGTAAATAAACACCAAAACAACCTACACCTCAAGATTAGCCTAAGTTGGAATCAACATAAGATAAAAACAACAAATGAAACTTTATACCTTGTGTTGAATCGATCTTTTGGTCGGCCCTTCGATCTTTGATATGTATGCTCCTTGGATGGAAAGATATGCAAACTAGATGATGATGTGGGGATGGATGGAAATAGATGAAAGCATGAAAATGGCTAAGTGTAGATTGAGAAATAAAATTGCAAGATTTTGGCTAGCAAAATGATCTCCCCCAAAATGAGAGAAAAGAGGGGGTATTTATAGGAATTTTAAGAATTCCTAGAAGAGATGGATGGCCAAGATTGAGCCACCAAATACCAAGATGTAGGGCTAAGGTGAGTTGAGAACTCACAAGCCCTCACATTTTGACATGTGGCATGGGGAGATGCTTAAGAAAGATGAGGTGGACATGAGGTGTAAGAGAAGTACATGACATGGAGGGGGTACAAAGTACCTTGGGATTGGACAAGATTTCCTCATAAAGGAGGTCCTTGTCCCCATGTGGGTGAGAGGACATGTGGGGAATTAAAAATTCCTCAAATATTCTCATGGGGAGATGGGAAAGAATAAAGAATAAAGAGAGGACATGTGGGAAGAAGTGAAGGAATTAAAAATTCCTTTTGAGTGCATAGGGGGATTAAAAGTGAATTAAAAATTCACATGGGAAAGTGGAGTGCCTTGCCCAAAAGGAGAAAGACTTTAATAAGGTTGACTTAAGGACACATGCCATAAATGGGAAGGGGATTAGGTTGGACTAACCATATGATTAAGGTTGTGCAAGTACTTAGTTAGATGGACTAATGACTTATTAGAAGCAAGTGGGAGATTATGGAGGATGTGACCCTAATGATGATTAGGGGTGTGCATATGTTAACCATAGTTAATTAGAGGAAGGTGAAGAAGTTAAGATGGATTAGAGACCAACTTGCAAAAGTTGGAGGATGTGACAATGAGAGAGAAAAGAGGAATTAAAAAATAAATTTTAATTCCAAAAGGGGAATATGACTAAATTAAATGAAATGGTGTATTTATTTAATTTAGGGGAGGAAGAGGGGTAAAGTATTTATTAAACTAAATTCTTTATGAGCCCTATGTAAGATGCAATGTATTACTTAAACAAATGATTTAATTAATATTAATAGAGGGGATAAGAAACTAGATGAATAAGGAGACGTCTTTGATCATATGGAAGTGGTCAAATTAGATGTCTACATTTTGCCCCTCTTCGAAATACTATTAGGATAATAGGGTTTCGAAGAAAAATAGAATGCAGATGACTCTATAGAAGAAGAGATCATAAAAGAGATGCCCCAGCATGGGGGAACATGTGTGAGCTGCCCCAAATAGAGGGAATGTGGAGAGGATGCCCTAGTCTAGCGAAGGTAGGCTTAGAGTGATGGGTTAAGAGAGGATGGTAGGGTATGCCCCCTCGAGAAGGCAGACGGGGGAGGAAAAAGGGGTCCCGGTCAACTTCTCGAAAGTAATGAGTGGTATATATTGTTGGAAAGAGCACATAAAAATGAGAAGAATGGCATTTGAATGGATTCAATTGGGTAAACAGTGTGTGAATGGCGGCCCTGGGAAGAAAGAGGCTGGATGAATTAGTTGGAGGAGTTTGTGATAAAAAAAAGAAAAAAAAGACTTTAATTTGAAAAAGGAGGGAAAAGGTAATAAAAGGTAATTGGAGAATTACCTTTTATCATTGTGACAGTTGGCAAGTGTGGAAAAGGAGGAGAAGAAGAAGAGGAGGCAAGAGAGGTTAGGCACGATGCCGGAGTATGATAGTGACATCATCCATTGGGCAGACAAGAGGTGGCTATTCTTCACCCACCGTGTCATACCATGCCAGGTTAGTCCAAAACTTAACTTTTAATTTTTAGTCATTTACACAAATGTTTTGGAAAAATGAAAACATGGGTTTTATCTGGGAAGGCGGGAAGAAAAATGGGTAGGAGGCAGATTTTAAGATTTTTTTGTATTTTTTTTATTTTCGCGCTAGGGGGGATGTTGGGTAGCCACCACGTGGATGGGTCCACCGCTGCGGGGGCAGACGGATCCGCTGCCGTGGGAGGACGAGTCTTCCGCCACGGGGGTGAACAGGTTTGCCGCTGCGGGGGCGAACAGGTCTGCCGCCACGGGGGCGAATAGGTCCTCAGTCATAGGCGGACAGGTCCGCCACCGCTGAGGCGAGTCCACCGCCTCGGGCGAATAGGTCCACCACCACGGGGGCAGACGTGTCCGCTGCCGCGGGGCGAGTCCGCCACCTCGGGCGGGTCCACCACCGCAGGGGCGGGTCAGCGGATCAGGTGGGACTGCCGAGCGTGAAGGATGGGGGGATAGGGTGATGGAGGGGAGGAACAATGACAAGGATGGGAAACCTGACAAGGGGAAAAATAAGGAAAAATGATAAAAAGTTATTACGTGTATGCAAAAAAGAGGGATTTTGTGGGTGCAAGAGAGACAATCAGAGGTGTTGAGGAAATGCATAGTGAGGATGACTAGGGAGGATCACTAGAGACTAGAAAAGGCAGGACTACTGCATATGCTAACATATCCAATGATCAAGGCCCATGGGGCCATGTTGACAGCATTGAGAGAGTGGTGGGATTTGGCGACGTTGACCTTTCACCTACCGACAGGGGAGATGATGGTGACACTAGAGGATATATGGCAGATCTTGAGGCTCCCGATTAGTGAGTGTTGGTCAGAGGATGAGGCGCTAGATGAATCTGTGTGCATTGTTTTTGGTAGTGATGAGCTACCAGTGCAGCGGGGTCAGTTGGATGTGGATTGGATGGTGGCGTGTAGGGTACCGGTACTATCACTGTACCTGGCAGGGTTGATTAGTGGTATACTTCTTCCAGACCAGAGTGGTCAGTTTCTTCACATGAGGATGGTCGAGGTGATTCGTCACATCATCGAGGGCCAAGAGGGATAGTTCGCGTGGGGTACCTACATGTTAGCACAGTTGTATCGAGACATACATGTGATTTGTTATAAGAAATAGTTGAGTGTGTCAAATGTCACACTACTACAAGTGTGGGCCTAGGAGCATATCCACATTGCCAGGCTTATTATAGTGAGAGTTGGGGAGCATTATGATAGGGAGCCCATAGCGTGGTGGTGGGGAGCAGAGGTAGGGGCTATACTGTGGTACCGAGAGATGCAGGAGGTAGACGTGTGGAGATAGTTTGATGAGGTGTGGGAAGTGTATATAGTGTGGAGGCCATACATGATGCGGCGATTCAGAGGGTGGTCAAGGGAGGAGGGGTTGCATAGTGGTTACTTCTTTATGCGATGTTACATGATTGGGAGTAGGCCACAAGTAGTGGAGTTGCATCGACCGGATCGGGTGACGAGGCAGTTCGGAGTGAGATAGGATATTCTAGCAGGTCACATGACATTTGTACGACAGACGTGAGAGTGACCATGGGGAGCCATGCTAAATCTATGCAGTGTATGGAGTGATATTGAGGGACTGGTGTTTAGACCCTATCCTGATAGGTGAGAGGGGCTGAGAGATGTAGGGACGACAGGGCAGTATGATGAGTGGTTCGAGCAACATCCACTCGAATGGATTACACCAGCGGTGCCGATCGAGGAAGCACAAGGATTTAGATCAGAGGATGAGAGGCGATTGCAGGAATTTAGTCTGTAGAGACTGCCGAGAGGATGTAGAGAAGGATGAGGGGCACAGGAGCAGGTGATAGGAGGTCTAAGGAGGAGATGCTAGCAGAGAGGTCAGGGAGGAGACGAAGTAGAGGGGGGAGGGGTTGAGGCTAAGGAGGTGGTTGAGAGCAAGCTATGAGCCCGAGGAGGGGAACCACAGGGTACACAGAGTGAGGCTAGCGAGGCCAGAGGGGAGGAGGTTAGACAGGAGATAGCCAGGACTATCGGAGGATGAGAGACAGACGGAGTTGGAGAGGAGATGGACAAAGACCTAGGAGGGCAGGGGGATAGGAGATAGTTGGAGGGGAGGAGGCAGACAGAGTCAGAGAGGAGATGGACAGAGACCTAGGAGGGTGGGAGGGATAGGAGACAGCTGGAGGGGAGGAGGAAGATAGAGTCAGAGAGAAGATGGATAGAGACCTAGGAGGGCAGGGGGGATAGGAGACAGTTGGAGGGGAGGAGGGGCAGAGGACAGCCACAGCAGGGAGCCCCCGGGGTGATAGATGTGGATGAGATGGAGTTATCAGCAGAGAGTGAGGGGTACCATCCACAAGAGATGGAGGTCAATTCAGATGTGCATGATGTAGCACTGCTGGCAGCAGCACAACCCACAGGGGAGGATCTGAGGGCTGTACTAAGAGAGATAGTGGAGAGACTGCGACGGAGCGAGTAGTGAGTGCGGGAGACAGAGGCAGAGCAGATCAGAGTAGAGGTGAAGAGGGATGAGTGGTAGGCCCGATTTCCTCAGGGTGAGAGAGACTACATGGAGCTGGTCAGCTAGTATCAGAGCAGGAGAGGAGATTGGTGAGGGAGAAAGATGAGAGCCACGATGAGGCCATGGATCTACGGGCTAAGGTAAACAGATTGTGGGTGGAGGTGCAGAGTCAGATGATGTAGATGGAAGGATTGGGTTTGGTGGAAGAGGGGGTGACACAGCAGGTTGTCGAGGGGGACACGTGGATGTAGAGAGTGTGCAGAGGGAGCTAGCTGAGCTTAGGGATAGAGTGCGCACAGTCAAGGCAGAGAGAGATGTGGCAAGCAGTGGAGGTGTTGGAGGTAGGAGGGATGTGTCATAGGCACAGTCTAGCACAGAGTGAGAGGCAGGTGGCGGAGACAGAGGTATAGTCTCTTCACAGAGAGAGAGAGATATAGTGACATCGTAGGCATCTAGCTTGCAATGAGAGTAGGATGCGGCTGAGCTAAGATTATAGGCTTTGCAGAGGGAAAAAGATGCAGCAGTGGCATGGGGATAGGCTGCACAGAGGGAGAGGGATGCTACAAAGTTGTAGATGCAGACACTACAGGGCAAGAGGGATGCAACATAGACTCAGTTGCAGAGGGGGTTGGTTGAGGGGGAAGGGCCAGGGATAGATGTTCATGAGCTACACATGCAGTTACAGGCATTGTAGGTGGAGAGGGATAGAGGCTCAGAGTAGATACGATAGTTGATACTAGCTCAGGAGGCCTAGATACAGGAGTAGTGGGCTATCAGTGCAGATCGAGATCGGTATAGGCATGAGCGGAATGCCACAATACTGATAGCTAGACAGAGGGATGAGTTCATGCAGCAGGCGAGCTATTGGAGGGGTGTATATGAATAGGTTGTTTTGGATCCAATGCAACACATGGTGCGCTACATTAGTCAGGCCCCACAGCCACCAGGGTCATCCCAGTCACTAGGGACATGCACCAGGGGTTTTAGCGACTATCGGTAGACTCTGTCTCCATATGGCGATTACGAGGGGACCCTAGTGCACAGAGGGCTAGAACCTGACTCTCCGCAAAGATCAGATGTGGCAGCTCACAGTAGAGTGGGCAGATGTAGGACATTGATTTTTTTGGCAGATACAGGATGGATGTTTTGTTCACATTGCCAGAGGTCAGAGGTGGTCGACATATCTGGATTTTGTATCTTATTTGGGGATATATGATGGAGATGCATTGAATTATGAGAGGATGTTTATTATTTGATTATGCGAGGGCCTTTATTGACACTAGGCATGATATTTCTTTTATGCGGCTATATGGGATGATTTATGATGTGGTTTCATATATATACACATGTCTATATAGATGGATGATTTATGCTTTATGATTATGTTTTATGGATGCACATGTTCATGTGGATGGACGATTGATGTATATTTTATGATTATGTTTCATGGGTGCACATGTATGTCATTATAATTATGATGATGGATGTACATTTGTTTATGAAAATGGATAATTGTGTATGCTTTATGATTTATGATTTATGGATGCACATATGGATGGACGATTTATGCATGTTTTTATAATTTATGATTTATGGATGCACATATGGATGGACGATTTATGCATGTTTTATGATTTATGATTTATGGATACACATGTGGATGGACGATTTATGCATGTTTTTATAACTTATGATTTATGGATGCACATGTTTATGTGGAATATGAATGAAAGGTAAATGTTTATAATGCACTTAAGTGTCAATAGAGACCGTCATGAGAATGCAGATAGGTGATAGGCGTATGGAAGAGTGCATTTGCAAAAAAGAATATTAATATCCTAAGAGGAAGAGGACCTAAGAGGAAAAGGAATGAGAGTACTTGCACAACCAAAATCATAAGTCATGGTAATGGTCATGATGGAAATGAAGGATGCATGTGAAGTGATGAAAATGCAATGAAAATGAGATTTTACCATCCTTAGAGCATTGATTTTTACTATAGCATTGGATACCAAGTACCTTGATATGGAGGATCAAGGCGAATGAGTATTCTATGCATGAAACAAACACAACAAACAAGAAGGTTATCCCAACATCCCAAAGTCGCGATGACCTTGGTCGGGCCTGGTGTTGAGATAACCACAAACACACAAAGTTTCCCTGGCATAACACAAGACCTTAGAGATCTTGGTGGGTCTTACGAGGGACAACTGAGAAGACAACAATCAAAACAAACAATCAAGGTATGCCCCCATGTTAGCAAGTCAAGGTACGCCATGGTATGGTGGACCAAGGCGACCCTGACAAGTGATGGTAAGGAACCCAAATGATAAAAAAAATTCAAACGCATCAAAAGATCACAATCAAGACAACAGGTCCTTTGCCATAGGATCAAGGTGATGGATGGGATTGACAAGGTCTGCTAGGAAGGATTCAACCTGTTGAGACCAAAGATGGATGCTAAAAAAGAATGACCCAGTTGACACGGGATGTTACCCAGGGACCAGATTTTGTAACACAAGAAAATTTTGTTTATTAAACTAGTTAGATGTGGGCATAACTTGATGACGAAACACAAAAGACCAACACAACCTACAAACCTAGGGGCTCGGGGGCCGATCATAGATTAGCCTTGCCTACGTGAAAGCGCAGAGCCCTCGTAGTTCCAGAAAAGACTGTGGATAAAGCGAAAAGAAGACAATAATGACTGATGATGATGGACAAATGCCCTGGGGGTGAATCAACGTAGGGGCAACGTAGTTCAACTAACGGATGCAACAAGATGTGATCTAGGTGAAGACCGACACGATGGATGATCCTACATGATGACACAGACCGATCGACAAAGGGAATGAACAATGTAAGCTCAAAGTGGGATATTGAAAAGCTCAGGATGGGGGATAGGCTAGATGGGTCATCCAATGCTCAATCAATATGTACCAAGCGGCCTAGGATGAGATGGGGAGGACCATAGCACGGATGAAAGTATAAAATAACCAGGATGTCTGGTAGATAATAATTAAGCCCTCTATGGATGATGTCTACTACTAGGTTTTCACCATCCATACCTATCCAAGGTGCCACCAAGAGGTGGTTTTCACCATAGGATGAACTTATTTTTCTTTACTATTTTTAATTGATTTTCTAAATTTTTTTGACTTTTTTGACTTTTTTGACTTTTTTTTACTTTTTTGACTTGGTGGGGTTACCAAGCGGATTTAGGTGTAAAACTTCTTCAAATGCATGATATTGATGGGTTCATCAAGGGGTTCTCCTTCAAGAGTAGTCAACCTATATGCCCCAGATCCATATTTAGCAACTATGATATAGGGTCCCAACCAATTTGCCTCAAATTTTTCTTTCTTGTCTCAGTCTAGCTGAATGCACTGGTTCTCCTTAAGAACAAGCTCACCCACCTAGAATTGTCGAGGATGAACCTTCTTATTGTAATTATGTTTGAGAAAATTTTGGTATGCTTGCAGATGATCATAGGCTTTTATTCTTCATTCATCTAGTAATTCCAGTTGTGCAAGCCGTGTAGCCCAAGCATCTTCACTGATAAGATTCTTCAGAGAAATCCTCAATGATGGAAGTTTAACTTCAATTGGCAAGACGGCTTCGGCGCCATACACTAAAGAGTAGGGGGTGGCACCTGTCGGGGTGCGGATGGATGTGCGATATGCCTAGAGGACAGGATGAATATGGAGGTGCCAATCTCATCTGGTGTTATTGACAACATTTTTGAGGATACGAATAAGGGTTTTATTGGTTGCTTCCACCTGACCATTACCCTGGGGGTAATAAGGTGTTGACCAACAGTGTTGGATATGGAAGGTGTCACAAAGGTGTTTCATGGCTTGGTTTTTAAAAGGTTTTCCATTATCAAAGAGGATGGTGGATGGGATACCATATCTACAGAGAATATGGTAGAGGATGAATTTAGAAATCTGAGTACCAATGATCTGTGAAAGAGGCATCGCTTCCACCCACTTGGTGAAGTACTCAGTGGTGGTAATGATGAATGTATGGCCATTCAATGATGGTGGGTAAATCTTGCCAATCAAGTCGAAACCCCATTGAGAAAAAGGCCATGGTGCCAAGAGGGGCTGAAGATCTTGTGCTAGGGCATGAATCAAATATGCATGTTGTTGGCATGGAAGACACTTCCTTACAAACTCACAAGCATCATGTTCCAATGTAGGCCAATAGTACCCAGCTCGTAGGATCCTTTTGGCCAGAGCCATACCATTTGAATGAGCTCCATAGACACCGCCATGTACCTCCATTAGTGTAGCATGGGCTTCAGTCTCATTCAAACATCTAAGGAGGATTCCATCATACCCGTGATGATAAAGTGTATCACTGACGATGACGTATCAGGAAGAACGATGAATGAAGGATTTGCGTTGATTATGTGTAAGATCTGGGGGTATAATATTATCATGGAGGTAGGTGTAGATGTCCTGGTACCATGGGGAAGTGGGACCCACAATGTCGCACACCATGTTAGTCTCAGGGATATCATATGCTGGGATTAAAAGTTCTTCCACAAGGAACTCACATTTTGTTCAGTCTTTAGGCATGTCAAGCAGGGAACCGATAGTGGCCATTGCATCAGCTGCTTTGTTTTGTACCCTAGGAATTTGTTCAAACTATATAGAGGTGAAATATTTCTTGAAATCATCCACCATGCACTTGTAGGGTAATAGTTCATCATCCTTGGTTAGGAACTCATCATTCACTTGTCTAATGACTAGCAAAGAATCACCAAAAACTTTCAAATGAGTTATGTGCCACTGCTTTACAATTCTGAGGCCGGTGAGGAGAGCTTCGTATTCTGCCATATTGTTGGTACATGGGAATGCTATCCTGAATGACTTTGGAATGTAGTCACCTTGAGGGGTAACTAATAAAATTCCTACCCCCGATCCATTATGTATATATGACCCATCAAAATATAGTGTCCACATGGTAGTCTCATCAATGGAGAAGACTTCTTCATCAGGGAATTCTATGATCAATGGATGAGCATCAGCTAAAGGAGTTTCTGCTAACTAATCTATGATTATCTATCCTTTAATAGCCTTGTAGTTCACATATTCAATGTCGAATTCACTTAAGAGCATGACCCACTTGGCCATGCGGCCAGTCAGAGTGGTTCTAGATAACAAATACTTCAATGGATCGATTTTGGCGATTAATTTAACTAGATGGCTAAGCATGTAATGTCAAAATTTTTGTGTGATGAAGATGAGTGGAAGGTAGGATTTTCCCATGGGGGAGTAGTTTAATTCATAGCTAACCAATGTCTGATTGATGTAGTAGATCGTCCTCTCTTTTGATGATTCATCATGTTGTGCCAACAATGCCCCCAATGTGACCGAAGTGGTAGAGATATAAAGCAGGAGGGTTTTTCCCGAGATAGGTGGCATCAATATCGACGGATGAGCTAAATATTCCTTAATTTTATTAAAACCCATCTAACACTATTGGTTCCATTAGAAGGTGGAATCTTTCTTCAGAAGATGAGTGAATGGCTAACACTTATATGCTAGTTGGGCTATGAATTGACAGATGGACTGTCTCTTCCCTTGAAGGCTTCTTAAATGTTTTAGATTGTGTGGGGGTGGCATGTCCAGGATAGCCTTTACCTTGGGAGGATCAACCTCAATGCCCCTGCGAGAGACTATGAAACCCAAAAACTTTCCTGATGTGACCCCAAAGACACACTTTTTTTGGATTTAGCCACAACTTGTAATGCTCTAACCACTCAAATATCTTTTTCAGGATTGCAGGATGTTCTGCTCATGTTCTGGATTTCCCTAATAGGTCATCGACATAATCTTCCATGATTATATGTATGAGGTCATGGAATATGACCGTCATTGCCCTCTGATATGTTGCCCCTACATTTTTGAGACCAAAGGGCATAACATTGTAATAGAAAGTTCCCCAAGGAGTTGTGAAGGAGGTCTTGTGTTGGTCTTCAGGTGCGATTTGAATCTAATTATAACCAGAGAAGCCATCCATAAGGGATAACATTTCATGTCCTACTGTTAGGTCAACCAACATGTCAATGTTAGGCAAAGGGAAATCGTCTTTTGGGTAGGCTTTGTTAAGATCCCTGAAGTCTGTGCAGACTCGAATGTCTTCATTTGGTTTGGCAACTAGTATGATATTGGAGATCCATTCAGAGTAGTCAATGGGTCTAATAAAACTCACCTCTAGTAACTTCTCCAATTCCTTCTTGACCAATAATGCGACCTGCAGATGCATCTTGCAGAGCTTTTGTTTGACAGGCCTGACATCTGGGCGAATGTCTAAGTGATGAACTACTAAGACAGGGTCTAAGCCTGGCATGTCTGAGTATGACCAAGAAAAGTTAATGATTCCCTCTTGGAGTAGTTGCACGATGATCGGATACTCTTGCTCTGAGAGTGACTTAGCTACATAGGTGATTTTAGGACTTTCAGCAGTTCCCAGATTAACTTCTTGAGTTTCTTCAATTAGAATAGATGATCGGGCAGATAACTGAGTTCCCATAAGGGGAAGATGAACATCTCCATCTTCCAGCACCTCTTCAAGGTTTTTTCCATCAGATGCATCCTTTATTTTTACTTTTTCAAGGTTAGGAAGTGCCTCAGAGAGGTTTTCACTAGATGACCACTTTTTACTTTTCTTATTCTTTTTTTTGCGACTAGAGTGTTCATCCTCCCCTAATCCCATAAGGTTGACATACATATCTATAGACATACTGACAGGTGTGCTATTACGGAGGTCCCAATCAATAAGCTCAGGGTGACAAAGGGATAGGCTAATAGTGCAGACGGATAAGCATTCAAACATGGATGATAGATCGGCATGATCGACGTCATCGTACGTACGTATGATGGACTCCTCCTCAGGTATGTCTTCCAATGAGCCATTGCCCATGGAGACACTATTGGAAGTATTAGACGATGTTTCAAGGCCTTTCTACTTTCTGTCATACCCAATGCCTATGTTTTTTGGTAGCTGTGAAGTATCAATGGGTTGCAACTGCCCTTGCTCTTCTTTACCTAGGCCCCTACCTTGATAGTTATGTTTTTCCATGAACTTTGTCGGCCAGGGGTACTTTTCTTGAAAATATTCCTTTAGAGGAGTTTCTAGTTCAGGCTCTTCTTAGTAGACCCATTAGCTTATGTCTTCTTCTCGTGCATCTATCTTGACACTTGGGGATCTGAAAGTGGTGGTAGGGATGTTTCTAACACTAAAGGTGATAGTCTTGTCTTCCTTTGGAGTAGCATGTGAAGGCTAACCATACTCATGTGGTGATGGTGGCATGGTTGCTACATTAAGAGTAGTATGCATTTCGTACTCACCACACCCTTTTTCAATGATCTGGACTTTGGTGACCATAGGATTGGTGGCAGAAGATGGAGAGGTTATCACGATGGAGGGTGGATTAGCAGATGATGACTGGGATGCCCCCATTTCAACCCCAGGACAATAATGTAAATGGGGAAATGACACTTCTAAAGTGCGGCAATATTCAAATGGTTGGGGATCAGCATAGATGGTGACTTCTTGTCTGTTGACTGGGAATTTCAGGCACTATTGGTATGTGGAGGGGATGGCTTTCATAGCATGGAGCCACGAATGACTGAGGAGGAGATTATATGGCAAGTCCAGATCAAGGACATGATAGGTAATGTATTGAACCATAGGTCCCACCTGGATAGGGAGATTGATAATCCCTTTTGAATTCCTTTCTACATTATCATAGGCTTTGATTGTGATGATCTGGTTACTTAAGTCTGCTTGAGTATACCCCACCTGTTTTATGAATTTCAAAGTACACAAATTGAGGGCAGAGCCATTATCTACCAAGACTCTTTTTATGTTATGGCGAGCAACCACGACTTCGATATGTAAGGGGAGATTATGATTGAAATCAATGTTTGGCATATCATTTTGGCTGAAGTACAGGTGATGAGACAAAGCCAAGTGTCCCACCAAAGCTTGGAATTGTGTGGGGTTGATATCATTTGGAACATGGGTTTCTTTCAGTGCTCTATTGAGGATTTCTTGATGAACCGGGGAAGACTTAAGCAAATCCAAAATGGATATATGAGTAGGGGTCTTTCTTAAGTGATCAAGGATGTTGTACTGAGAGCTTACAGGAGTTAATTGGGCGGGTGCAGAGGCTGCAGGGATAGTGATGCGGGCTTGTCGCGTAGTAACAGCACATTGAGGGTCGTTAGCTTTGACATGTATCATGGATACATGAGGTTCTACCTACTCAATGTAATGAATAATACCCTCGTAATTGAGGGGTACATTCTTATAGCTCACATTATTTGTGCTATTTTTTTGAGGATTACTGTTGGAGGTGCTTAAGCCTTGATTATGGTTTGGAAAGGTGTTTTGATATATCTACAATTGGGCATTGGACGACAGAGCTTGATTGGGGTCAACCTTGATATCACCTCGATCTATGAGATCTTGGACGCGGTTTTTCAGACCCTGACACTTATTCAAAGAGTTTCGTTTGATTTTGTGGAACTCACAATATTCATTTTCCCTAAACCATGCAGGCTTAGGTTTGGATTCGTCGAGTGGCTTGGTGACAGGGTACATGATCAGATAGTTGATCTGTAATAGTTTATTGAAGACGACGCTCAGAGGTTCTCCTAGTTGAGCATACTGGTGTTTAGTGTTCCCTTGATTATTTTGATTGGACTATTGGGGAGGACAGGGTGTCCCTTGTGGTACAGATATAGCGTTAGGTATGGATTGCTGCTGTCTCTAGGATGTGTTAGCCACGTGGACATGTTTAGTATCAGTAACACCATCATTTACTACATTTTTGTTCTTGTTCCAAAAATGTGGCTTGTCATTGAATGACCTTTCCATATCTTGATTATATATTTTGATGTGCCCCTTGGCAACAAGGGCACGCTCAAGGATTGGTCCCTTCTCTACTACCTCCGTGAAAGTGGTGACACAATATAATCTAAAGTTATGAGCCATGTTGGGATGAGAGTTCTCCATGAAGAAGGTGACCATGTCCTTTTCTTTCAAAGGGGTTTTCATTCGGCTTGCTAGGGCACGCCACCTTTGGAGGTAGTTAGTAGAGGTTTGCCCTTCACACTATTTCTCTTTGAGGAGATCCAAGGTATTGGTATCTTTCTCCAACTTGTAGGAGAAGTAGGAGACAAACTTTTCTGATAGGTCTGCAAAAGATTTTATGGATCCCTTTTCG
Organism: Sequoia sempervirens; assembly: GCA_007258455.2. Classification (NCBI taxonomy): domain Eukaryota; kingdom Viridiplantae; phylum Streptophyta; class Pinopsida; order Cupressales; family Cupressaceae; genus Sequoia; species Sequoia sempervirens. The sequence goes on from VDFB02072274.1 coordinate 33,166,208, forward strand.
AGGGTCATGAACCACCCTAGGGCGTTGCTCACTAGACTCCAAGGAAACAGGCGCAAGAGATAGTTGTCATTGTGGATAACTTCTTAACAATGGGAGTAAAACTCCTGTAAGTGGGCCTTAGGATCTTTGTTCCCCTTATATTTGTCAAACTTTGGCATTTCAAAATGTTTGGGTAAGGGAATCAATGAGATGGAGGGATCAAATGGATATGGGCATATATCTTCAAAGTTGAATGATTGTTTTCCAGTCCCTGCCTGAAGATCTTTCAAAGCGACTTTGATTTCTAGTATGTCTGCACTGGCCAGTGTGTTGGACGGGTATTGATGGTAGGATGATTGTGGATTCTGAGATGATGCTTGGGGATGGTTGTATGGATAATGAGGAGGTAGTATCCCCTACTGATATGCCAAGGGACCTTGTTGATAAAGAGGTTGTTGTTGTGAGGTAGGATATGGATTGGTTGGGTAGTTATGGGTGGCGTACTATTGGGAAGTATGGAGAAGGTGTTGTTGATTAGTTTGTGGATATTGGGGGTGCTGATGTGACTGTTGCAAGGCCACATAGGATGGTTGTTGTTGATATTTTTGCTGGTTATAATAATTGTAATGATGGGGTGGTTGTTGATGCATTGTTGGCGGCTGTGGTGGGCGACATGGGATGTTATGTGGTGGTTGCGCTTGTGGGAGTAATATGGATGCAAGGAATGGAGATATAGTTGGGGCTGAAGGCCAAGGTTGATTTCCTTATGGTTGATGTAGTGGTGGTTGTGTTGAGAATAAAGGATTGACCAATGGTTGTTGTTGAGGTCGAGGTGTGGTTGAGATGTTTTGTGAGGGGGGGTGTTGAGCACTAGCAGGAGCATAGGATTGGGATGTATTTTGTGGAGGGATGTTGGATTGGGGAGGTTGTTGGGGTATGAATGACGATGGTGGAGGATTTGTAGCCCCATGAGGTGGAGGCAAGGTAGAAAAAGGGCTACCCCCACTATTGACAGGGGGGCGGATTTGAGGGGGTGGTGCTGGTAGCATCAGTGGTTGCGATTGTGAAATGTTTTGGGGCATGCCGCAAGCGAAAGGGTCATTGGGGTCAGTGGTTTGGGGTGTCCCCGTGACTGAGATGATGAGATGCATGGGATTTCCAACGGGATACAGAATAACATTGCCAAATTTAGGTTGATGCCAACCTTCTACGGAAGGAACATTGGGGACATATGAGCTACTTGGGATGTCATGTGAACATTGGGGTACATTAGGTGTGGAGGTGCCGTACTTGGATAAGTTGACACCCAACGGCAGCTTGACACCTTTGTCAATCAAGTGAGCCAAGATTTTGTCACCATATTTTTCAAGAAGGCGTTCTGTCATTTGAGCATTAATAGGGTTACTGAAGTGTTCCTCGAATGTGAGCTCAGGTTGATCAGCCATGTTTTCCTCCCTAGGTGGTGATGTATTTTGACCATCCATGTTCGATTGTGATGAGGTACCATTGTGGGGATCATGAGGGATGTTAGCGCCATAGTTAGGATCTAATGAAATATTCATTATGTTGTTGGGATCTTGAGAGTTGTTTGATTGGGCATTCTAGGATTGTTGGTTGGCCATCTTCTTTACCTATGATCAAGTCTGAACAGGCATGCAAGATGATGAGATGGATCAAGATATTGGAAAGACCTATATGATTGATTCAATTGGATGGGAGATTAGTTGATAACGATCAGTCAGATCGATGTGGATTGATTTGATGAAATTGGATCAGATTGTTTGGTAGACACTGGATTAATCTAGATTTCAGATTTTGATCCAGATAGATTTGATGATGTGGGGGTTGGATCAATCTGATGATTAGGATTGATTTGATAATAAATATGATGAAGACCAAAATCCACAACTGAGTTTAAGAAGTATCCTTGGTAACACTAGGTATTGATTGACAGGTGGATGTATCATAACGACACTGAATCCAACTCAAGATAGAAGTGGATTGATTGGGTCGGAAAGGATGACTGACTTAAGATGCATAGCAATCCTAAGTTAGTTACAGTGATTATGATTAGGGATGAACAACTAGGTCAACTCAGATGACTACTCCAATGGGGCTTATATGGAATAGCGGAGATCAGAGATGAAAGCGGATTCGGGACGAATGGGGAGCATCTTAGGATAGATGAATGACTCTCGAAACAAGCAAAAGAGTGATCAAAATGAATGACTCTCAAAACGATGGGATGAATACTTGAAATGGACATTCAGATGCTCATTTAGGATGTTGAATGGTCGTATTGATGTTCAAAATAGAGAGACAAGGGATGCCAAGTGATAATATAGGCTGGCCAAAGGTCAGGTCCACCACAGCATAAGGTTAGGTCTACCACAACATGTGGTTAGGTCCGCCATAGCATAAGGTCAGGTCCGCCACAACATGTGGTTAGGTCTGCCACAGCATAAGGTTAGATCCGCCACAGCATGTGATCAGGTCCGTCAAAGGATAAGTTTTAAGCTTGATGTTTTTGGTGGACAAGTAAGGCAAAGGACCCAAAATATAGCAAACATGAAAAGATTTGGCCAAATTGATAATGACTGATTTTGCACGAGAAAGACAATTCAGACAACACAACCCTAAGATTAGTAGAAATGGGTATGGCCAACAAAGTTTTCTACTCTAGGATGAACATGGTTACTAAGGAGTCCTCAATATACACCCGGTACATAAGGCCCAAACTGTGAACACCAACCCATTACAAGCGTGAGTCAGAAACCTTAGCGAGATACTAAAGGCTTGGACCAACTCTACACGTCATCCTGACCCATCGCCAATTATAACGTGGTTGGATTGAGGTACAACTTTCGCTCTCCCCCCTTTATATACCCCACTAGTACGTGTGGTTGGAATCGTCCCTTGGGGTGATGAAATCCCCAAGCAAGTCCCAATAAGAAAATGAAAATGGGGTGACTCAAAGGACTTGGAAAGCTACGATTTCTCATCACCCAGGATCACCAAATGGTGCAAGGGGATTGGATACATCAAATAGCCTTCCACAAGCACGCCAAACAAGGTTTGTTGACCCCTCTAATTAAACTATGTGCCTAATTTACCAAAGGACAATTGGGAAAAACTTGAAATTTCACCTTTGGGAGGTTAGGTCCACCAAGGTAGGTCAAGTCCACTACTAGAGGGTTAGGTCCACGACCGGAAGGTTAGGTCTACCACCGGAGGGTTAGGTCCACCACCAGAGAGTCAGGTCTGCCACCAGAGGATCAGGTCCACCACCAGAAGGTCAGGGCTACCACTCTGTAACCCGAACCTGCAAAAAAGCAAAAAATAGCAAACGTGAAAGAAAGAGACCTATTTGTGGGTCCCACCGAGTGTGCCATAAATGTGATAGGTCGAATATATGTGTTAGAAAACAAGCAGCAAACTAAAGAGTGCAAATAAACACCAAAACAACCTGCACCTCAAGATTAGCCTAAGTTGGAATCAACACAAGATAAAAACAACAAATGGAACTTTATACCTCGTGTCGAATCAATCCTTTGGTTTGCCCTTCGATCTTTGATGTGTATGCTCCTTGGATGGCAAGATATGCAAACTAGACGATGATGTGAGGATGGATGGAAATGGATGAAAGCATGAAAATGGCTAAGTGTAGATTGAGAAATAAAATTGCAAGAGTTTGGCTAGCAAAATGATCTCCCCCAAAATGAGAGAAAAGAAGGGGTATTTATAGAAATTTTGAGAATTCCTAGAAGAGATGGATGGCCAAGATTGAGCCACCAAATATCAAGATGTAGGGCTAAGGTGAGTTGAGAACTCACAAGCCCTCACATCTTGACATGTGGCATGGGGAGAGGCTTAAGAAAGATGAGGTGGACATGAGGTGTAAGAGAAGTACATGACATGGAGGGGGGTACAAAGTACCTTGGGATTGGACAAGATCTCCTCATAAAGGAGGTCCTTGTCCCCATGTGGGTGAGAGGACATGTGGAGAATTAAAAATTCCTCAAATATTCTCATGGGGAGATGGGAAAGAATAAATAATAAAGAGAGGACATGTGGGAAGAAGTGAAGGAATTAAAAATTCCTTTTGAGTGCATAGAGGGATTAAAAGTGAATTAAAAATTCACATGGGGAAGTGGAGTTCCTTGCCCAAAAGGAGAAATCCTTTAATAAGGTTGACTTAAGGACACATGCCATAAATGGGAAGGGGATTAGGTTGGACTAACCATATGATTAAGGTTGTGCAAGTACTTAGTTAGATGGATTAATGAATTATTAGAAGCAAGTGAGAGATTATGGAGGATGTGACCCTAATGATGATTAGGGGTGTGCATATGTTAACCATATTTAATTAGAGGAAGGTGAAGAAGTTAATATGGATTCGAGACCAATTTGCAAAAGTTGGAGGATGTGCCAATGAGAGAGAAAAGAGGAATTAAAAAATGAATTTTAATTCCAAAAGGGGAATATGACTAAATTAAATGAAATGGTGTATTTATTTTATTTAGGGGAGGAAGAGGGGTAAAGTATTTATTAAACTAAATACTTTATGAACCCTATGTAAGATGCAAGGTATTAATTAAACAAATGATTTAATTAATATTAACAGAGGGGATAAGCAACTAGATGAATAAGGAGATGTCTTTGATCATATGGAAGTGGTCAAATTAGATGTCTACAGAAGTTACTATACAAAATCTAACCATGGACTATGATGAACCTCTTTTTTTCTCACCTCCTAAAAACTCTCCTACTAGGGTAGATATTATGGCAGAAGAGAATGATACCTTAGAGAAAAAGGAGGAAATCATGGACAATCATAATAATCAAATTTGGAATTCTCTTAATATCTCTACCATTGGTGGAGAAGATATTTTGGTGTTAGAAAATACAATTGATGAAATTCATGAGAATCCTATTTGCCTCTCTTCCCCTAGGGAAAACATTATTGAATAAGAGAATGCCATCACTAATAAGCAAGAAAATCTAACCATTGATAACTCCCTTACTTGTGATGAAGTCATTTTAGAAGAACCAACCTTTGAATTTCATGAACATCTAGTTTGTAGCTCTCCTAAAAAATATCCTACTAGGGAAGATATCATGGTGCAAGAAAATGATAAAATTGACATATTTCTTTCAAAAAATACTAATTTGGCTTCCTTAGATGAAGATGATGTAGTGACATTAGACTTCCCTTCACTAAGAAATAATGAAAATAAATATAAGTCTGTTGAGGTTATGAACATTAGGACTCCCTCGAGTCCTCTAATTCTTAGACCTCCTAAAAATCCTTTAATTATTAGACCACCTAAGCCTCAACTTATCATTTATCCACCGTCACAACAACCAAAAGTTCAAAATAATATCGTGCTTATCTTAGTATCACCTAAAAGGAAACTTGATAATGATAATATTTCATAGCAACAAAGTTGCAATACTATTCCTCATACATATAACACTAGGAAAAATCCACAATCAAGACAAAAAACTCCAACAACCCTCACATTACCTCAACCTATCTTACCTAGTTCTCCTCATTTTCCCTCACATAAAGGAAAGGAGTATGATATTGTTGAAAAACTTAAGAATACTCCTACTAAGATATCCTTATGGGACCTTATTCAAACATAACCTAGTTAACATAACATTCTTCAAAGTGATTTACAAAAGTTCCTACACCTCATAATGTGCAATCAAATGATGTGGTAGCCCAAATTTAAGTTGTAACTCTAGCCAAATTAGACATTAATTTCCATCAAGATGAATCACCTTCACTAGAAGAGATAAAAACTAAATGAATATTTCATGATAATAGCTTACATTAACCAAATTGTGATAAAGAAAACTCTTGTTGACAATGGTTTGGACCTTAATTTGTGTAGTGTCAGGCTTTTGGAAAAAATGATATGAATAAGAGTGACATTCTCCCCAATTTTTTGTCTATCTGAGGGTCTGAAAACATAGCAAAACAACTGCTTGGAATCATAACATTACCTATTAAATTTGGAAAGGTAACATTACAAACTACAGTCCATGTTATGCCTCATGATCTTTCATATAATATTCTTTTAGGAAGACCACAAATTTATGCAATGAATGGGGTGCCTTCTACCCTTCATCATAAAATGAAGTATTTCTACAAAAAAAAACTTTACACACTCAAGGCTGATCTTGAACTTGAAATTTGTTTGCTTGTTGAGAAAGAAAAATGAGATCCTTTGAAATAATTGATACCAATAGAAAAAGTGGAAGTCACGAAGCAAGAAGAACATGAGAAGAACATTGATGAAGTCACTAAATTTTTAGAAGATGATTGGGGTTCCTTAGATTTCAAACCTACATTCATGGGAGAATACAAGATCATAAACAGAGTCTAAAAAGGAAAAATAAAATGAAATAATTTCAACACAAAATTTGAAAGAATCCACCTCAACCACTTTAGAAGAAGAATAAAATTACATAATAAACTTTGATAAAGTTGACTATGAGCACCACTGAATCCAAAAGAAATGAAAAGGATTTATGGAATAGGTTATGAACTTATGAAACAAATTACACATAGTGGAAAAGGATTTGGTGCTAGAGAACAAGGTATTTGTGTCCCTATAGATCTGGTTGATGTAATACAAAGGAAGAAAACTCACTTTCACAATAGTATTTAACAATAATAAAAAACCTCCTTGACTGTCCTTCCAATTAGGACTCATTTCCCTTCATAAAACCATTGATTTCAAACACTCAATCATGCAATCAGAGTTCAAATTTCCTCCATGACCTTCAAAACTACTTTAACGTCATGAGAATGACTAGTTTAAATCAACTAGGTTCCTTAAAATATCAACCCACAACTATTTTACTTATAACTGCCTTCAATTACCAACAAGGTACTTACAACCCACTGAACTCCAAAATTTTCTTCCCAAGACACAAAAAATGAATCAAACCCTTGGAACAACTTTACTAGGCATGAACAACATGATTAAACTCCTTTTACACCAACATCAATATCACAAAACTAAGATCTTCCAAAGCTAACTGTTCTAATTGAGCATTTAGGCCTATTTAGGCTACCAACATAATAATTCCAATCTCGAAGCCTAATTTACCCTTGATGATTCCAAAAAAATATTCAAAACATCTATTTAGACTTATCAAACCATTTCCCATACCTTAATCAAGTGATTTTAACGAACACCATTCCTAATTCCATTCATTTCTAATTTCAATGCAAGACTGTGTTAACTTTGTCCTAACATAATAGTTATTAAATGATAATCACAAATTTGTAAGATGTCAATCCCTATCTTAAAATGGATTCATCTATCTCCAAAAACCCTTACAAAATAGGAAAAATCATGAAGGATTTAATGAACACGTTCAAAAACTCATAAAATAACACTCTATTATGTCCTTTACCAGTCTTTAACTCATTTCCTGACCTAGGCTTATTGAATAAATCATCTCTAAAATTAATTCCTCTTAAAAAATGCTTAGAACATGTTTGGTTATACTTCCTCATGCTTATTGAATCACAAAAATTCCATTACCATGTGTATTTTATCAAACACTAAGTGATGACCTTTTTGAACTCTCCTTTTGACCAATCTATGCTAGATTTATAGTCATAAACTTCCATATTCCATACAAAAAATTTAATCACTTGGTAGAAAATGTTAGAAAAATAAAAGATGATGATGCCTAGATTAACTCTACTATATTTTAGAACATTTCATTGAGTAAAATTAGAGAACCATAATTTTTTCATGCCACTGTTTACCCTAACAGGGTTTTCACCAGTCTGTAGCAAATTCTCAATATATTGCACAAAAACAAACCAAATTGCATGAAAAAAATCACAAATGGAAGGTGATTGAAGTATCTAACAAATAAAATGAATGAGAATCCACTCCTTTCCTGTATAGGGCCATACAAGATCTGAAAACAGGAAAATTTTAAAGAAAATGAATAAAAACAAAGCTTCCCAATGATCAAATTCTTTTATTCAATCGCCCACCAACTTCTTCAATGTACAAATGATATTTTATAGGAATTTACTACATTAATTATCAACTTCTAACTATCTTCAATGAATGAAAGTACCTCATGACCTTTCACCTTCCATGTTTGCATATTTTCTTACAATTTTACATTTTTGTATGACAACCTTTTTTTTTCATTTTTGCAAAATGGACACTAACCATTAAATATTAAACCCCTAGTGACCTAGAAACATGAAAAATGAACAAAATTACCTTATTACAATATTGAAACTTCAATAATTAATTAATCTTCAAGATTTCCTCAATGGAACATGATATTGCTAAAGGTCCTTTTGCACCACTGGTCCAGGTGCACCCTTGGAAGAGTATGCCTCCATGAGGCAACCTTAAGTTTTGATTTAGAAATGTTAGTATCATATTTTAATAAGGTCAATCTAGCCACAATAACCTTGTTTTAGGTCATAGTTAAGCATTTTTGGTTAATCAAGGCATTAAATGTAAAGGTTGCAAAAATTGCCTAATTGTTGTAATAAGCAATATTGCAAAAGTGAAAACTATGCCAAATACAAGAAGGTGAACAGTCAAAGTAGTTAAGGATTCAGTTTGAGAGGATGGTTTGGATTTATAAAGGCTTTTTGTAACCTCATTTTCTTTGAGGAAGATTGAGAAAAGTTCTATGAAGAAGAAATTCAATAGAATGCTTTGTTTTTCAGTTATTTTCTTGCAATTTTTATGTTTTAGGACATTGTATGGCCATAATTAGTATATAAAACCTTTCCTCATGCATTGTCGATGTAATTTCTATGAATCCTCTTTAATATGCACTTGTTTTTATTTAAATCCATTCAAATTTGAGAAAGTAATGAGTAAATCCCTATAGGCGGGTTAAACCCTCTTCTAGGGTAAACAGTGAGATTAAAATTTGGTTACTCATAATATTACTATCAAAATCACTTGAAAATTTGTGTGTAGAGGTTTATGTATGTATTCTATCATATTATCAAGGTCTCAGTGTTTGTGGTTATGGTTTTGGGAAAATTCTAGGAAGCCCTAGGTCTGTAAATGTTGTAAAAGACTGGTAAATCTAAAAATAGTGGAGTTTTAATGGGTTAACATTGTGGTTTTTGAATCTTTGTTGATTGTTTTTGTTTTAGAAGGTTTCCATGGTGTATTTCTATCTATTTCCTAACAAATATTGGTGGATTGATAATAATTTTAATTCATTCAATTGACTCCCCTATTTTGGTAGAGTTGTCACAGTCCATAATAGGATAGTTTTGAATAGCTGGAGTTCCCTATTTTGAGTGACCATAAAAACTAGTTGAAACGTGATTTGTTGTGGAGTCCTATATTCTCTTTAATAAATTTGAGAAACCTTGAGATTTCTTTATGGTTTTATTTCAAATTGAATGGTTTCAAGGAGCCCTTTTGGTTGGTTAGGATAGTATGGACCTTTTGAAAGTTCTTATGTTTGAAAATGTCAAGGTTGGGAATTGGTTTTGGGTTTGAGTAGTCAAGTTGTGTTTGTATGAGGATATTAATCTTGTTAGATTCCTAAAAAATTTCATGTAGAGATCTGAAACCCTAAGTACAAGTTGGAGTCCTTGGAAGCCTATTCCATTAAAGGGTTTTTGTGAGGAGTTGGGAAGTCAAGTCAAGAACCAAGTTGTAAATATTTGTACAAACCAATTGTGCATAATCCTTGCTCACATCAAGAGCCTAAAATTCAAGAAATGACTAATGGTATTGGTTATTGTCCCTCAAAAGAAACAAAAGAAGCCTTCAATCAATATCAAAAGTCTTACAAAAGATTCTTCTAAGCCAACTTCAACATTAGTGCATCCTGATTTTATAGGAATTAGTGGTCTTGGTTATTGTCCTCCGAAAGAAATGAAAGAAAAAAAGAATTCTTCACATAACATTAATGCCATCACACAAAGCACTCCTAGGACATGTCCTAGTAACAATTGGAGTTCGTTAGATTTTACACCCTCCTTTCAAGGAGAGAACAAAATATCACAATCTAAAGAGTCTTGTGTAAGTATGACATCTTGTACTAAGAAAGAGATATCTTTGTCACAAAACAAAGGAACATCATCTCCTATTGATCAAGAGGGTATCTTGTTGAGACTCCTCCAAGATCATTTGATATCTCTCCCTCTAAGAACATGAATGAAATTTTACTATAAGAATTTATTTTGTACATATCATAGAGTACATGATCATTCTACCAATGAATGTAAGGCTTTGGGTAATAAAATTCAACATCTTAAGGATTGGGGTGCTCTTCCTTGTGTTGAAGCAACTAGTTCCTCTAATTGATACCGGTTTTCATGTTTCTCATCAATCACCTCCGCTCACCTTTTTCTTGTACTAAGTGGGGGCAAGGGGGTTAGGTAGCCTTGTCATTATATCACACTTTTCATTATCTCTTTTGGCTAGTTAACATACTTCAATGTATATGTAAGAGAAAGATTGGGATATGTACGATATGCCTTAAGTTGGTTCACATGTGACATACCGAGTTATCTTTAGTATTGCATTTTGGGGGTGACCCCTTATTCATGATGTAGTTTCATTTAGGAAAATATGAATTGGCATAGGAATTTTTGAAAAAGCTCTCATGTCTCCTTCTACTTTAAAGCAGATTGCTCATAGCAATGGTGTGAGCAATCACTTTAAAGTGGGGGCATACATTGACACTCATATTTCTTTGCATGATTTTCTTTATTATTATGATGCATCCTTTTCTTGGTAGTTTCATTGGGTCTAATTTCTTCCAAGAGCATGATATTTCTTTGACTTTTCCTTTGTTGGAGATGTTAGGAATGGCATTCCCTAAGAAGAGATCTTACAAAAACTAAGCAAAGATCCCTTTGAAATAAAAAAAATTACTTATATGTTGTTTGTAAGCTTGAAGTTTAATTTTATGGTACCCTATTGAAGTTATCAGAGGGATAGCTTTGGTATGGTTTGTATGATGAGAGAGAACATAGAGGAATTACTTTCTCATTATATAGTGAGAATCCTAGACTGAGGTGTGGATTTCTCACTAAGCCACTTTTGTGAGGGATCACCTAGTGGAAAGTCTAACATTCCATTAGCTTGGAGTGAGTGCACATTTTGGACAAATAGCTAAAACCTGATCCACATCGATTTGGATAGAGTGTCGAGGCTTGATATACCCCTTTTTGTATTTTGTTTTTGTTTTTATTTCTTTTAGTCTTTGACATTGAGTGTTTGTGTATGTCATTTTTGCATACATAAGTGTCATGAATGTCTACTTCAATGTGAGTTTGACATGGGTTCATACTCTCACAAAAGTGGGGGAAAATGTATTAACATAAAAAGTATCCCTTTTTCCTAATTTTGGAATAATTAATATTAAAATGAGCCTAATGTTGCATTGATTTTGTTTTGTAATGTATTTTACACATTCACATTAATTTTAGGGAAATTTTAGACTAAATGGACTTAATTGTGCCTTATTTAGGGTGTGGTAAAGTGTGTCTTTACACTTTCACACTAATCTAGAGCTTTATTAATTAATTAATATTAATTTTACATAATTGGCCCCTTTAATTAAAATCCAAGCCTAAATAATACAAATTCCAAGGGATGTTGGAAAATGTGCCTCAACTTGCTAGCTTGAAACTTTGTTAAAGACTTGGAATTTTCCCCCTTTGTTGGCCTTCATTGTTGGACTATCACCAAAATCTTGATCCTTGTAACCTATGTCATGAGGTTCTAAAAGATCTTAAGTTGGCAACATTAAGCTAGTCATGGGATCGCTGGATTTCTGAACTTTGAAACTCATGTTGTGGGGTTCGTAAGTTTCATAACCTCCCAACATGGCGATCTCTTTGTTGTTGCAAGTTTCAATATTTTCCTAACTCCTGACTTAAGGTTCAGAAGTTCGAGTTTCTCTCGACTTGGTGATTCCTTTCTTTTTTTCACAGGCTTTAAGAATATCCTAACCTCCGATTGGAGGTTGTGAAATTTGGGTTTCTCCTGACTTGGCAACATGACTGATGGATGGTTGGACCAACCTATGTGGATGTTGATGTCAGTCATATGGCAATGACATGGATGTTTTGTGGATAGTGGGGACCACATGGAATGGGCTGATAATTGGTATGATAGTCAAAAGTGATGGATGAGTGATGTGTTGACACATGGCACAAATTCATTCATTGATTCTACATTATTGTTGTGAATCAATGATGATTGGACTAAAAGTTGTATTTCCTAATAACGATATATTTGCCTTAAATGCATGATCTGACTCAAGGGTTAACATAGTGCAAATATGGAAATATTCTCTGTAACCGAATTTATTGTTAGGTGTCTTGATGTGTGTTGGATGGTGGTGTGTGTGGTCTAAGACAAAGGAAGCATGTCGGCAAAAATAATGAAATTGATGAAAACTTAATAGTGGTTGCGTGGTGAGATGTATGTGTTGTCTGCATTGTAATAGTGTGAGGTGAAGCTGTAGTCAGTGAGTGAGGTTGACTAAGGGGATTGTATTGATGTTGTGAGTTAACATTTGAGAGTGAAGTATGTAACTCTCTATGTAATATATTTATTGTAATACAAAGTGACTTTACTTGGTGTGGTGGGTTTTTTCTCCCATAAGATTTTTCCCACATATATTTGGTGTTATCTGTGTGTGTGATATTTTGTCTATCCATTTGTTCTATGAATGTGCATCTCAAATGAATGTAACTTGTTAAATGATTTTTTTTTCACTTCTTTCCTAAGGATTTTGCATTAGGAAGGCATTTTCGCACCGTCACTTTCCTTACAAGTGGTATCAGAGCCTTGCTAGTTGTGTTATCCTTGTGAGTAGGGATTTTTTTTGTGCTAATCCTGTTCAATGGGAGTCTTGCAAAAGAAATGATTATCTTTCTTATAGTTTGAGATGGAAAGTACATTAAGTAGAGTAGAACTTGAAAAGTTCAATGGAAAAAATTGTGAGTTGTGGAAACTCAAAATGGAAGACTTGTTGGTGGATAGAGACCTCTGGATTGTTATGTATAGAACTATGCCACAAAGTATGAAACAAGAATATTTGGACCTCACAAATAGAAAATCTAGAGGGTTGATAAGACTTTGTCTAGCCAATTCTGTACTCTTGAATGCCCATGAGGAGAAGACTGCATCTTCATTATGGAAGATACTTGGTGACATTTATCAAGGAAAGTCTCTAGTGAATAAGTTATTCCTGAGGAAGAATTTGTACTCCTTGAAGATGGAAGAAGGTGCATCTATAGCGAACCATCTAAATTCATTTAATATGATTTTTGCACAGTTGGCATTTGTGGGTGTGAAGATAGAGGAGGAGGATCAATGCATGCTTTTTTTATGCTCCTTACCTAACAATTGGGACCATCTGGTAATGGATATTGGAAGTACAAGAACTACTTTCAAGATGGAAGGCATGGTTGCCTCTCTACTATCAAAAGAAAGGCAAATGAAGTCTTCTGAGATGGCCAAGGAGGCTCTTGTTGTTCAGGGTAGATCAAAGGAGAGAGGAAAGAAGAAAGACAATAGGTCTAAATCCAAATCTAAGGGGAGATCAAAGTCTCTTGGTAAGAAGTCCAAGGTGAAATGCTAGAATTATGGGTAGATTGGTCATATCTGAAAGGATTGTAAGCAGGATAAAAAGAATAAGAAGAATAACTCTTCGGACAATGACTCTTCTTAGAGTGATGCAGATGCCTTCATTGCAGCCTTGGTGACTCAAGCATTAGATGATGTCTGGTTGATTGACTCAGGTGTATCTTTTTACATGACATCTCACAAAGATTGGTTCACTAAGTATGAAAAGTATGTTGGTGGAAAGGTGTACCTGGCAAGTGATTCAACTCTAGAAATTGTTGGCTATGGAAGAGTCAAAATCCAATTCCTTGATGGAAGAATCAAAGGGATTGATGGCGTATTGCACATACTAGGTTTGGCTTGTACCCTACTTTCTGTCAGTAAGCTAAATGATGTTGGAGTGCAAGCTTATTTCTCGAGTGGAGGATGTAAAATGAGTAGAGGCTCAATGGTGTTGGCTAAGGCTGCACGCATTGGCACTCTATACAAGCTAGATGCACGTCCTATTCAATCGAACGTCTCTATAAAGACAAGAAAATTTTCTTGTGTAGAGAAGAATGAAGCTCCTTTGGGTGGAAATTCCTTGGAGGTGAAACTCCCAGTAGTGGCATCATAGACTTGGTCACATAGGAGAGAATTACTTAAAATCCTTGAAAAATAAAAATCTTCTTGAAGGGCTTGTTGATTGTAACCTTGAGATTATTTTTGTGAACATTATGTTTATGGAAAGAAACATCATGTTTCATTTTATTCGAGTCCTCATAAATCTTCTAGCATACTGGATTACGTTCATTCTGATGTATTTGGTCCAATGAATTTTCCTTCGTTATCGAAGTCTAGAAATCATGTTTCATTTATTGATTATTATTGGAGAAGGGCATTTGTGTACTTTCTTAAGAGTAAATCAGAAGTGTTTATTCAGCTTAAAGAGTTTAAAAACTTAGTAGAAAATTAGACTGGAAGGAAAATTAAATTCTTGAGGAAGGATAATGGTGGTGAGTTCTACTCTACAGATTTTGAAAGGAATTACAAAGACCATGGGATTAAAAGGCATAAAACTATGCCTTATACTCCACAATAGAATGGAGTTGCTAAAAGGTTAAACATGATGCTAATGAAAAGAGCAAGAAGTAGGTTGAGTAGTGTTGGTCTGGAGCAGAAATTTTGGGTTGAGGTTGTGGCTATAGCATGTTACTTGATAAATCATTCACTTTGTTCAACTCTTGTTGACAAAACACCTTTGGAAGCATGGTCTAGTAAGAAGACATCTCTGAGACATATTCATGTCTTTGTCTATGAGGCATATGCATATGTGTCAAATGAGAGAAGATAAAAGCTGGAGAACAAGGTTGTCAAGTGTATCTTCATTGGCTATGGCGTTGGTTTGAAAGGATACAAGCTTTGGAATCCTATTATTGGGAAGGTTTTGTATAGCAAGAGTGTCATATTTCATGAGTTCAAGCCTTCAGTAGCTGACCTATGGTCAGAGATAGAAGAAAGAGAAAAGAATGATGTAGTTGAAATTCCTAAAACTCCAAATAAAGAGGAACTATAAAGTGTACCTGAAACTGAGGAGAGTTCTAGTAACTTTGAGATTTCTGAAGATGAACAACCAAGAACTCAACCTCAGCCTATGAGGAGGTCTACACGTGAAAAGTATCAACTTGATAAGTATGCATTTTCTATGTTGGATTCTAGAGCAAGATCACCTACACCTTATAGAAAAAAATTGATCTTTTGAAGTTTGATAGGTGTTCAGTAGGGTAGATTAAGATATTTTGAGTCTTAGTATACTAAATAAGGTCAATCAAGATGAATTATTATCTACTTTGGGGGTTTTTGAATCATTTGTGTCAAAAGTGAAAAAACTGCAAAAAATTGTCAAAATTGCAACATTAGGGAATATGAAGGGACCTAGAAGTTTAAAAAATAGTTAAGGACATTGAGAAGTTGTAGATTGATTTGAAAATGTATTTAAATCCTTCAAGGACTGAACTAAAGGGTTTTTGACAAATACTTTGAAGACTTTACATCAATACAATGTTTATTTTCTGGATTTTCTCTTTTTTTCTTAACTTTACTGCTTTTGTATGGACCGGTACAACATTTAAATGCTTTGCAACTCACTATACATGATAGTGGTATGAATTTTCTTATATTTGATTCCAATTTGAAGGTATAACATTGGTTTTTGAGTGAGTTCTCTTCAATTCTCTGTTGTTGCTTTGTTTACCCAGGTTGAAGGTTTGAGGGTCTTCTAAAATGGTAAAATGACCCATTCCACTTTTTGTATGTATTGTACCTTGTGGAATGGGTCCTAAAAATTTCAATTTAACTTTTTTCATGTTTTGATAGGCTAGAAAGTTGTGTTGATCAAAATGGGTTGATTCCCTAGGGATGGGCAGCGTAATTTTCCACATGAAAATGGTGTGTCAATGAAGTATTTTGATGAAACAGTCTATGTGATGGGTTTTGTTCTTGTGTAGGGTATTTGTGACCTGTTTGTTGGATTGGTAGTGTTGCATAAGCATAGTATGGTGGAGTTCCTATAAGCCCTAGGTATATTTCATGAAGAATGAGGGTTTGGTGGAACAATGATTTAAAAGCCTTAGATCTGTGAAAAAATGTTGGAATTTTGTTTTCTGACACTTGATTGTTGACTATTTGAGGAGTTTTCATGAAACCAAGGTGATAGGGAAGTACTTCCTTTGTGCAAGGCAGTTTATTGAATCTCTATGTTATGTCAAAGAAACCTTGGGTGATCTATTGGGATAATGAGTTTGGGTTTGTGTCAATTCTTAATTGATGTTTGGTTGGCCATTGTACGACATTCTCCAAAAGATAAGTCCATTTGTTTATTTTTGAATGCTAGAAGCCTATTAGTGTTGTCTTGGTATAGTTTGGTAGACTTGTGTTGTGAAGGGTGTTTACTTGGTTGTATCTATTCAAATTGAGTTGGATGGTGAGTATCAACCACCTTGCTTGCATTAGATTCAAATTGTTCCTATGCTTTGACTACTAGAACTAATGATCCTAGGAATGTGAAAGAGGCAATTAATATGTCTGACTCAAATTCCTGGTTGGAAGCCATGAATGAGGAAATGCCATCTTTGAAAAAGAATGAAACCTGGGATTTGGTACCTTTTCCTTAAGGGTGAAATCCTATTGGATGTAAATGGGTATTTAAGAAGACTAGTCTGGATGGCAGTGTTGAAAAGTATAAAGATTGGTTGGTCGCAAAAGGTTATTCCTAGGTGGAGGAAATTGATTATGGAGAATTATTTTCTCCTATAGGTAAGCTGACATGTATCAAATTTATTTTGTCACTTGCAGTGGCGTATGACTTAGAGATTGAGCAGATGGATGTGAAGACAACGTTTCTTGATGGAAAGATGGAAGAAGAAATTTATATGTCCCACCCTGAGCACTTTGTTGAAAAAGGTAAAGAAAGCCTAGTTTGCAAGTTAAAGAAATCTATGTATGGTTTCAAGCAATCGCCTAGAATGTGGTACCAAAAGTTTGACATGTTTATGTTGCCATTGGGATTTGTAAGATCAAAATCTGATCATTGTGTGTATTATAAAACTAAAAATGATCAAGTTATTATTATTACCCTATATGTGGATGACATGGTGTTCATAGGAAATAGTAAGACTATGATTTTTGATCTAAAATCTCAATTGCCTACAAAGTATGAAATGAAAGATCTAGGTGTAGCAAGGTATATTTTGGGGATGGAACTAAAAAGGGATAGAGGAAGTAGAAAGCTTTGGCTTAGCCAAAGTAAGTATATCAACACTATCCTAGAGAGATTTGGGATGACAAATTGTAAGTAGCTAGTTGTTCCAATGTTGCAGGGAATGAAGCTATCTATTGAAGAATGTCCAAGGTCTCCTACTGAGATGGAGGACATGACTAGGGTGTCGTATGCAAGTGTTGTTGGCAGTTTAATGTACGCAATGGTCTATACAAGCAAATACATTGCCCAAGTAGTGGGAGTTCTTAGTCGGTTTATGGCTAATCCACGAAGGCCACATTGGGATGTTGTGAAGAGAGTTTTTAGATATTTGAAGGGTACCTCAGAGTTTTCTTTGTGTTATCATGGAAAATTAGATGGATCACAAAGATCTCTTAGCATTCATGGATATGTGGATTATGATTAGGCAGGGGACATTGATAGCAGAAGATCCACCAATGGATACATCTTCATGTTATTTGGTGGAGCAATGAGTTGGATGAGCAAGTGGTAGGCTATAGTTGCTTTATCTACTACTTAGGCGGAGTATATGGAAGCAACACACACCTTCAAATAAGTTGTTTGGATTAGACGTTTGTGTTCAAATATTGGGTTTAATGCAGAGCATATTACTATCTATTGTGATAGTCAGAGTGCTATTTGTTTGGTGAAAAATCCCTCTTTCCATGCCAAGACGAAGCACATTGATGTATGGTATCATTTCATTCATGATATGGTGGAAGATGAAAAGGTTAATCTAGAAAAGATGGATACTTTGGAGAATTTCGTTGATGCATTGACAAATCCTATGAGCACAAACAAGTATAGGTGGTGTGCTATTTTGATGGGCCTTGGGGCTTTTGATCTTCAATAACTTGGAGTTTAGAGGAAGCCAGTAAGTCTTTGCCAAGTGGGAACTTGTTAGAAAATGTGTGTCAACTTGCATGCTTGAATCTCTATTAAAGACTTGGCATTTTTTCCCTTTGTTGGCCTTCATTGTTGGACTATCGCCAAAATATTGAACCTTGTAACCTATGTCATGGGGTTTTGAAAGAACTTAACTTGGAGACATTAAGCTGGTCGCGAGATCGCTGGATTTCTAAACATGGGAACTCATGTTGTGGGGTTTGTAAGTTTCATAACCTCTCGACATGGTGATCTCTTTGTTGTCACAGGTTTTATAATTTTCCTAACTCTCGCCTAAAGGTTCTAAAGTTCAGGTTTCTCTCGACTTGCAAATTCCTTTCTTATTGTCGTAGGTTTTAGGAATATCCTAACCTTTGACTAGAGGTTGAGAAGTTTGAGTTTCTCCTGACTTGGCGACATGACCAATGGATGGTGGGACCAGTCTACGTGGATGGTGATGTCATCCATACAATAGTAGCATGGATGTTGTGTGGATAGTGGGGACCACATGGAATGGGCTGATAATTGGAATGATAGTCAAAAGCAATGGATGAGTGATGTGTCGACACATGGCACAAATTCATTCATTTTTTCTACATCACTATTGTGAATCAATGATGATTGGACTGAAAGCTATATTTCCTGATAGCAATATATTTGCATTAAATGCATGATCTAACTTGAGGGTTGACAAAGTGAAAATATGGAAATATTCTCTGTAACCAAATTTATTGTTGGGTGGCCTGATGCATGCACGATGGCGGTGTGCATGGCTCGAGACAAAGGAAGCTTGTCAATCAAAATAATGAAATTGACGAAAACCTAATAGTGGTTATGTGGTGAGATGTGTGTGTTGTCTGCATTGTAATAGTGTGAGGTGAAGCTGTAGTCGGTGAGTGAGGTTGACTAACGGGATTGTATTTCTATTGTGAGTTAACATCTGAGAGTGAAGTCTATAACTCTATATGTAATCTATTTATTGTTAGACAAAGTGACTTTACTTAGTGTGGTTGGTTTTTTCTCTCATAAGGGTTTTCCCACATATATCTGGCGTTATCTCTGTTTGTGATTTTTTGTCTGTCATTTTGTTCTATGAATGCGCATCTCAAATGAATGTAACTTGTTAAATGAATGTTTTTTCACTTCTTTCCTAAGGATTTTGCATTAGGAAGGTGTTTTCGCATCGTCGCTCTCCTTACAAGAGATAAAACCCAAAATTCAGAAATGATATTTACATAACTTAATTTTAGAAGGTGTGTGTCCTAGGTTAGTGACCTAGGACCCATTTGCCACATGGTGAATGGGTCCTCACTAGGTCTTAGGACCCTACTTTAACATAAAATTTCACATTGTTTGAACTATGTCCTAAATGAGTGACCTAGTACCCATTTTCCACATTTCGAATGGGTCCTCACATAGACCTAGGACCCTTTCTTGAAATATGTTTTTCACAATATGTTAATGATTTCAAATCCATAATTCAATGTCGGCTTGTGATATTTGAATTTTGGGAATTAATGCTAAGATATGCATAAATACAAGGCTATTTCACTTAGTTTCACCTATAATTTTTATGCAAGCATCCTAATACAAAACTTATGATCAAGAGAGCATTCAAGAGCATTCCTAAGGAATTCAAAGAAAAATTTGAAGCAGTATATTGTAGCTATCAAAGACTCCATTGTCATATCAACTTGATGTATTACATATTGCATGTTGCTAAGCTAATGTGTTGATGTAGCATTCAAGATCAATGAAGAATATAAAAGGCATTGCTACACATCAATTTTCATGATCAAGATCTATATTCATTGAAGCCACTTCATGTTAAGTTGCAGATTTGTTATCCAAGGTTTTAATTGAGGATTGGTGAGTTGTGACATTGCCTTTTGTTCATTCATCATTCCTTTATGCTTTTATCCATTTCAAGGTTTAATTACCAAAATGGGGTTTCACCAAGGAAAACCCCTATTCCCTTACAACACACCATTTTTCCCTCATTTGATGTGTGATTGTAGGGTTTAGGTTGAAGATCATTTGGAGAGAAAAATTGTAAAAGTTGTCAAAGTTGAAAACAAAGTTGTCAAATCATGGAAACTAAGCTATAAAATTTATTTTCAACTTTCTGGAAGTGGAAATCAGGTATCTAGGAGTGTAGATTGAGAGGAATGGAACCTAGAAACAAATTTTCTAGAGCCCTAGCTAGGATCCATTCACCTAGGGTGAATGAGTCCTTAGTGAGCCATGAAAAGTAACTTGTTAGAAAAGGTACAAAACATAAATATCCCTTTCAAAATTTCCCTAAAGTTTGTAGGTTCCATCACTATTATTATTTAGCTTCTAAATTCACTTTATAGCTTGTAATTTGGAGTTTATTTAATGGTTTTAATCTTTCTCCCCAAAGTACAATTAAGTTCATACCGCCATCCTTGCATAGATAGGAAATTTGTTGATTCATACCTTGATTTGGATCACCTTGTGGTTGTTAGTCACTTTATGGTTTGGATCTCATTTCCTTAAATGAAATTAGAGAAATAGGACCCCTTTTTCTCTTTTTGGATCCACTTTTACATTTTGGGGGGAAATTGTTGGCATATTGTTGTTAATGATGTCAAAAGAGGATTAGGTATGAGATGGAACTAACTATGTATGAAGGAGATTCAACATTGATGTCAAAAAATTTCATTGATGTCTAAGGAAGAAGGTGTATTATGGATCTAGAAGGAGGAGTGATTGTTGCAAATGTTCAAAGTATTGCAGTGTTGTCATGTTATTCTATCATGCTAGAGAGGTTTCCTTCTAAAATCAAGAGAAAAATCTAAGTCTAGCCTCAACATGGGTTCTTTGAGAGTTACTCAAAAATGTGTTGGAAGATCCGAAGGCTGAAGTCTATGCTAAATTTTTTGATACTTGTACTCTTGGCCTAGATTAGGGTTTTGCAGTAAAACCCTAGTGTTAGCTATCATGGCACCTTAACAGCCTTCTATTTTTTTGTTGACTGATGGTTGAAGGTTGTAGGTCAGTTAAGTCATAACTTATGGCCCTTAAGTTCATTCTATTATCAACCCCTTTCACCCCTGTCACCCATCTATTATTGGTGAGTTCCTCTGATGATCAAACCATGCATATTCTATGTTGAGATTTGACAACTATCAGTAGATATGGTGCATCACAGATAGATTTTGAGAAATGGTTTGTAATTCAATAATACATGATAAGTGGTTATTGCACATCATAGAAAGAAAGTTGAATTCTATATCAAGATCAGTGATATGTGATGAATATTTTCAACAGTCACAATCATGATGATCGAACAATGCATGATAGAGGAGAACGGGATCTTGGTAGGACCAGTTTCATGTGGCATCATATTTCCCAACAACTTCACATAGCTATAGTGAAGTGAAGAAGATTAAATATTTGAGCAATAAGTGATATTAATCAACAAGGATAGGTGTCAAATTATTATTGCATCACTAAAAGTTAGTGCATCACTATTAGGATTGGCATTAGTTGTAGCATATCATCAATATGTGATGAATGACGAAGAGTAAAAGAAAAGTGATCAGAGCGTGATCGCTACATTCTGAATATGAATGTGATTGTTCTAAGCATTTTGGCCATACATGATGTTTATAAAATTCAAGATCAACAAAGGAAATTTAAATAATCTCCCATCAGATAGTCATGATTTAAAGTTTTGACGTTGATTAAAGAATGCAATATTGTGACACGAAGGGAGGAGATTGATGGCTCAGATTTGAAAAAATGATCATGAACAACTAGCTCAGTGTAGGTAGGGTTTCACCTAAAAATAAATATGGAAATGAAAATTTATTGGTCTACCTGCTTCAACGATAGGTCTAATGCAATTAGATGCACAGAGCAGTGATACAGATGCCCATAGAGACAAATATCAAGACCAAATCGAAGGTTCAAAAGGTAGCATTAACTACATATCTGATCTTAGCCTTTGGTATTATGGAAAGGAAGGAAAATTCTCTACACCAGGAATTAATGTTGTGCGGCTTAGTGTAGCCAAAGGATAGTGAAGAAGATATTCACCCTAACAGAAGATTCAATCATGGAAGAATATCCTGAGGCAATCATGATCAATGTGCTCTACACAAAACAAATGTGAAGGGTCTCTAAGTATGAAGAGGAGAGTGTAGAGTTGTGTGGTCCTGAGCTCCTGAATCAGTATACTCAAAAATAGAAAAGGAGTGTTGTAAAAGAAGACAATAGTGTATTGAGGTGGACAGAGAATGCATTAAAGTAGGAGAGAAGTAGATATGAAGCTATGGGGTGAAGACCAATGAACTGAGTTGTTATGACAACAACAAAAAATTGAGTAATTACAAAAGTTAGTTGTAACATTGATAAGATTTCTTTAGGAAAAAAGTGTAATCATCTTATATGTTATAAATCTGATTGGTTGGTTCCATAAAATAACTAAGTCGGTGCTCAGTTCAAAGGATAGGCCTCTCCTTAGGGTTTGTTCCCCTAAAAATTGTAATAGAGGATTTCATTGTGAGGCTTATTAAGACAATAGCTCCTAGTAGCATTTTCTCACCATGGTTTTTCCCATCTTGGGTTTTCCATGTATATCTATTGTTATGTGTTGATTTTTTTATGTGCATGTGTTTGTTATATCTTTAAGTTTTAATTTACACATTTAGGTTTCAAGTGTTATGTGTATTCTTTAATAAGAAGGCTAAAATTTTAGTATCTATTGATTCACCCTCCCCTCTCAGTAGATTGTTGTGTTCCAACAATTGGTATTAGAGCCCTAGGTACCCTAGGAGAAGCTTAATCATCTCAGGTAGATGCTTGAATTTATGAACACAAATTTCCAATCAAGAAAGATCTTCCTCAACCAAGCCACCTAATTTTGATGAAACAAATTATTGCTATTAGAGCTCATTAATGAAAGGGTATTTGGAATCTTTGGGTTTTGATGTATGGATGTTTGTGGTAACTAGATACACACCACCTTCCACACCACCTAATGATGTTGTAGCTAAAATTTATTTTGAGAACAATGAGAAATCATGGTTGCTATCATGAATAGTCTATCTAGGTTTTTGCACAACAAAGTTATGTACTATACGAATGCATAGGATGTCTAGGATACATTAAAGAATATTTATGGAGAAGATGACAAGGTAAAGTTAGGAAAGCTATAAATATTGAAAGCTAGATTTGAAGGCCTAAGAATGTCAGAGGAATAAAAGATCACAAACTATCATTTGAGAGTCGATGATATTGTGAACTCTATCAAAGGACATGGAGAAGAGTTGAAAGAGGATGTAGTTGTAGTGAAAGTCCTTAGATCAATGAAATATAGGTATGACCCTAAGATCTCAAGTATAGAAGAAGGGAGAGAAATAGAAAAACTAACTCTAAATGAGCTACATGGTATATTCACAACCTATGAGATGAGGATGAGAGATGAAGAACCATCTAGGAAAGAAGCTACTTTCAACATAGTTAACAAGGAGAAGGATGTTCCCCCCAAGAAAGAAAAGGTAGAAATGAATCCATTTGAGGATGATGAGATTGATAAAGAAGAGTATCCATAAAATACAAAGCTAAGATGCCCTTCAAGTACTTTGAATGTGGAAAATTAGGTAATTTCACTACTAAATGTCCTTACAATAAGAAATGAAACTTTTAACAAGAGGTAGATGATAAAATGAAGAAACCTTACTACCCTAAGAGAAGAAATTTTCAAAAGAAAAAGAAAAGTCTATACATACAAGAAGATAGTGATGTATCAGATTTTAATAGCTTCGATGATGAACAAAACTATGCCTTTGTTGCTAGAAATAGTGAGTTTCTCTTCATGGAAAAAGAGCCTGAGGAGCAAAAAAACGAAAAGGCTGAAGAACCCCTTGAAGAGGGTGAAGATGAAGGAGTAGTTGATCTAGAACAAGAAATCATCTATGCCCTAGATGAGTTTGATGATCTTAGAGATGAGATTGAAAAGTTGAAAAAGGATAACAAGCAACAGAAGAAGCTTGCACAAAAATAGTTCGACAAACTAAGCAAGGAACTTGAATAATTTACCAAAAATGTGGTAGATTTGAAGCTAAAACTAGAAGAAGACAAGAGAGCAGGAGATGTAATTCAATCCAAGCTATAGTCTAAAGCTAACATATGCATGAAGCTTGTGGAAGAAATTATTGCTCTAAGGAGGGATTTGGCTAGGGAAAATGAACAAATAGAGAAAGGACTCAAGTTGAAAAGTGGTCAAACATTTTAGATGAATTATTAAGCACCCAAAAGCTAGAAAACAAAAAAAAAAAGGCTTAGGTCTAGAGAAAGGGAAAATATCATTTTTTGATGCTTCTGCAAAGCTATATGAAAGATTTAGAGTAGAAGAAAAGTCTAAATCTATCAAGGAAAATAACTGCAAAGGAAGTGACTACAATTGGAAATCTACAAAGGAAGAGAAAACCAAGGAAGAAAAGAAGCCTGCTGTAGAAAAGAAGGATAGCCAATCAGATCCTATGCATAAGAATAAAAAGAAAAAATTCAAAAGGACTGATGGTGATGGATTCACTAAAGTGAGGGACATAAGAATATGGATGCAAAAAAGACCCCCTTCTCCAGTACAAAATGTTATGACTAAGTATGCCTCATATTTTTATGGATATTTCTATTCATGTAATCAGTTTGGTTATAGGGCTAGAGAATGTAGAATCATTCCTAAAAGGAGTGCAAATTTTGAAAGAAAAAAATCATTTGCTTCATTACTTGATGTGAATATAGTCTGGTATAATTGTAATAACTTTGGTCACATAGCTAAAAATTGTAGAAGAAAGTTTACAAAACCAAATGCTAAGAATGAGAAAAAGAAAATATTATCTCCTAAGACAAACAAAGAATTAGATACTAAGGAGGAAATGGTTGATAAGACAAAAAGGAATAGTAAGAAAGTGTGGAAAGAAAGGGAGAAATCTCCACACAATCATTGATTGTACAAACAACTCTGCATACCAAAATTCAAATTCTATTGGTGATAGATAGTGGTTGCTCCAAGCACATGACTAGAGAAAAGAGCAAGTTCATCAAACTCAAGAAATATAATGGAGGATCTATGAGTTTGGGTGATAACATTGTAGTAAAAATATGTAGTAAGCATCTTAATCCTAGATTGTAAAAACCCAACAAAGGATGCCTTGTATGTTGAATGTTTAAAGCACAATTTGTTCAATCTGAGAAAAATTTGTGACAATGGTTATAAGGTCACATTTGATTCAAAAGGTTACAAAATCAAAAAGAATGGAAAGATATTTGCACAAGGATTGAGAACCAACTACAATATTTACAACCTTTCTGAATTAAAAGGCCAAAGCTTTCAAATAGGACAAGTTGATGAAAGCTAGTTATGGCACAAAATATTAGGCCATATAAACTTTGACAACTTGGTGAAGGTGAGCTCAATAGGTTTGGTTAGACATATTCCTAAGGTAAAAAAAAAATTCATTTGCAAAGAGTGTTTGTAGGGAAAGAAAACAAAGGCTAGTTTTCCAAACAAAGAATATTCAACTACTAATCCTCTATAACTGATTCATACATATTTATGTGGACCCACAAGAACAAGAGGTATCAAAGGAGAAAGCTATTTTATGTTGTTAATAGATGACTATACATGAATGACATTTTTGAGAGATAAATAAAAACAGCTTGAGAGATTTAAAATATTCAGAAAGATGGTTGAGAAGGAGGTAGGAAGGAAGATAAAATGTTTAATGTTAGATAGAGGAAGAGAATTCACATTAGGTGAATCTATTGAATACTGTGAGGCACATGGAATCAAGAGACAATTTTCAGCACTAGGATCTCTGCAACAAAATGGAGTGATAGAAATGAAGAATAGAGTTGTGCAAGACATGGCTAGAAAAATGCTAAAAGAAGCCAAATTAACTAATGTGTTCTTGAGAGAAGAAATACATACTACAATATACACTCTAAATAGAGTCCAAATATGAGTACATAGTGATAACTTACTCCCTATGCATTGTGGTATGGTAGGCTTGCATTTGTGAAATACTTTAAAGTGTTTGACAGTAAGTGCTACATCAAAAGAGAAGATGAAAACTTAGGAAATTTTGAATCAAGAAGTGATAAAGGAATATTTTTAGGATATTCCACTCAAAGTAAAGAATACAAATGCTATAACAAAAGGATAGAAAATATTTTGGAAAGCATCAATATAAAGATTGATAAAAGTATAAAAAACATCAAAGCTGATCAAGAAAAATTTGATGATGAGTTAGATTATGAAGACAATATAGCAAATAATGAAGAAGAATATGAGGAAGTAGAATTTGAGAAGGCCCCTACAAAGTATGTTCAAAAATATTATCCAGCAGATCAGATAATTGGGGATAAAAATGAAGGACTTCAGACTAGAAGGTGATATGTTAAGAACAAAGAACAAGTAAATTTTTCTCTTTTGTCATAAATTGAACCAAAAAGTTTTTCTGAAGCCAGAAAGGATGAGAGATGGATAGAATCCATAAAAGAAGACTTAAATCAGATTGAAAAGAATAAAACATGGGAATTGGTACCTAGGCCTCCAAGAAAAAATGTGATTTCTACCAATTGGATGTTTAGAAATAAGTTGAATGAAGATGGAGTTGTAATTAGAAACAATGTAAGATTAGTGTGCAAGGGGTATACACAAGTTGAAGGCATTGATTTTGAAGAAAAAATTGCACTTGTGGAAAGACTAGGAGCAATCAGAATGTTTCTTGCATTTTTACTCTACAAAGGATTCAAAGTGTATCCGATGGATGCCAAGTTTGCATTCTTGTATGGAAATTTAGAAGAGGAAATTTACATAGAGTAATTAGAAGGTTTTTAACTTTTAGAGGATGATGATTATGTCTGTAGATTGAGAAATACCTTATATGGTCTAAAACAAGCACCTAGACAATGGTATTCAAGATTAGACCAATATTTGTAGCAACAAGGATTTAAAAGGGATGTGCAAATAGTAACTTGTATTTTAAATATGAAGGTGAGCACATGATTATAGTTATTTACATCTAGATGACATCATTTTTGGTGGTAGCAATGATAAAATGTGTAAAACATTTTCTACACACATGCAAGATGAATTTGTGATGTCAATGTTAGGAGAATTGTCATTTTTCCTTGGTTTACAAATTGTACAGACTAATAATGGGATATTCATATTTGAAACTAATTATACTAAGGAGATGCTTAAAAAATTTGGCATGTAAGACAACAGACCAGTTAGTACCCCCATGATAACTGGCTACAAGTTGAGTAAATCAAATGAATCACCTAAGGAAAATCAGACAATGTATAGGTCAATGATTGGAAGCTTGTTGTATTTAACTGCATCAAAGCTAGATATTATGCAAGAAGTATGTTTAGAGGCTATATTTTAGGAAGCACCTAGAGAGTCAAATGTTAATGCAGTAAAAATAATTTTTGGATACATCAACAATACTGTTGACTACGGACTTTGGTATCCCAAGATAAAGGACTTCATTGTAACTACATATACAAATGTTGATTGGGAAGGAAGTCTAGATGATAGGAAAATAATCAATGGTGGAGCATTCTTCTTGGGAAACAAGTTAGTTTCATGGATGAGCAAGAATAAAGAATCAACCACTTTATCCACTACTGAAGCAGGGTATGTGGCAGTAGCAGCATGTCATACTCAAGTTCTATGGATGAAGCAAAATCTTAAAGACATCAAGGTGGAGTACAAGGAACCTACCTCAATTTTTTGTGAAAATTTAAGTGCCATAAACATATCAAAGAATCCAATTATGCACTCTAAAGAAAAATAACATATCCATTAAGTATCACTTTATAAGAGAGAAGGTTATAGACAAGGAAGTCATCATGGAATACGTTCCTACAAGGGAACGAGTAGCAAAAATCTTGACCAATCCTCATCCCAAGGAAAATTTTGAATAGCTAAGGAAAAAATTGGGAGTTATTGCTCCCACATCATATCACTAGTCACTAGTGATGGGAAATAATTTCATG
This sequence comes from Sequoia sempervirens, assembly GCA_007258455.2. Classification (NCBI taxonomy): domain Eukaryota; kingdom Viridiplantae; phylum Streptophyta; class Pinopsida; order Cupressales; family Cupressaceae; genus Sequoia; species Sequoia sempervirens. The sequence continues at coordinate 33,194,489 of VDFB02072274.1, forward strand.
GGGAGTTTCATCTATATTTCATTCATCCCTAGAAATAGACAAGATGCATCAAGTCAAATATCAATGTTTTTACAATTTTCTAATGACTTCATGGTTGCATAATCATGATTCCTACTTTTTCTTTGAATTTCTTGTCAAAAGGGGAGTAATGTGCTAGGGAGATTCTACCCTTTTCCATTGATTTCAAAGGGGGAGAATTGTGATCAAATGATCAATTGATAATGATAAGCATGGTAGCCATGTGCTTACTAACTGGGAGTATTTCCTAATGTGTCCAATTCGTACAAAGCTTAAGGCCTCAATTGATTCCAATTGGTATTAGATCAATTTAGCCCATTAGTATGAGCATTTAGTCTTGCCATCAATGATAAAGGGGGATATTATTGGCATATTGTTGCCATTAATGTTAAAAGGGGAACATGTGTGAGATGGAACTGACTCTATATGAATGAGAGCCAGCATTGATGTCTAAGGAAGAAGGTGTATTGTGGATCTAAAAGGAGGAGTGAATGCTGCAAATGTTGTTCAAAGTATTGTAGTGTTGTCATGCTATTATGTCATGTTGCAAAGGTTTCCTTCTAAAATCAAGAGGAAAATCTAATTCCAAACTCAACATCAGTTCTTTGAGCACTACTCAAAATGTTTGGCAAATCTGAAGGTTGAATTCTATGCTAAAAATTGTCACACTTGTGCTCTCGGCTTGGATTAGGGTTTTACAATTAAACCCTAGTGTTAGCTTTCATGGCACCTTAACAACCTTCTATTTTTTGGTTGACTAATGGTTGAAAATTGTAGGTTAATTAATTCATAACTTATGGCCCTTAAGTTTGTTCGATGATTGGCCCCTTTCACCCTCATCACCTGGCTATTGTCAGTGAGTTCCTTTGATGATTGGACCATGCACATTTTATGTTGAGATATAATGGCTATCGTAGGATATTGTGCATCATAGATATCTTTTGAGAACTAGTTTTTAATTCAATGATACATGATGAGTGGTTATCACACATCACAGAAAGCAAGTTGAAGTCTACCTCAAGATCAACGATATGCAAGGAATATTTTCAACGATTGTGATCATGATGATTGGATGATGCATGATAGAGGAGAACATGATCTTGGTGGGACCAATGTCATGTGACATCATATCACCCAATTGCTTCACATCTCTATTGTTAAGCAAAGAAGATTAAATATTTGAGCAAAAGCGATGTCAATCAACAAGGACAAGTGTCAAACTATTATTGCATCATTGTTAGGATTGGTGTTGGTTGTAGCATATCAACAATATCTAATGAATGATGAAGAGTAAAAGAAAAGTGATTGGAGGGTGATCGATACATCCCAAATATGGATGTGATTTTTCTAAGCATTTGGGCAATGCATGATGTTTATGAAAGTAGAGATCAACAAAGGAAATTTAAATGATCGCCCATTAGATGGTAATGATTTAAATTTTTGATGATGATTAAAGATTGTAGGATTGTGGCATGAAGGGAGGAGATCGATGGCTAAAATTTGAACAAATTGATCATGAATGGCTAGCTCCATGTAGGTAGGGTTTCACCTAAAAACTGACATGGAAATGAAAAATTATTGGTCTACCTACTTCATCGATAGGTGTAATGCAATTAGATGCATAGAGAGGTGGTATAGATGCCCACAAAGACAAAGATCAAGATCAGATATGATGCAGGAGCATCCAGTCGTGTAAGGGCAATCTTGCATCATCGAAAAATAGTTAAATTTCAAGTTTCTCAGTTTTTAGATGCTTTTACATTTTTGGATACCCTTTTCATCATAATGAAATTCCCAATTTATGATTTTTATTTTCTATTCCTGGGTTGAAAGATATTGCAGCTTTAGTTGCCTAGATTTGCACCTGAAAATCTTTCGAGTTAGATTTGAGGCACTTAGAGTTCCTGGATCGGCCCCAAAACTTGACAAAATTAGCATGGCAGATTTCAAGCGCGTTATTGACTTTGTGACCTTTCCAACGGTTCAAACGGTTCATGAATCAGAGTCCCGGATCAAAAGTTATGGCCCCGGGAAGTTGGCACACTTTCTAGAAGATACAATTGCAAATGCTCTTTTGAAATTTGAACTTCATGTTGTAAATTTTTGGCGCCAAATCGCCTAAACTCAAATTTTAATATTGTTTTGGCTCTAAACTAATGAGGAGCTCAATTTATGGGTGGGTTTCTAATTTTTGGGTAACTTTTTGGGACAATCTCGCATATTGCGAAAGGGTGATTCTGTAGCCTTCTGTAACTTGCACGTGTTGTAGAACTTGGGGATTTGAGATCCTCTGCATGTAAGAAGCTCCATTTTCTGAATAATAAATTTATTCTCTTGTTTGTGAGTTATTTTCTATGTCTCGAGCTATGCCCTCGTCAAGTGGTATCAAAGCAGGTTTTCTTGAGCATGTGGACAGATCGCCGATCGTGAGGTAGTTTGCACCAGGACCGTGGTTGTGGGTTGAGGTCATGAAAGATGCCTCCAAGAGTGATGCTTGGTAGGCATGGTGGTGCAAGAGGTGGTCGAGGTGGCAGAAATGTTGGTGGAAGAGATGCACTGGCAGCCCTCTAGAGATAGATTGATGCATTACAAGAGCAGTTAAGAAGAGGGTTAAACCCGAAGGAGGAAAGTGAGGATGAAGGAGAGGAAGAAGGTTCAAATGTAGAACAGGAAGAAGAAGCAATTGATCAAGACCAAATGTAGCTAATAATGGCCATTTCAAAGATCGGGAAAAGACCCAGAGCAAAAGTCCCCAGTTATTCCAGAAGTTTGAACCCGAAAGAGTTGATCGACTGGATCAATGAGCTAGAAGAATATTTTGAGTATGAGGAAATAGAGGACCCAGATCGGGTTAAGTTTGTGAAAATGAAGCTAAAGGGCCATGCCAGTATTTGGTGGAAAGAGGTCTAGTTGGAAAGAAATTGAAGAGGAAAAGGAAATATCACTAGATGGGATCACATGGTAGAGAAACTGAAGAAGCAGTTCATACCAGTGGACTACAAGTTAGATATGTTGAAGAAATTGCAAGGGTTGAAGTAAGGAAGCAGATCTGTGAAAGAATATACTGAATATTTTCACAAGATAATCATCAGAACAGGCCACATAGAGGCCAATAAGGAGAAGGTAGCCCAATATTTTAATGGGTTACGATTGAGCATTCAGGAGGAGTTAAGCCTAGTCTGAATGACCACCATTGAGGATGTGTATCAGTTTTCTTTAAAGGTGGAAGAGAAGCTGAACAAAATATTTGATGGCAAGCAAAAAGGATGAAGAGGTCAAAGTGGAAGGGGTAGTGGAAGACCTTCAGGAAGCCAAAATGATGATGAAAAGAAAAGTGAAGATGTGGGTACCAGCCGAAGCCAAAGGAATGACAACTTCTACCGCCCTCGTAATCAAAATAGTGGTGATCAATGAGGTAGAGGACAAGGGAGATATGGACAAGGATCTATAAGAGGTGGTTTCAAAGGAACGTGTTTCCAGTGTGGTGAAGAAGGGCATCAAGCCTATGAATGTCCACAACACCAAGGAAGGGCAGAAAAAAGGTCAGAAGGTCATGGAAGGGTTGTGCATGCAGTTAAGGAGGCCCAATCTGAACATTCAGATGATGCTAAAAGGGGAAAAGGCCTAGTGATTAGGAGAGCCCTGGTGACTGAGGAAAAGGAACCATAACAGAGGAAGAATCTGTTTCACACAAGGTGCAAGTGTGAAGGAAAATGTTGTGATGTCATTATTGACAATGGAAGCATCGATAATCTGGTGTCAAAAGAGATGGTCACAAAGTTAAAGCTGGAGAGGGAAAGGCACCTGCATCCATATCGAATTGCCTAGTTGCAGAAAGACCACAAAGTTTTGGTCAATGAGCAGTGCCTAGTAAAGTTCAAGATCAGGAGCTACCATGATGAGGTACCCTGTGATATCATCCCCATGGATGCATGTCACATGTTGTTGGGGAGGCCGTGGCAGTTCGATAGGTGAGCTATACATAATGGACATGCAAACACTTATTCCTTGACAAAGGATGGGGTTCATCACAAGTTGAAACCCCTGAAGGAGACCGAAGAAAAGGTATGCAGTAGTGCTAGAATTTGTTATGTAGATGGAAGAAAATTTTTAGAAGGTATGAAGCATGAGAATATGTGTTATGCATTGATTCCTAGAGTGAGTAAGGAGGATAGTGAGAAGGTTCTAGAAGAAGTTTCTGGGATGTTGGATGAGTTTCAGGATATTGTTTATGATAATGTACCTGAGGGTTTACCACCAATAAGGAAGATCAGTCATCAAATTGACTTGATTCCTGGAGCCAGTTTTCCAAATAAGGCATCTCATAGAATGACTCCAATAGAAAATGAAGAGTTGAATAGACAAGTTCAAGAGTTGTTGAGAAAGGGTTTGATACATGAGAGTTTGAGTCCATGTGCAGTACCTGCAGTACTAGCACCAAAGAAGGATGGGGAGTGAAGGATTTGTATAGATTCCTGAGCCATAAACAAGTTAACAATCAAGTACATATTTCCCCTGCCAAGGATGGATAACCTGATGGACTATTTGAGTGGAGCTCAGTACTTCACAAGGATTGATCTGAAGAGTGGATATCACCAGATCTAGATTCGAGAGGGAGATGAATGGAAGACTGCCTTCAAGAACAAAGAGGTCCTGTATGAGTGGTTAGTCATGCCTTTTGGGCTAACCAATGCACCGAGCACATTCATGTAGCTCATGAATGAGGTATTAAAAGAATTTCTAGGAAGTTTTGTTATTGTGTATTTAGATGATATTTTGATTTTTAGTAAGACGTTGGATGAGCATCTAATGCATATTTGGAGAGACTTTGAGAAGTTAAGAGAAGAGAAACTATTGATTAATCTGAAGAAGTACAGTTTTGTGAAGAGGGAGTTAGTGTACTTGGGGTTTGTTGTCTCAACAGAAGGTCTCAAGATGGACCCAGAGAAGGTGAAGGCTATTCTAGAATGGCCTACCCCAAGAACTACTACCGAGGTGAGATCTTTCCATGGTTTGGCTAGTTTTTATAGAAAGCTCATTAGAAACTTCAGTAGTATTTGTGGACCCCTGACTAAAATAATGAGAGGGGATAGAAAGAATTCAAGAGGAGCGTAGAGCGGCAAAAAGTTTTGAAATGTTAAAGTAGAGGTGACAGAGCAACCTATTCTAGCCCTCCCAAATTTCAACAAAATGTTTCAGGTGGATTGTGATGCCAGTGGTTGTGCCATTGGAGCAATGTTGAGCCAAGAAGGTAAGCCCATTGCCTATTTCAGTGAAAAGTTAAATGATGCCAAGAGAAAGTATTTTGTATATGATTAAGAATTTTATGTGATAGTTCAAGCATTAAAGAAATGGAGACATTATTTGTTTCCAAAGGAATTTATTCTATATACTAATCATCAGGCCTTGCAGTACCTAAATAGTCAGGGAAAATTAAATCAAAGGCATATGAAATGGATAGATTTTTTGCAGAGTTATACCTTTGTTTTGAAACATAAGAGTGGGAAGTCAAATAGGGTTGTAGATGCCTTAAGTAGGAGGCATACATTGATGACAAAGATGCAGATTGAAGTGGTTGGGTTCAATGAACTCAAGACACTGTATGCAGAAGATCCTGATTTTGTAGAGGCTTGGAAAACTTGCAAGGAACCTGTTACAATAGACAGGACAAGGTGGCTATTTCATAATCCAAGATGGCATGTTATTTAAGGAAAGTCAATTGTGTATCCCAGGAGTTCCATGAGGGAGAACCTGATAAAGGAGAAGCATAGTGGAGGAATGGCAAGACATTTTGGTCGGGATAAGACCATTGCCATTATCAGTGAGCATTATTATTGGCCTCAGTTGTCACAGGATGTGAAGAAGTTTGTACAAAGCTGCAGGGTATGTCAGATGGCTAAAAGAGTGAGCTAGAATATAGGCTTATATCAGCCCTTACCTGTACCAGAGAGGCCATGGGAGGATATAAGTATGGACTTTGTTCTTGGTTTGCCAAGGACACAATGAGGGAATGATTCAGTCTTTGTGGTGGTTGATAGGTTTTCGAAGATGGCACATTTCATTCCATGTTAGAAGACCCATGATGTAGTCCACATTGTTGACTTGTTCTTCAAAGAGGTGGTGAGGCTACATGGTCTACCAAAGAGTATTGTTTTAGATCATAACACCAAATTTGTGGGGTACTTTTGGAGGACCTTGTGGAAGAAGTTGAAGAGAGAGTTGAAGTTCAATTCTACACACCATCCACAAACAGATGGGCAGACAGAGGTTGTTAATAGGAGTCTGGGTAACCTACTGAGATGTTTGGTAGTAGATAAACCCAAGGGATGGGACTTGATCTTACCCTAGTCAGAATTTTCTTACAACAATTCTATCAACAGAAGCACTAGTAGATCACCATTCTAGATTGTGTATGGAGGTAGCCCCAGAATAGCTCCAAAATTGAGGAAGATGGACCAAGAGAATAAAATAAGTGTTGAAGTCAAAGCTTTTGTAAAACACATCAAGGATATACATGAGAAGGTAAGAGAACATATTAACAAGATGAATATGTAGTATAAGGCTAAGGCAGATCAGAAGAGGAGGTATAGGGAGTTTCAGATTGGTGATGAAGTGATGGTCCACTTGAGGAAAGAAAGGTTTCCAGTGGGAACATATAACAAATTGATGATGAAGAAGTTCGGTCCCTGTAAAATTTTGAAGAGGCATGATTCAGGGAATGCATATGAGGTAGAGTTGCCAGATGGATTCAACATTTCCCCTATGTTCAACATTTTAAATTTGACAGAGTATCATGAAGGTGGTGTAGAGGAAGTACCAATGATGGAATAGTGTGGCATTCTAGTGCCTACTTCAGAAAAGGAGGAGATTGAAGAAATCCTGGATAGTCATGTGGGAAGGAGTACCAGGAACAGGCAGTATGAAGAATATCTGGTGAAATGGAAAGGAAGGCCTATTGAAGATTCATCCTGGTTGCCTAAGGCAGAAGCTGACCATTTGGATTTTCCTCCACCATCTGAGACGTGATGGGGTCACTTCTCAAATTACCCCGGGTGTCCGATGTGGAGCATCCAGTGGTGTAAGGGCAATCTTGCATCACCCAAAAATAGTTAAATTTCAAGTTTCTCAGTTTTAGATGCTTTTACATTTTTGGATACCCTTTTCATCATAATGAAATTCCCAATTTATGGTTTTTATTTTCTATTCCTAGGTTGAAAGATATTGCAGTTTTAGTTTCCCAGATTTGCACCTAAAAATCTTCTGAGTTAGATTTGAGGCACTTAGATTTCCTAGATTGGCCCCAAAACTTGCTAAAATTACAATTTCAAGCACATTATTGACTTCGAGACCTTTCCAACGGTTCAAACGGTTCGTGAATCGGAGTCCCGGATCAAAAGTTATGGCCCTAGGAAGTTGGCGCACTTTCTAGAAGATACAATTGCAAATGCTCTTTTGAAATTTGAACTTCATGTTGTAAATTTTCGTAAACTGAATCAAATTGTTTTGGCTCCAAACTAATGAGGAGCTCTATTTTGGGCGGGTTTCTAATTTTTGGGTAAAATTTTGGGGACAAGCTCGCATATTGTGAAAGGGTGATTCTGTAGCCTTCTGTAACTTGCATGTGCTGTAGAACTTAGGGATTTGAGATCCTCTGCAAGTAAGAAGCTCCATTTTCTGAATAATAAAGTCATTCTCTTGTTTGTGATTTATTTTCTAAGTCTCAGGATATGCCCTCATCAAGATCAAAGGTTCAAAAGGTAGCACTAACTACATATCTGATCTTAGGGTTTAGTATTATGGAAAGGAAGGAAAATTCTCTGCATAAGGAATTAATCTTGTGTAAATTATTGCAACTAGAGGAAAATGAAGAAGACACTGACCCTAATAGAAAATATGATCATAGTAGAAGATCCTGAGGAAATCATGATTAATGTACTCTACACAAAAAAATGTGTAGGGTGTGTAAGTATGAAGAAGAGAGTGTAGAGTTATGTGGTCCTAAGCTCTTGAATCAACATACTTGAAAAAATAAAAGGAGAGCTATAGAGGAAGATAGTAGTGCATTGAGGCAGACAAAGAATGCACCAAAGGAGAAGGAGAGAAGCAGAGTTGAAGTTGTGGGGTGTCGAATAGTGAACATAGTTGTTGTGACAGCAAAAAAGAATTGAGTACTTATAGAAGTTAGTTGTAACATTGATAAGAGTTCCTTAGGATCAAATTGTAATCATATTATATGTTGTAAATATGATTTGTTAGTTCCATTAGATAATTGAGTTGGTTCTTAGTCTAGGGGATAGGTGTCTCCTTAGGGTTGGTGCCCTTAAAAATTGTAACAAAGGATTTCATTGTGAGGCTGGATTAGGACAGTAGCTCCTAGTAGCATTTTCTCACCATGATTTTTCCCATCTCAGGTTTTCCACATATATCTATTGTTATGTGTTGATTTTTTTTATGTGCATGTGTTTGTCATATCTTTAAGTTTTAATCTTCACATAAATTTTTTTAGTGCTGTGTCTACTCTATAAAAAGAAGGCTAAAATTTTAGTTTCTATTGATCCACCCCCCCTCTCAGTAGATTGTTTTCTTCCAAAAAAAATCTCCTCCTATATTATTTTTCTAGGTTTCATTCAATATCACTTTCTAAGGGAAAATGTTAAAAAACAAGAAGTCAGATTGTAAATATTTTCACTAAGGCACTTTCAAAGGATACTTTTGAATATCTTTGGTAGAAGTTAGTGGCTATTTCCCCTCCTTTTTTTAACTCTATGCATAGATGGTGCATTTGTTTAGGGGGAGAAATTCATTTCATACACTTTTCTCCTAGATTGATGTGTGCTACCTCTTTAAAGTGGTTAGGTAGTTGGTTGGTTGTTGTTGATAGGGGAAACTTGCATAATTATTTAGGGAGAAGTATGATTGTTAAGGATGCATTGATGATTGAATTGAAGACATTGTCCCTTTGTCCTTAATGACAAAGGGTGATAATGCATAGGTTTGTGTTGCCATTAATGCTAAAGGGGGATATTGTTGCACATATTCTTGGAATTTTTTGTCATTGATGTTAACGCTCACTTTGATGCTTGTGTGAAAACTCAATTTGAGCTATCATTAATGCTTACATTTGTATGTTGATGGTACACTATGATGTTGTCCTAAATGTGATAATCCTAATGTTTATGGTTTGATGTCATGCCTTGTTTTCTTTCAATTAGAGTAGTTTTGAGTATGGTTGCTATTAGTAGAGATGATATCACGATATATTAAGATGAGGATTAGAAGTAGTGCTAAATTTGGAAAGTTGTTGCTGATTGTATCTAGTATTTTGTATGCTCTCTCCTATTGTTCCTAAGGAATTATGTGCTTCTATAAGTAATTTATGGTCTCTAAATGTTAGTGAAATATTCTAGTACATGAAGTTTCTTTGAATACCACTTGGGAGAATGCTCTATATTCCTCCATCTTTGAAGATATGGCATTGTAGTTTTGGATTCAGTGCTTTTATTTTGTGGATGTTGCACTCTTATCTTTTCAAGTGACCAGTATTGTCGAGAAGGTTTCTAGTAATTGCAGTGGATTGACACATTTGTAGCTTATTAGGAATCATCCAAAAAGTGCTCTACATTTCTATAAATTGTTGTTTTTTTGCAAGAATGAAGGTGTTGTCATTGATGTCAACTATTCAATTGGTTATCAACTGGTTGTTTTTTTCATTAATGTCATGGATGCAAGTTATTTGTTGTATATGTTGAGGGTATTGAGAAAATTGTAATGAACAAATATTGCAAGTGTTTAGTGGTTGTTTTGGGTTTTGCTTCAAGATTTGATCCTATATTTTTGTGGTTCAAATATGGTTATTATGGTTGTTGGAAGTTGTTATATCTAATTTTTGGCTTATGATTCATTGTACAGTGTGAGTTATGTTCACTAGTTGTGAACTATGGTTTTTTGTGTTTTTGGTTGAGGTCCGAGAGAAATTTTGTTGGTCTAGATTTCCTTTTGGTTAAGTCTTATGACTTGCAGTTCTAGAGTTAAGTTCTTATGATTGTGTTGAAGATAATTTTGGTGTCTAGAAGGATTTGATCATGTTAAGGATTGTGCGAGCTTAATCTTTTTGTGTGTTTTATGCTAGTTTGTCCAACCTTGTGTTCAACACTACTTTCAAAGTTGATGAAGCATGTTGGGAACTATTTGTGTCCTCATAAAGCATTTGTTTTTGTCGCCCTCATTCTAATTCCACCTTAGGATGTTTTAATGCCAACCTAATTTGAATTTAACATGATGATGGCTGACTTTGGATATGTTTCAAAGTTGAAGATGGTATAAATACAAGATGAACAAAGAGATAAGTGCAAAGAAATAAAGATAGATGTGAAGCAAATGTGAATCAATGTGTGTATGTGATGCAAGTGTGGCATATTAGTGCAAAGTATAAATGTTGAGTTTCTAGATGCAGTGAATTGAAGGTGTACTCTATCTTTCATGCATGTCTACAAGTGGTTGAGTAAATTGTGGTGGAAATATTTGTTGCATTGACATTGTCTTCTCTCTGTAACATATCTCTTCTATCTTCTTTTTATATTTGTGGCAGTGAGCCCTCTAGCTAGTTAACCCTGTTGGACTGTGAGTCCTGATCTAGATAATGAGTCCTTGTTTTGGTAGTGAGCCTTTTTTGTCGTAGTGAACCTTTGTAATCAGTTTTGATATTCTCTATAGTGTGAGCTAATCCTCATCACGTTTTTTCCCTTATTGGATTTTCCACATAAATCTAGTGTTACTATGTTTGTGTGATGGTTTTCAATTTTTGCACTTGCACTTAATGTTTAATCATTTTAGTAGAGTTAATGATTTATGATTGATCAAAGTTCTAGTGAATGTTTTAAAATTTTAGATTTGCTACAAAAGATTCACCCCCCCTCTCAGTTGTCTTGTTCAACATTTTATGCTCCTGTAGCTTGGTGGACATGTTTTTACTATTTTTGTAGCAGGTCTCGATTAATATTTCATCTGATGGTTTTTACCACAAGTTGTTTTGTTAATGTTCTATCTCATGGTTGTGTCTTTTGGGATTTTGTGATGATGTGGTCTATTTCTATTTGGTTTGTGGTGGTTGTTAGTGCAATGATAGTGTGAGAGAAGTATATGGAAATATCTAGATGTTCATGAAACATCCCTTTATGGTTTGTACATCAATGATTGATCTCTTTGGTGTCGTATATTATTTTGAGTTGGTTTTTTGGGTAATTTATGGATGTCTGGCCAAAAGGGTTTGTTCTCTTGCTTGTGCTGTGTGCTTGGGGGTCTATGCCAACATTTGAAGTTGTGTTTAGTTATGTTTGGGCTCTTCCTTATCTTGTTGAGAACCACATTGAGTAAATTTAGTTTAAAGTATGTTTTTGGGATGACTTGTAATGTGTTACTTGTAATTCTAAATCTTCATGTATCTTTCTATTAAACAGTGAGTTTATTCAATAGGTCCATGTATCTTTCCTCGAGGTTATGAGCCTCTACCTAAAATTCCCTTTCTATCCTTCTCTAATTTGGTGTTCCTTATCCTATAAGTCCTTTGAGGAGTAATGTATTTCCTTTAGTAGTGAGCCATAAAAAAAATTGTAATTTTGTTAGTAGTGAGCTTCATATATTGCGATATTTCTCACCATGGTTTTTCCCTAACTGGGTTTTCCACATATATTTGGTGATGTCTTATGCATGTGTGTTCATTTCTTTTTCTTTTATTGCTACTAATTTTATTAAGTGTTGTGGATCTGGTTAAGGGTTGTTGATCTTATTTAAAAGTCTAAATTTGGATTAGCTTACCAAAGAGCATAAGAAAATTTTAAGAAAATTTCAAGAATTTAACACCATAAATAATAAATAAATAATTATTTAGTTTGAGAACAATGAAAGGGATATGAATTAGAAGAAAAGTAAATAAAAAATGATGCTCGATGAGCTAGAATATGTGTCAAAATTGAAATAGAAAAAATGTAAACCAACTATTTATAATAGCTAGAATAATGACTAAAACTCACCATAGTTTTCCACAAGAAGAATGTGAAGCATATCACTAAATAGTTCTAATAGGAATAGTCATATTTTAAATAAAAAAATCCCTAATGTAATACTAAAGGAAAAATATTATATGATCTATGAAAAATTCCCTTAAGTCTTAGTTTGGTGAGATGGGGTTAGGAAATTAGTGGATTGATGTAGAAGCATCCTGGGTGAAAGTGCGATCAATGTTAACCAAAAAAAAGGAGTGATTTAAATTTTATTTTAATAATTCTATATGAGAAATAAATGTGACATTAAGGCCAAAATATATAATTAAAATATTTGGCCTTATTTTGTTGTTACGAAAATTGTGGTGTTGGAGATAGTTTGGGAGGAAAATTTTGAGTTTTTTAAGTTCAAAAAGGAAAAAATATTAAAATATGCCTTCTTGGGCATGGGATTTTGGGAGTTACAAGTTATAATAGCTAATTTATTATTCCTAAACTTTTGCATGAAGAATTTGGACATCCAAGAGCATGTGGTTTGGACTTTTCTATTATCGGGCTCCTATTGTGAGGAAGTGGATGCTTTTCTTGGCCAATCATGGATGAAGATTACAAAAAAAATTCATTTTCAATATTTAATGATTTTTTAAAAGCATATTTTCTATTTCCAGGCATAGAAAATTGGGAGTTACAGGAAAGTTGTGGAGGAGTTAATTTATATGCTTTATTTTGTCATTTTCTTGGGTTGTGGCTATCAGATTTGAAGCTCATCATTTGAAGGTATATATTTTTGTTGGGAGAGGAAAAATAATATATTTGTATAGGTATGAAGAGGTATTTGTAGAAGCAAATGGATTGGAGAATCCATGGTTTATTTTTAGCAGAGGAGTTGAGAATTTTAATGTTGTTAGAGAAAAAAAACTTGTGAAAGAAGATTGGTTGAAGGAAAAAAAATTGTATTTGTTTCTTGTTGTTTCTCATCAGTTTTGTATCAGATTTGTAATGGAATTAATTAGTCTATATGGTAGTAAATGAATTTATTTTCAGTTGTGCTTAATTGATGCCTTGTTATTGTAACAATTCAAGAGATGTTGAATGCAAATTTGATTTAATTTCTTGAATTTTTTTCTTAGTTTCATATATGTGTTGTGAGTTGGAGAATGAGGTTTTAGTTTCTACTGCATTACTGGTATTAGAGCAAGTGTTCTTGAGTGTGCAAGAAGAAGCACAGATTGGAGGCAGTTTGCACTAGGACTTGAGGGTGAAGAATGTGTGGATTTTTCTTGCAGATGAATGTGCAAGTAGTAAGAAGACATTTTCAAATGGTTTGAGGAACTAAGGTTCTCATGGTTGTGAATAGATCATTGAAGGAGGAATTTTACAATAATATTGGTGAATATTGGAAGAGGGTTTTGTAAATAGATTGTCAAAGGAGGCAGTTTACAATAATATTGGAAGAGGATTTTGTAAACAGATCACCAAAGGAGGCAGTTTACATAAGTAAAACCTGAGGGTTTGAAGATTTGTGTTGTTAAGGAATTGAGAGGTCTTGAAAATGGAGAACAAAAGAGTTGGAGGTATTTTTTATTATCTTTCTAATGATGTTTTCAATGGAAGAAAGAAAGAGGATGCAATAGAGTGTCATTCATGTGACATATAGGATGAGGAAGATGATGAGTATGAAAATATTGAAGAACATGAAGCTATGGGATGTCTATTAGAAGACATGGAGGATGAAACTATAGTGATTGCAGCAATAGAAGAGAGTTCTTTAAAGAACAACTATGAGGTTGAGAAGGATGATTTACTCATTCAGAATGAAATAGAATGGATCAAATTATTGCAAGGGAAGAAAAAGTTGGAGTAGTGGAAGATACTGAGGTAAAATTTAATTTTGATAAATGTTGTTATGAAGATGAATGTGAGTATAATGAAGTTGCAGTAGAAGAGTTTCCTTTGAAGGACATAGAAGAAAGTGAAGGGGTTGATTTACTGATGTGGATTGCAGAAGTTGAAAAAGAGTGGGATGAGTTAATCTCAGGTGAGATGGAGGTTGCAATACAAGGTGAGGTAAAATAAAATTTTGATGTTTGCTTTGATGTAGAATTTATTGCAGCAATAGATAAATTTGATAAAGTTGAATTTGAGGAGTGTAAAGTGAAGGTAAATAAAGAGTTTTCTAATAAATCTTTTTTAGAGAAGGGTGGATATGAAGATGTTTTGATTTGTGACTATGATTCCTTGTTAGGAAAATTAGAAAATGAGTCTCTTGTTAATGGAACTAATATTATTTTGAGTGAAATAAATCAGATTGTGATGACGTTAAATCCTATAGAAGACATTCAAATAGTGAAATTTCAAGGAGAAGACATGGTGGAAGGAGAAGAGAAAGGTAAAACAATAATAGAGGTAATGAAGTACATTTGTTTTGTTGAAGGTGGAGGTATATGTTTGATTGTTAATTATGTTGGAATATGTTGGTGGGAGGTTAGATTAAAACTTTTGAAATACATGAAAAAGAGAGTAAAGATGAAAGGGTATAATGTTGTAAGCTTAAAAAATTTAATGAATAAGAAGATTCTAGTAGACAAAGAAATGAGGTGGATCCAAAACAAGCACAAGTTCTACAAATTTTTTTGAGTGTAACTCATGAAACATTTCTTTCTATTTTGGGTGTTTGATGTAGGAGCATCCTAGGTGAAAGTGTGATCAACATCAACAAAAAAAGGAGTGATTTAAATTTTATTTTAATATTTTTTGTGAGAAATAAATGTGACATTAAGTCCAAAATATAGAATTAAAATAATTGACCTTATTTTATTGTTGCAAAAATTGTGGTGTTGGAAATAGTTTAGGAGGCAAATTTTGAGTTTTTAAACTTCAAAAAGGAAAAAATATTCAAATATGACTTCTTGGGCATGGGATTTTTGGAGTTAAAATTTATAAAAGATAATTTATTGTTCCTAAACTTTTGCATGAAGAATTTGGACACCCAAGAGCATGTGGTTTGGATTTTTCTATTTTGGGGCTCCTATTTGTGATGAAGTGGCTACTTTTTTGGCCAATCATGGATGAAGGTTACAAAAAAAATGCCTTTTAAATATTTAATTATTTTTAATTCATTTTTGAAAGAATATTGTATATTTTTAGGCATAGAAAATTGGGACTTATAGGAAAGTTGTGGAGGAGTTAATTTATATGCTTTAGTTTGTCATTTTTCGTGGGTTGTGGCTACCAGATTTGAAGCTCATAATTCCAAGGCATAGATTTTTGTTGGGAGAGGAAAAATAATATGTTTTTGCAGGTTTAAAGAGGTATTTGCAGCAGAAAATGGATTGGAGAATCCATGGTTTAGTTTTAGCAGAGGAGTTGAGGATTTGCAAGTTGTAGGAGAAAAAAAAACTTGTGAAAGAAGATTGGTTGAAGGAAAAAAAATTGCATTTGTTTCTTGTTGTTTCTCATTAGTTTTGTATCAGATTTGTAATGGAATTAATTAGTCTATATGGCAGTAAATGGATATATTTTCAGTTGTGCTTAATTGATGGCTTGTTATTCTAACAATTCAAGAGATGTTGAATGCAGATTTGAGTTAATTTCTTGCATTTTTTTCTAAGTTTCATATGTGTGTTGTGTGTTGAGAATCAAATTTGAGTTTCTACTACATTATGGATGGAAAATGGAAAGGGGGGATCCTAAATAGATCCTTGAAAAGATATTACCACTTAAAGTAGACCAATTATAAACACCATGGGATGGATAAAATTATTAATGAAACACCAAATTTTTAATATCTATGGTTAATGTAGATAACAAGAAATTAAGAGATGTTAGAGAAAAAATCCAATTAAGAAAAAAATTTAACATCAAAGAAATGTGACAAAATAAAACCAAATAATGTGAGGAATGATACTACAAAATGATCAACATAATTAAAGAGACTAAATTAGAGCATGCAAAGAGGGGTACTACTAAAGAAGAATTAATGTACATTCCAAGAGGACTTTTACTAAAGAATAATTATGTTTTCCTAGAGAGGTGCTACTTTAGAAAAATCAGTGCACACCAATAGGGTTGCTACTAAGGAAGAAATAGAACATGCCAAAGGGGCTAGTGCAAAAAATAATAATATAATTTATTTGGGATGAAAAAAGTATAGAGGAGAATACAATAAGGGATATCTTGTTGGAAAAAAAAGGGACAAAAAACTAAGAGGAGGGGTGAATCAGTTGCCATAGAATATTTAAACTTTTCAAACTTAACTTAATCTCAAATCTGATGAATAAACAATAAACCACAAATAATCAACTCATCATAAACACAAAGAACACCAAGATTATTTTTACATGGACACCCTCTTAGGGGAAAACCCATGGTAGATGTCAGTCTAGAATATTATACCCTGTTAAAAGTATAATGAAGAATACTGGGAATGCACATGCATTTAGGCACACTACCTAGAGCTCACTGTTCAAATACAAGAGGGCTCACTACCCAAAGAAGACACACTGTCTTACAACAATTTGGATTAGATCCACAAGGTATGAACTAAAATAATAGCTTCTACAAAATCCTAATTATAGTTTCGGTTAAGCACAAAAATACTCCCTCACACTTTGCTCAAACTTCTTCACACTTTGCTTTGCAATCGAATGATTAGATCACTATTCACACACTTTCTCTTTCTTTGGCACTTATTCACTTATAAATTCACACAAAAAATACTCTTATATATCCACAACATGGAATTACATCAACAACTTCATCGGCCAAAATAAAATATAAAACATATACACAATGTTGGCCCAAATTTACAAGTAAGTTTTCAATGCGAATGAAACATCGTCAACCACAAAATAATGAAGACTTAAAACAATATCCTCAAGTGCACCAAACATTCAAATTTTAATTTCCAAGGATCCACAATACGTTACAACCACCATGTCATCCAAGAACATAAAAACCTGAGCACACAAGAGAAAAATAACAGACCATGAGCACACCGATCAACGTGGATGTACAACAAAGATAGAGCATGATCTAGAACAATCCAAAAGAATCAAGAATCATCAGAGAATCATCTAGAGAAATTGAAATTGCTAGAATCATATCAATTTCAATTAGGAACACTAACTAAAGCCACAAAAAAATTGTCAAAACACAACTGTTCATAACATGATTAAATCTTCACACAAACCTTTGAAATTTTTGATGGATAAACTAGATACACTCAAAAATAAACCCTTTAGTCCACAATGATTGATCATCAACATATTGAGAAATACACCTTCATGACCTTCATTGTTCCACTGTCAACCTGCAACTCTTTCTTTAACAATTTTCTCAATATCTTCGACATATACAACCTACAATGAATCAATGATAATAGTGTTGAAATCAATGAAAACCACATATTAGCAACACAACCACAACATCCAAAAATCTCCCGCTTTGGCATTGATGGCAACACATGAAGTGAAAAATACCATGAACACAACTATACTTACTCTTGCTTATGTTCTGACTCTTCTTTCCTCAACTCTTCTCCCCACAAAGATTGTTTACATGACTCTTCTCCCCCTTTGACATCAATGACAAAGATAAGTATTATATTTCCACATACAAGCTTTGAACCACATATCTACACATTTGACTACTCCTACTGAGTAGTAGCCACAAAAACATCAATCCAGATTAGAATGTAGCTATGAATCACACAGATTGATGCAAGTAAATGTATCTCTAGTTCTTATCAAGAGAGGTAATCACCCCTAGCATCCCTCTAAGATACTCAAAAGTATCCTTTGGAAATGGCTTAGTGAAAATTTTTGTAATCTATTATTTGGTAGGAACATACTCTAGTCTGACTTCTTTCCCACTCACTTTCTACCTTAGGAAGTGAAACTTGATTCATATATGCTTGGTCTTAGATTGTAGCACCAGATTCTTCGATATGTTTATTGCACTTGAGTTGTCATAGTAAATGGCAATAGGCTCATCATATACTACTATGATATCTTTCAGCATTTGTTTCATCCAAAACACTTGAGTACAATTATTTTTAGCAACAATATATTCTACCTCAACAGTAGATAGGGAAATGCAATTCTTCTTTTTACTCAACCAAAACACCAGTTTCTTCCCTAGTAAGAAGGCACCTCCACTACTACTTGTCCTATCATCTACATCTCCTTCCCAATCTGCATCAATATAGACACTCAAGGTAAGATCATCATCTTTAGGATACCAAAGCCCAAAATCAACTATTCCTTTCAGGTATCTGAAAGTTCTCTTTACAACAGTCACATGAGATTCTTTTGGATCAGCTTGATATCTAGCAACCATACAGACAACATTCATGATGTCTGGTCTAGTCTAAGTTATGTAGAGAAATTCACCAATCATTGACCTGTATCTTGTTTGATTTTCCTTAGGAGAATCATCATTCTATGTTAACTTGCATTCGGTTACCATGGGTGTACCAATAGGCTTTGAGTCTTCAATGCCAAACTTCTTCAACAACTCTCTCACATAATTGGATTGAGATATGAAGATATGATTGTTTAATTGAGTGACTTGCAATCCTAGAAAGATCTTCATCTCTTTAATCTTGCTCATTTCAAATTCACCTTTCATTTCATCAACAAACTTCATACATAGATCATCATCACCTCCAAAAATAATGTCATAAACAAAGACTTCAATAATCAACTCTTTATCATTATCCAAATTAAAATGCAAGTTTCTATTAGTAGTACGCTTATTGAATCCAAGCTTTAGGGTATGTGCAGGATCATGATGGGCCAAAAAGTGGCAATATGTAAGTGATATGATGGCCCATGTGGCTGATGACATTTTTTTTACCCAAAATTGATGAAATGAAAAGGGTTTTTAAAGGAGATTCTCAGCTTTCCACCAATATAAATTATGCTTTACTTTGAATTTAATAAATAATTATTATTCATTTTTTATTTGAATTATGACTAAAGTCCTAATTGATAGGTTGATTGAAAAACATCTATAGCTTTCAAACGGTGTCATATTTTTTGAATCTGAAACATGTATCACATTCTATACTTTGTATACTATAGGATTAAAAAAAGAAAAATTGAATTTCATGAATTTTTGACCAAGTTAAGGTGGTTAGACATATGAGTTTTTATGTTTTTTAAAAGTTGTAACAAAAAATTCACAATTAATTATTTACTTGGAAAAAAATTACAAAAAAATATGCATCACATTTGGACATGAATCCTCTACTTATGTATAAAATTTTATAAAAAAATATTATCATTTTATTGTGGTTAGGGTGGTCAGACTGACACCTACTTCTTATTTTTTCCCTTAAATTTAAGTACTACTGCATTGAAATTTCAAATTTCCACCAAATAGATTTTTTTTTAAATAAACCTAATAGTTTAGAAAATACATTCAATTTGCTATAGATTCTATTCTTACATATTTATGAAATAACATAGATAACTTATTCAAATTTTTACATCAAGTTGCCTAACTTTGATTTTTCTAAAAAAAATTTGCCACTTAAGGGTCTATTTTTTACATGATGATCCTGCACATACCCTTTAGTAAGTATTTATCTAGTCTAGAATACTAGGATCTGGGGGCTTGCTTGACTCCATCCAGAGCTTTCTTCAATCAAAAAACCATGTCTTCCTTATTAGTCAGTTGAAATCCATTCGGTTGTTCAACATATAGCTCTTCTTCTAACTCACCATTTAGAAAGGCTGACTTCACATCTATTTGATAGAATTTGTAGTTTTTATATGTAGCATAAGCAATAAATAATCTTACAGCTTCAATTCTTCTAACAAGGGAAAAGGTTTCTTCAAAATCAATACCTTCCATTTGTGAATACCCTTTACATACCTGTCTTGCTTTATTTCAATCCACTTCACCTTGTTCATTCAACTTATTCTAAAAGACCCATTTAGTACCAATCACATTTTTTACCTTTAGGTCTAGGAAGAAGAATCCATGTATCATTATTTTCAATCTACATTATTTCTTCCTTCATAGCTTCCATCAAGTGTTCATCATTACAAACTTCATTGACATTGTTAGGATTAGTCTTGGAAATCAGACAACGCTCTTTTACAATCCTTCTTCTAGTTTGCACACCTTTATTCTTATCTCCTATAATTTGATCTTCAAAATGATTTAGCTTTGCATACCTTAGAATTTTAGGATTCTCTCACACTTTTGGTTCTTCTATTCTTTCTTCTGCACTTCCACTTGTCTCTCCTTCTTAACTTTCTTGATTTACCAGAACAATATGAACTTGATTCTATATCTTAGCATTCTTCCCTTTTTCTGTACTATCTTGCTAGTCATTTGAATCATATCCATAGTATCTCAATGATCTACTAGAGTCCTCATCAACTCTTACATTTGCACTTTCAACCATTTTTCTCAATCTTTTATTATAGGACCAGTAAGCCTTTCTTTTAGTAGAGTAACCTAGAAAGATTCCTTCATCACTCCTTACATAAAAATTTCCTATGTCCTCATCTCTCTTAATATAACACTTTCTTCCAAAGATCTTGAAATATTTAACAATAGGCTTATAACCAAACCACAACTCAAAATGAGTCTTACTAGAAATACCATTGAAATTTACCCGATTTAGAGTGTACACATCAGTGCTTATAGCTTCTCTCGAATAGATGTGACACACATTTCCTTCCAACATCATTGTTCTAGCAACATCCAAAATTGTACTATTCTTTCTCTCTACAACTCCATTCTGTTGAGGGATTTGGGGAGTAGATAACTATCTTTTGACTCCATTCTCTTCACAGAAAGAATTGGACTCCTGGGAGGTGAACTCACTACCATTGTTTGACCTATCTTATTCTCTTCCATAGCTTTGAAAATTTTGAACTTCTCTAATGCTTCACATTTTTCTCTTAAGAAAGCAACCCATATCATCCTAGAGTAATCAATAATAAACATCATAAAATACCTCTCTCCTTGTAGAATTTTGATTCTAGAGGGACCAAATAGATCAATATGCACCAACTCTAGTACTCCACTAGAATAATGTTGTTTTCTCCGAAAGGAAACTCTAGTCTATTTTTCCATTTGATATTCCTTGCATATTGTGTTAGTAGGATTCACTAGCTTAGGTAGATCTCTTATTGCTTGAGTGGAGCTTACCTTGACAATGTTATCAAAATTCACATGACACAACCTCCTATGCCATAACTAACTTTCATCTATTTGAGCAATTAAACAACTTTCATTAGCAACACTCAAGTGAAACATATTACCTCTTGTCTTTGTACCTGAAGCAATTACATTTCTAGATCTTCCAAGTATCCTGCATCTTTCATCATTGAACTAAAGATCATAACCCTTGTCCACCATCTGTCCAACACTCGACAGGTTATGATTCAAGCCTTCAACATAAAGGACATCATCAGTGTTATGTTTACCACCAAGATAAGTAGATCCTCTACCACGAATCACACCAGCATTGTTATCTTTGAATCTTACAACCCCACCATCATATTTCTCTAAACTTACAAAAAAAAATTGTCACCAGTCATATGATGTGAGCATCAACTGTCAATAACCCACTCATCCTTTTCTTCAATTCGGGCTGCAAGAGCTTTCTCAACTTTATCTGTTGAAGTTGAGAAAGCCAACTTAACAGACCCCAAAGATCACCTACATGCAAATAACCTATCATAGAAAGAAGACATTCAAGACAAAAGGAAAAGGTGTTTTGAAAGCTAAAAATGCATTATTCAAAGAGGGATAAAATACAATGATCAATCCTTATAAAAGGAGATTGTGCAACCCTAAAGAAACCCTAATAGGTAGACATTTAATAATTAATATAATTATTAAATGTCACAATATGCAAACTAAAGTGAAATCTTAAGAGAGGAATAAAGGTAACTTAGTTAAGATAATTAAGTTAAAACCTTTACTCTAAAATTAGCAGATTCAGTAGCCACTGGACCATTTTCCTTGATACCAATGAAAACCCATTCATCTTCATTTCCATTTTCTTTATCAGATTCTTCATCAATCACACCTTCTTTAGCATAATAGCATTTCTTTTGAAATCTTGGTTTGTTAGGCTTAGATCTAGGAACACTTTCAAGACACCTTGAAGCAAAATGACCTATTTTACTACAAGAGAAACATTTAATAGGAAAATTTCCTTTATACTTACCTTTTCCTTTGACTTCTTTCTTCACAATCAGTGCTTCTAGCTCTTCTACTTCTTTGTCTTCATCTTCAAGTTCTTTCATCTCTTCCTCATACTTTAATGTCTTTCTAGATTTCTCTCCTAGATCATATCTTTTCTTGTTTCTTCCAGATACATAAGCCTTAAATGCAAATTCAGTCTTGGGGGAAAAATCACCAAATTCACCAAACTTAAAGGCAACAAGTTTACCAATCAGTATATCTCGTCACATTTTTTTTACTATTTTGAGCTGTTCAATAGTATGAGCCTTCGATTTGTAAGAGGGAGGCAATGATCTAAGCACTTTAGCTATAATTTCTTATTCATCTAGGGTACCACTAGCACAACTATTACCCATCACAAGTTCATTTACTCTTTGCATAAAAGAAGAAATATTTTCATCTTCACCCATTTTCAAAGTTCCACACTTTCCTTTCAAACTTTGTAGTTAGCAACTTTCACAAGTGCATATCCTTCATCCAAAGTCTCCAGGTTCTTCCAGATCTCATGAGTTGTCTTCAGATCCATCACATTTATCATTTCTAAATCTATCAGAGCACTCAACAAAGCTTCAATAGTCCTAATGTTAATCTCAACCTCTTTAATCTCATCAAGAGTGGAAGGACCATTCCGAGGAATAACATATGTCTATTCTTTGTAATATTCTAGAAGGGTTCACTAGTACACTTCAAATGACACTCCATTTTGGCTTTCCATAGAGAGTAGTTTTTTCCATCGGATCTATGACTATCCTTCTTGTATGATCCCATCTCAGATCACCTCAAGCTTTTAAACTTCTTCAAAGGAACCTGCTCTAATACCAAATGATGGAAAAAAAGGACAAAAAACTGAGAGGGGGGTGAATCAGTTGTCAAAGAATATTTAAACTTTTCAAACTTAATTTAACTTAATCTTAGGTATGATGAATAAATAATGAACCACAAATAATCAACACATAAGAAACATAGAGAACACCAAGACTTTTTTTTCGTGGAAACCCTATTAGAGGAAAAACCATGGTGGATGTTAGTCTACAATATTATACCCTATTAAAAGTATAATGAAGAATAATGGGAATGCACATGCATTCAGGCACACTGCTTAGAGCTCACTGCTCAAATAAAAGAGGGATCACTGCCCAAAGAAGACACACTTTCTTACAAAAATTCAGATTAGATCCACAAGGTATGAACTTAGAAAATAGCCTCTACAAAAGACTGATTATAGTTCTGGTTAAGCATGAAAACACTCCTTCACACTTCACTCAAACTTCTTCACACTCTTTTCTACAATCGAATGATTAGTTCACTATTTGAACACTTTCTCTTTATTTGGTATTTCTTCACTTATAACTTCACACAAACGACCACTCTTATATATCTGCAACATGGAATTACATCAACAACTTTGTCAGCCAAAATAAAATATAAAACATATACACAATGTTGGCCCAAATTTACAAGTAAATTTTTAATGCAAATCAAACATTGTCGACCACAACATAATGAAGACTTAAAACCATATCCTTGAATGTTCCAAACATTCAAATTTTAATTCCAAGGATCCACAATACGTTACAACCACCATGTTGGCATTTCAAACACCGTCGACCACAACATAATGAAGACCTAAAAAAATATCCTCAAATGTGCCAAACATTCAAATTTTAATTTCCAAGGATCGATAGGGTATGAACTGAGAAAATAGCTTCTACAAAATCCTAATTATAGTTCTGGTCAAGCACAGGAACACTCCTTCACACTTCGCTCAAACTTCTTCACACTCTGCTCTGTAATCGAATGATTAATTCAATATTCACACACTTTCTCTTTATCTGGAAGTTCTTCACTTATAACTTTGCACAAAATAACTACTCTTATATATGCGCAACATGAAATTACATCAACAACTTCATCAGCCAAAATAAAATATAAAACATATACACAATGTCGGCCCAAATTTACAAGTAATTTTTTAATGTAAATCAAACATTGTCAACCACAACATAATGAAGACTTAAAACAATATCCTCGAATGCGTCAAACATTCAAATTTTAATTTCCAAGGATCCACAATATGTTACAACCACCATGTTGGCCAAGAACATAAAAGCCCAAGAACACAAGAGAAAAATCACTAACCACGAGCACACCAATCAATGTGGATGTGGAAAAAAGATAGAGCATGATCTAGAACCATCCAAAAGAATCAATAATCATTAGAGAAGCATCCACAACAACTGAAATTACTAGAATCACATCAATTTCAATCAAGAACACTAACTGAAGCCACATAAAAACTGTCATAACACAACTATTCATAACACAATTAAATCTTCACGTAGACCTCTAAAGTTTTTGGTGGATAAACTAGATACATTCAGCAATCAACCCTTTAGTACAATGATTGATCATCAATGTACTGAGAAAAACACCTTCATGACCTTCATTATTCCACTATCAACCTGCAACTCTTTCTTTAACAATTTTCTCAATATCCTCGACATATACAACCTACAATACATCAATGCTACTAGTGTTGATATCAATGACAACCACATATCAAAAACACAACTGTAGCATCCAACATATCTATAATAAAAACTTTCAGAGAGTTTTATACAACACTTCAAAATCAATTAATTCAAATCTTGATAAAGTAGAAAAAATCCACATAAATATAGCAAGAAATGTTGAGAAATATAGGATATATAGAAATATTTGAGAAGGTTTTGATAATGTGGATATTCCAACACTTATGATATTATATCAAATATCATATATGGAACCAAAAATTTCTAATGTTTATATTACTATTAACAAATGATTTGAGAAATTTTTAAATCCCATAAAAAATTACAACCATTAAGATTTGATGTAGATTGTCTAGATCAATTGGTTAACAAAAGTGTGAGGAAAGTAAAGTATACAAGGTTACATAAAAAAGTGAAAGAATAAATAACAAGTTCAACATAAGTAATATCAAAATAGGATTATATGAAGAAGATCAAATGACATTATTCTCTAACTACTAAAAAATAATCTCCTTAAAAAATGTCACTTCAAAGAGTTGCATCACCTAGGTCACTAGCATTCATATCCTATGGTATATAATTCTAGAATAATATATATCACCATTAAATAACATTGAAAACTTAAGTAAGAAAAAGAAACACAACAATAATGATTTGTATAATATCATGACACTATATGAAGAAGAGAATATTTTGATATACAACTATCTAAAGATAAGGGATAAGAAGTAAAAATACTATACAAATAAAACAAAAGTAAAGTGTATATTACAAAGTAAGACCACAAATAGATACCAAAGTGTTGTTTTTAATGATTAAATTTAATGAACAAAATTTAATTCAAAATAATCAACACAAAACATAGTAGATACCCTAGGAAAACCCTCCATTTGAGGGAGAAAAACCTAACAACAATATATTACTTATATATTGAATGATAACATACATAGTCTCCTTTACAAGAGGCCAATATGAAGCTCAGTAGAAGCATCACAAATTGATGCAAAATAAGATACAACCAAATGTAAATTGCTGATTAGAACCTCAATCAACAATTTGCTCTTCTACAAAAATTGTTATCTCTCCTTTATATAATTTGCACTTGAACTCCAAAGAATAATGATGAACTAAATGAATCAATAATGCAATGAGATGGAATGTCTTGTATATATACAAGTGATGGAGAAGGATGTGCCTTTTCATAAACACCAAGTTGGCCCAATAGGGAGAGATAATTCCAAAAAGATTGCACGTCTTCATGATGTCAGCTAGAATAATAATTAAATGACTCTTTAATGAAATCACAATTAAGAAAAATAATGTCAGTCTTGAAATATTGTATCTTTTCATCATATCAAACCTTTACAAGAATCGTGTCTCTTCAATAAATCATATTCTTTATAAATTAAATAGCCATCTTGAATATATTTAATTTATCACATGTAGAGAGGAGATTGCTGGAAGAAGACCACAATGCTGCCATAAACATCAACACTCCCTCTCAGCTAGGGAGGATTATTCTAGCTACACAAGACATATCACCTCATCATGATATCCACCATAATGGCTACAACCATATGTTGAAAAAAAATGATATCATCTCATCATGATATTAGATATCACCTCTTCGTGATATCTACCACAATGGCTACAACCATATGTGGAAAAGAAATGATATCACCTCATCATGTTATAGACCATAATGGCTACAACCATGTATGGTATGCACAAGTTTTCATCACTTGCATGATGTTGTCACCTCAACATGACCTTCACCATGGCTCTCCCAGAGGGTGAAACACAAGTAACAAAAAAATCATCACAGACTCTCTCACGTGATGTTGTCATGAAGTCACACACATGACATCCACCATGGCTCTCCTAGATGGTCGAAAAAAGGGATTTCACCTCAAACTTCTCTTGTAGAGAAGAATACATTAACAAATGATTTCACCTTGAACTTCTCTCATAGAGAAGAACTGCATTAATAAGGGATTTCACCTCAAACTTCTCTCATAGAGAAGAACTCATTAAAGAGGATCGTTGATACTGAGACTCCTCAGTTAGGGTTGTATTCTCCACAATACCAATCTTAACTTGAAAGTACAAACTTTATCCTAGAGAGAGGCTTGGTGAGAATGTCTGTTGTCTATTCATCAGTGTTGATATACCTCAACTATGTAGCTTTCCTCAATACCATATCTATGATATAATGGTATTTGATCTCAACATGCTTGGTTCTATCATGAAACACAGGATTGACAGAAGGCTTCACATAGCTCTGGTTATCACAATGAATGATAGTAGGCTCCATTTATTGTCCAAACAATCCTGCAAGGAGCTTACAAAGCCACACTACTTCTTGAGCTGCCACATAAGCTGCAATAGACTCTATCTCTATTGTACTCAATGCTACAAATGACTACTTCTTGTTGCACCAGGAAATCATAGCAGATCCCAAACTAAAGCAACATTAGGAGGCACTCTTCCAATCAACAACACAACCTAGCCAAACAAAATCTGTATAACCATGTAGCTTCAAGTCCACATCAGAAGAATATCTTCAGCCATACCCAACTATGCCACACAAGTATCTTAGAATATGCTTCACTGCAACATCTTCTTTAGGTTCAGTAGGCTCCCTTTGAATCTTCAAGTACTTGTATTAGCCTTCTGACCTCTTTGTTCAAGATTTCTTGCAACACTTTCCTTAGATAAATGTTTTGTAGTGCACCCCTCTGGAATTGTAGAGAGTTCAAAATTTTCCTCCTTGAGCTCATCCCAAATCACATTATTTTGAACAGGTTTGTAGAGCTACCAATATCAAATCCAGATGATTGTCTTGATCAATTTTGATCTTAGCAGCTGAAGGAATTCTCTAAGGATTTAGCACCTAGCCTTGCAATACAGTAATCTTCACTTATTCTCAGTGAGTTACAAACAAAAAACTCCCTCTTGATCCTTGCTTCAAAGATTTTCCAAGAAGATTTTGGAAGTGAACTCCCTCTAGCCACCAACTCAGTCCCATGACTGCAAGGTGTGACTTCAGGCTTGATCATTTCTTTGTTTGGTATGGCATCCTCACAAGATGCCTCAAGCTTTTCATCACTAAGAAATCTCTCATCACCTTCTTCCTCCTAGATTTGTCCTAGAAGCATTTTAGAGAAAGATTACTAAAATTTTATAATTATCAAAGAAATATCAAGGATAGAATCATACAAGTTTTACTATCTTAGGTTATAGCATGAATACATAAGAATTTATGAACAATATTAAAACATGAATAAATCAACCTATAAGAGAAATACATATATCAAAAGATCATAATGAAGGGATAAAGAAACTTATCTTTCTTGAATTTTGATATAACTCTTTCTTCCATCTTTTACTCCTCTTGAGAGTGCTAAACTTAGCACAACAAAAGATAATCTGAACAACTACAAATTTCTTAAATGCATTATGCAGTTATCACATAGAACCAACTCTCTCCAAGAGTTCAAGGCTCTATCACAATTCATGCATTAGAGAATGATATTGATGTGACCAACTAATCACCATAGAAATTGCAATTATCTTTTATTTCAGAGTCACACTCAAAAATCTTTCACAACCAGCATGAAATAACTTGTAATAAATGAGATCTTCAAAGGATCTTATGCTAGTGAACACAATTCAAGAGAAACCACTATCTCTTTTTACTAATTACAAGATCCAAGTGAATGATATAACTCAACAAACAAAGAATACTTATCTCTTTAAATATTTTGATGGATGAAACTAATGGACATTGTATGATATGTTGATCTTGCACTTAGATCAGTTCACAACCTTCATAGCTTGAAAACAATCCCTTGGCAAGGTTAAATTTGAACATGGTCTTTGACTGTTCAAATTTACAATGCACTTCATTTCTAGCTACAATCCATCAAATTATGCAACATGCTTATTAGCAACACTCAGGGAGTTAGATTATCACTAATAAACTTTATCAAATCTTATACAACTCAACAGACTGAGTTTCACATAGAACATAAACAACAACAAAAAACAAATACTTATCTTGATGAAATCAGACTCTCCTTTTTAGGTCAACACATTTCTTGATATAGGAATTCTCAATTTTCTCTACACTTAGAAATGGCATCGCCTCAGGTTATGCATTAGCCTTTCATCCGTGACATGCAAATCATAGGAAATTTTTTAAACATAGGTGTACGAGTTCAAACTTGATTTTGAGATGGAAAACTCTAGCGGTCCAGAGAAAGCTTTAGATTCAGAAGGTCTCAAGGAAATACTGAAGGCACCCATAACCTTGACCAAGATTGATGTAGAAATCCTCCAACTTGATCTTGCATGAAAGGATTTCCTTTGGCTACCTCCTACGAGTGAAATGAAATACAACTTGATGATATTATGACTTAATGTGACAATTTCAATAGATTGTTATGCTCTTAGAAGTCGTGAAGACTCTAACTTTACTTCCAATTGAACTTGGCTTCGAATCACAATCCTGTACAAGAGTATCTCTCAATTCACTAAACTTGACTTCCACCCAGACTTGGCTAAGTGCAATTTGATGAAAAAAAATCTAAACTTTAATTCTCATGATCAAATCTAAACTCGGGTTCTTCAAATACAAAGACAATGACACCTCATCCCAAAGTTCAAATCGAATCATATTCAAAGTCTAAAAGATGCAATGCAAGAATGATCATGGAGGCCCAAGGAGACTTTGAAAGATCACAAAATTTTAAAATAAGTATTGCAGAAGTGCTATAGACACATCAACCCAATAGAATTGGAATAGCACCTTGCTCCAATGCTAATAGTAATTACGCCTTCATTTGAGACCTGGTGATCTTTGAACAGCCTTAACACAATCTTGATGCTTTTCATTTGATATGAAAGGTTGAGTTCATGACCTTCAAGAGATTTCACCCATTAAATAAAGAAAATCTGATTGGATCACTTTTTATACCCACTCTAATACCATGTTTTTAATGTTCAGATTTAATGCACAAAATTTAATTCAAAGTAATCAACACAAAACACAACAAATACCCTAGGAAAACACTCCACTTGAGGGAGAAAAACTCAACAACAATTTATCACTTATAGATTGAATGATAACATACATAGTCTCCTTTATAAGAGGCTGATATGAAGGCCAGTACAAGCATCACAAACTGATGCAAACTAAGATACAACCAAATATAAATTGTTTATTAGAACCTCAGTCAACAATTTGCTCTTCTACATAAATTGCTGTCTCTCCTTTATATAATTTTCACTTGAAATCCAAAGAATAATGAGGAATTGAATGAATCGATAATGCAATGAGATGGAATGAATTGTATATATACAAGTGATGGAGGAGGAAGTTCCTTTTCATAAACACCAAGTCGGCCCAGCAGGGAGAGATAATTCCAAAATGATTGCACCTCTTCATGATGTCAGCTATAACAATAATTAAATGACTCTTTAATGAAATCGCATTTAAGACAAATAATGTCAGCCTTGAAAGATTTTATCTTTTCATCATATTGAACCTTTGCAAATATCGTGTTTCCTCAATAAATTGTTTTCTTTATAAATTAAATAGTCGTTTTGGCTATATTTAATTTATCACATGTAGAGAAGAGATTGCTAGAAGAAGACTACGACACTGCGATAAACATCAACACAAAGAAAGGGGAATAAACCTAGCTCAAGCATTAAAACTAGTAGAACACATATCTTTTATGGAATCCATCTAGAAAATAAAAGGTAAAATAAAAAATCACGAAATGCTATTTTATTTTTTGGGTTCCTTTCATAATGATACAATGAATTAGTAAAGAAAGATACACCAACAATAAAACAAATTATGGGTAGAATTTAAAGTACAATTCCTCTCAAAATTTGAATATCTAGAGAAACCTATGAAAGGAGTTAGTAAAATTAGGGATAAGAAGCAAGAAGAAGGATAATCCAAAAATTAATATGATCACAATTTTAAAGAGGTATTGAAGATTCTAGAATAATTTTTAATATAAAAACAACACATTGAATGGTTTATCTCTAACTCATACCAAAAATTAGAACCACATTGGATTGAAGAACTTTTAATACATACTTTGAATCAATTAGAATATACTATCATGTGGAGGAAAAAATATGGAGAAGGAAATATACAACCACATAAAATAAAGAAAAAAAATTAAAGTTAGAACTACAATAGTTAAGAATCAAACAATAAGTATTGGGTAAAAAGGACACCATAAAGAAATTTTAATACATATTGTAAATCAATTACATTGTCATATCATGTGGAAGCACAAGCACAGAGAAGTAAAGATAAAGAAACAAAAAATTTAAAGAAATATATGTTGCATATCTATGTGTTAGAATACAATGATCTACTGAGAGGGGGGTGAATTAGTAGATACTAAAACTTTTAATCCCGAAAGACCTTTTGTAGATTTAAACTTAAAAACTCAAATGTGCATTTCAAAGCATGAATGAGTATAACACTCACAAGCACAAAAGAGATCAAAATATAACACCATATGTACGTGGAAAATCCAAGATGGGAAAAAACCACAGTGAGAAATGCTACTAGGATCTGTTGTTCTAATCCAGCTTCACAAGCAATGAAGTTCAATTACAATGTTTAGAAGCTACAACTTCAAGGATGTTGCTACACTATGTTTTAGGAGCTAAAACTCCAAGGAGATTACTATCACCTAAGCTGATCTACAACTCAGTACAATAAGGTTGTAACCTATCACAGATTACAAATTAAAATATACATAAGATTGGTTCTGCAAAATCTATAATGCATCAATTTAGTACATTACACTTCTTCCTCTATTCCCTCTCACACTACTATACTCAGATTCATGTATATTCATATTTTTACTTTGTGTTATAGTTATCTTCTACAACTTGCAGACCCCCTATCTTCTCACACTCACACTCTCACTTTCTCAATATTTTTCTCTTTTTCAACTCTTACATATCAAAATCTTAGTTAGGGTTTTTCACTCTTACTATCTTCTTCAGTAAGTTAGGAATCCACCTCAAGCCCTACAACAATAAATTTAGCTGTAGAGAATTTTTCCCAAATTAGCTCTTCCACCAAGTGCCAGAGCTGAAAACATTAAGTATATTCTCTTGTTAATATGATGAAATTCAATTCCTTATCACTTCCACAATTTGTATTGTTGCACTGCTATCTCTACTTTGAGATTCTCTCCATCATATCGATCAGCTATAGCTTTATGTTAGGGTTTCCATACTTGTTATATTCACTAGCAAGCATCCTGTACACCTCGAGCCATACACTATCATCGAGCATTTAATTCCGTTACAAAGAATTTTCCTTCATTCTCTTTGTCAAACCCAGAGAATC
This sequence comes from Sequoia sempervirens, assembly GCA_007258455.2. Lineage (NCBI taxonomy): Eukaryota > Viridiplantae > Streptophyta > Pinopsida > Cupressales > Cupressaceae > Sequoia > Sequoia sempervirens. Next base: position 33,226,645 of record VDFB02072274.1, read on the forward strand.
AAATATGCATTCAATGCATTCTCTTATCCATTTGATCAAATTTGATCTTGATCAACATGACTCTTTGTGCCACCAACCAATAGATTGGATCACTTTAATTAATTATTCACTGCAGAATCTAAGTGATCTAATTTTTTTCCTATGTCAATTGTCAGATTGAAACACTTGTTCACACGGTTGAGCCATTATAGATCTTTCTTTTGAATTTTGGTCATCGATATTTTCTTTCACACCCTAATCCTACAATCCTTATTCACTATCATGCCTTTAAACCCTGACCGTTAAATAAGCAGTCGTTCAAATCATCATCCCTGATCTTGTGAGCATACATAGTAAAACACCATCACTAGATAATTCATTTGATCAAATATTGATTTTGCATCAAGGATGCAAAATCATCTAACAAGTGTTTGCCATGTGTCCTCCTATCATTCAGTTTATTATGGTCAATGCACATCATCCTCCATCATGCTCACCTTACACTTAATCTACTGCCACCAAATTCTGTAACAAGCACCATTCGATCTCCAAGGATCAATCTTCACTATTCCTTGCAAGCCCTGTGGGTCTTGATCGGGTCCCACTGAATTCTCCATGGGGTATGTTGGCTAATGCCACCTATCAACATGACATCACCATCCACTAACTTCATATGCCACCTTCCTAGGTCCCACCAGACATCAACAGTCATGATTTATTCATCATGGATTAATCTCCACTGCACATCGCTAAGTCACCAAAAATTGCTAACTTAAGAACTTCTAGTCAGAGGTTGTGAAGTTTTCAAAATCTGCAACATGTCAACAACAAAGAGAACCTCATCGCTCCATCGTTAAGTCACTAAAATCCCAAACCTCAAAACCTTTTGTTAGAGGTTGTGATGTTTTGAAAAATCGTGACTTGCCAACAACACTAAGTCACTAAGACATGAGGGTACGAAACTTGAGAACCCCATGATATAGATTAGGAAAACTTGGAATCCTATGACTTGAGAAATATTATAGCTGTTGAATATTTTTTGGGCCAGTAAACATAAGGTGAAGGGGCTGGTCACAGGATGAACATGAATGAAACAAGTTGTAACTTATGTGATAGGTTACCTGTTGCTAACTGTCAGTGTCAAACTAGAACTTTTGTGAATGCCATGACTGTAAACTTCTACACACGTAGGGCTTAACTAATAAACCCTAGACTGAGATCATGAACAAATGAATCAAGACTTGGACAATACCTTTCTGGAAAGTTCTCGAGAAACCCAGTTTGAATCTTCCATCTAATTTTCCATCAGATCCACTACTCTCATATTTATCCTTTATCATCATTGCAACAATCCTCTTTGCATGATTTTCTCTTTTGACATCAGTGACAACTATATGCCAGTAATCTAGCGCTCATGCAAGATATAACATTGAAGCTCTATACCAACATGATTATTGACATAGCACAACCCCCCTATGAAATATATCTCCTCTTCTTAGCATGCTTCGCATACTTCTCTCACATTTAGATTTTCTCCCCCTTTGACATCATTGGAAAAGGTTACACTACCCCTAAGGAAATGCTCCAATAGTGACACACTCTACAACCATCAAGTCGTTAGAAATTCATAAAATAAGATTTTACATGAAGTGATCATACTATTCATAACCAAGGTCAAATAAATGATAAATGAAGCTCCCCTGGATATATGCCCTATCATTAATGTTTACTGATATGAGGTGGCAGAAACTACTCCTCGCTTTTGCATCAAATATTCAAACTCCTCTCTAGGAAGACACTTTGTAAATATGTTAGCCACTTGCTCCTTTGTTGGAACATACTCCATGCTGACTTCCTTATCTACAACCTTCTCTTTGATGAAGTGATACTTTATTGATATATGCTTGGTTTTGGAGTGCATCACAGGATTCTTTGATATGTTAATGGCACTTGAATTAGCACAAAGAATAGAGATAGGCTCTTTGTATTCCACTTTGATGTCTTTTAGTGTCTACTTCATCCATAATACCTAAGTACAACATGCAGTTGTAGCAACATATTCTACTTCTATAGTAGAAAGAGTGATGGACTTTTGATATTTTATCATCCAAGAAACCTATTTGTTCCCCAAGAAGAATTCTCCACCACTGGTACTCTTCCTATCATCTGCACTTCCTGCCCAATCTGCATCTATATACACTATCAATCAGAAATATTTTCACTTAGGATACCACAACCCATAGTCAGTAGTTCTTTTGATGTATTTTAAAAATATTTTTACTGCATTAACATGAGATTCCTTTAGAGCAGCCTGAAACCTTTCTACCATAAAACTGCTTGCGTTATATCTAGCCTAGATGCAGTGAAGTATAACAGACTTCCAATCATTTACCTATACAAGGTCTAATTGTCATTAGGTGATTCATCTTATTTTCTCAACTTGCAGGTAATAATCATGGGAGTAATAACTACCCTCCAATCCTCCATGCCAAAGTTCTTAAGCATTTCTTTTGCATACTTGGTTTGAGATATGAATATACCTTTATCGGTTTGTGTAATTTGCAAACTAGGGAAAAATATAAATTCTCCTCGCATGGACATTTCAAACTCATCTTGCATGTTTGTAGAAAATATTTTGCACATTTTATCACTGCTACCACCAAATATAATATCATCTACATATACTACAACAATTATCATATACATACCTTTAGATTTGAGATACAGATTGCTATCAACACAACCTTTCTTGAATCCTTGTTGTTGTAGATATTGATCTAGTCTTGAATACCATGCCCTTGGGGATTTCTTTAGACCATACAATTCTTTTCTTAAAGATATGTATAGGATCATCATGGAAAAATAGGCCCTTAAGTGGCAAAGAATTCACAAAAATCTGAGTTAGGCAACTTGACATAAAAATTTGAATAAGTTATCTATATTATTTCAAAATTATGTAATAATAGAATTTGTAGCAAATTGAATGTAGCTTCTAAAATACTAGGTTTATTTAAAACAAGAAAAATCTATTTGGTGAAAATTTGAAATTTCAATGTAGTAGTACTTAAATTTTAGGGAAAAAATAAGAAGTAGGTGTCTATCTGACCACCCTAACCACAATAAAATGATATATTTTTTTTATAATATTTTAGATATAAGTAGAGGAATCATGTTCCGATGTGCTGCATATTTTTTTGTAATTTTTTTCCAAGTAAATAATTAATTATGAATTTTTTATTACAAATTTTAAAAAATATTAAACTTTGTATGTTTGACCACCTTAACTTGGTCAAAACTTCATGAAATTCATTTTTTTTTAATCCTATAATATGCAAATCATAGAATGTGGCACATGTTTTGGATTCAAAAAATGTGATATCATTTGAAAGCTATAGATGTTTTTCAATCAACCTATCAAACAGGACTTTAGTCGTAATTCAAATAGAAAATGAATAATAATTATTTATTAAATTTAAAGTAAAGCATAATTTATATTGGTGGAAAGCTGAGAATCTCCTTTAAAATCCCTTTTTCTTTCATCAATTTTGGGTAAAAAAAAAGTCGTCAGCCACATGCCCTACACATAACCATCATATCGCCACTTTTTGGCCCATCATGATCCTACACATACTCTTAATCTGCAAACATAACCATCATCTTCTGACAACTGAAAGTCTTTTGGATGTTCAATGTATACTTCTTCTTCTAGGTTTCCATTCAATAATGCAGATTGGACATCCATTTGATCAACTTTAAATCCTTTGTAGATTGAGAATCCAATTAACATTCTTATTACTTCTAACCTTGCAACAGGGGAAAACATTCCTTCAAAATCAATCCCTTCTACTTGTCCATATTCTTTGCATACTAACCTTGCTTTGTTTTTTACCACAACTCCATCTTCATTCATCTTATTTTTGAACACCCATTTGGTGCCAATTATAGTCTTGATTGATGGTCTAGGAACCAATTCCCATGTTTTGTTCTTTTCAATCTGATCAAGTTCCTCCTCCATTGATTTTATCAAACTCTCATCCTTATTGGATTCATCAAAGATTTTTGGTTAAATCTGAGATAAGTGGGAAAAGTTCACTTGTTCCTTGTTATTTACAAGTCTTCTTCTAGTCTACACACCTTCATTCTTGTCACCAATTATCTGAACCATAGGATGATCCTTTTGAACATATTTTGTACGGGCTCATTCAACTTCTTGCTCATTCTCTTCTTTTTGTTCTTCTTCTTCTTCTCCTGTTGCACCTATATCATCATCTTTTGATTCTATTTCAAGGTTATTTTTGTGAGTTACCTTGATTTGCATTTTCATCAACCTTGACATATACACTCTCTACAATTTTGTGCAATATCTTGTTGTAACAATTATAAGATTTTCTTTGCTTGGAATACCCCAAGAATATCCCTTCATCACATATTGACTCAAAGATTCCTAACTCTTCACCCTCTCTCTTAATATAGAATTTACTACTAAATAATTTGAAGAGCTTGACTGAGGTAGGCCTACCAAACAAAAATTCATATGGCGTTCTACCACTATTAAATCTTATAAGAGCTATGTTCTGAATGTACACAATAGTTTTGGCTACTTCTTTCCAAAATGTATCTATCAAGTTTTCCTTGTTCAACATTGGCTCTATCCATCTCCTTCATAATATTGTTTCTTCTCTCTACCACACCATTTTGTTGTGGTGTTCTTGGAGCTGAATATTGGCATTTGATTCCATGATTTTCATAGTAGTCTTTGAATTCATATGATGTAAACTCTCCACCTCTATCTGATCTGAGACATTTGATTCTTCTCCTAGTCTCATATTCTACCAACATCCTATAGTGTTTAAATTTTTCAAATTCTTTAGCCTTCTCCTTTAAAAACGTGACCCATGCCATTCTGGTATAATCATCAATCAACAACATGAGATATCTTTCTCCTTGAAACACCCTTGTCCTCATTGGACCACATAGATCAGTATGAATTATCTCCAAGGGTTTTGTAGTTGAATAATCATTTATAGGAAACTTAAAATTTGTTTTCTTTCCTTGTTGGCATCCTTGGAAGATGGTATTTTCAGGCTTTGCAATCTTAGGAATATTTTTGACTAATCCTTTTGAGCTTATCTTCAATATATTGTCAAAATTTACATTTCCCAATCTTCTAAGCCACAACCAACTCTCATCTGCTTGGCTGATTAGACATGTTTGGCCTTGTATATCATTGAGATTGTATAGATTATTGGCATTCCTCACACCTTGGGCAATTTTTTTACCATTCATTCTTATCTTGCATCCCTCAGAGTTAAATGCAACTTTGTATCCATTATCACACATATGGCTAACACTAAGAAGACTATGTTTCAAACCTTCAACATAGAGCACATCTTTAGTTTTGTTCTATTGGAAAAAAAAGGACAAACAATTGAGGGGGGGTGACTCTATTGTCAGAGAATATTAAACTTTTCATAATTTACTTAACTTAATCTCAGATATGATGAATGAAAAATAAACCATAAGCAATCAACACATCAGAAACATAGAAAACACCAATATTTTTTTACATGGAAACCCTATTAGGGGAAAAACCATAGTCGATGTTAGTCCACAATATTATACCCTATAAATGTATAAAAAATAATAATGGGAATGCACATGCATTCAAGAACACTACCTAGAGCTCACTACTCAAATACAAGAGGGATCAGTGTTGAACAATACACAACAATTTTTATTAGATCCATAGAGTATGAACTGAGAAAATAGCTTCTACACAATCCTGATTACAGTTCCAATTAAGCACAAAAAACCTTCTTCACACTTCACTAAAACTTCTTCTCACTCTAATCTACAATGGAATGATTTGAACACTATTTGCACATCTACACTTTCTCTTGCTTACACTCACTCTTATTCACACACTAACTTTTCTCAAACAATCACTCTTATATATACGCAACATGGAATTACATCAACACCTTGTCAGCCAAAACTATAAAACATATTTACAATGTCGACCAAAATTTACAAATAAATTTTCAATGTGGATCAAACACCATTGACTAATATTATGATGAGACCCAAAACAATATCCTCGAGTGTTCCAAACATTCAAATTTTAATCTCCAAAGATCCACAACATGTTACAATCATCATCTCAGCCAAGAACATGAAAACCTGAACATATCAAGAAAAATCTTTGACCATGAGCACACCAATCAACATGGATGTAAAAGGATAGAGAATGATCTAGAAGATTCCAAAAACAACAAGAACTAATAGAGAATCATCCACAACAATAGAATTTACTAGAAACACATAAACTTCAATCAGGAACATTGACAGAACCCACAAAATACTATCAGAACACAACTGTTCATAACATGATCAAATCTTCACACGGACCTTTTAAACTTCTGGTAGATGATCTACATACTCTCAAAAATAAACCATTTAGTCCACAACAATTGATCTTCAACATATAGAACAAGACACCTTCATGACCACTACTCCACTGGCAACTTGCAACTCTTATTTTCACAATTTTCTCAATATCCTTGACATATATAGCCTTCAATACAATAATGCTAATAGTGTTAACATCAATGATAACCACATATCAGCAACACAACCACAACATCCAACAATCTCCCCCTTTGGAATTGATGGAAACACATGATATGAAAAACACCATCAACACAACTCTCAATCAACACTTACTTCCCATTAGATTCATACTCTTCTTCCTTAACCTCTTCTACATGGTCTTCTCCTTGGCAAATAAGCAATAGTTTTTCACATGAATCTTCTACCCCTTTGACATCAATTGAAAAGATAAGCATTATCTTCCCACATACAAGCTCTAAACCACATATCTACACATCTGACTACTCCCCCTGAGCAGTAGCCACAAAACAAATCAATCCATATTAGGAAATATCTATGAAGCACATAGATTGATGCAAATAAATGCATCTTTAGTTCATATCAGGAGGGGTATTCACCCCTAGCATCCCTCTAAGATACTCAAAAGTATCCTTCAGCAATGACTTGGTGAAAATGTCTACAATCTATTCTTTGGTAGGCACATACTCCAATCTGACTTCTTTCTCATTCAGTTTCTCCCTCAAAAAGTGAAACTTGATTGATATATGCTTGGTCTTAGAGTGTAGAACCAAATTATTTGATATGTTAATTGCACTTGAGAAGTCACAGTATATGTAAATAGGTTCATCATATACTACTCTAATATCTTTTAGCATTTTCTTCATCCACATCACTTGAGTACAGTTATTTGCAACAACAATATACTCTGCCTCAATAGTAGATAGAGAAATGGAATTCTAATTTTTTCTCAACCAAGACACCAACTTATTCCCTAGGAAGAAGGTACCACCACTAGTACTCTTCCTGTCATCTACATCTCCTGCCCAATCTGCATCAGTATATGAGTTCAAAGTAATATCATCATCCTTAGGATACCAAAGCCCAAAATCAAATGTTCCTTTTAGATATCTGAAGATTCTCTTTACAACAGTCACATGAAACTCTTTTGGATCATCCTAAAACCTAGCAACCATACATACAACATTCATAATATCTGGTCTAGTTTGAGTTAAGTAGAGCAATCCACCAATCATTGAATTGTATCTTATTTGATTTTCCTTATGAGAATCATCATTTTGTGTTAACTTGCATCTGGTTACCATGGGAGTACCAATAGGTTTTGAGTCATCCATGCCAAACTTCTTCAAAATCTCTTTCACATATTTGGACTGAAATATGAAAATACCCTTATCTAACTGAGTAACTTGCCATCCTAGAAAGAAATTCATCTCTCCAATCATACTCATCTCAAATTCATTCTTCATTTCATTAGCAAACTTCATACATAGATTATCATCTCCTCCAAAAATAATTCCATCAACAAAGACCTCAATAATTAACTCTTTGTCATGATCCAATTTGAAATACAAGTTGTTGTCAGTAGTACCTTTATTGAATCCAAGCTTTAGTAAGTATTTTTCTAGTCAAGCATACCAAGCTCTAGGGGATTGCTTGAGTCCATATAGAGATTTCTTCAATCGACAAACCATGTTTTCCTTATCAGTCAGTTGAAATCCATCTGGTTGTTCAATATATACTTCTTCTAGCTAACCATTTAGAAAAGTTGACTTCACATCCATTTGATAGACTTTATAGTTCTTATATGCTACAAAAGCAATAAATGACCTTACAGCTTCAATTCTAGCAATAGGGGAAAAGGTTTCTTCAAAATCAATACCTTCCATTTATGAATACCCTTTACATACCAATCTTGCTTTATTTGGGACCACTTCACTTTGTTCATTCAACTTATTCTGAAAAAACCATTTAGTACCAATCACATGTGTGTCTTTAGGTCTACGAACAAGTATCCATGTATCATTCTTTTGAATTTGCATTAATTCTTCCTTCATAGCTTCCATCCAGTGTTCAACATTGCAAGCTTCATTGACATCTTTAGGATCAATCTTGGAAATCAAACAGTACACTTCTGCAATCTTTCTTCTAGTTTGCACACCTTTATTCTTGTCTCCTATAATTTTATTTTTAGAATGATTTAGATTTACATACCTTGGAGTTTTAGGATTTTCTCGAACTTTTGGTTCTTCTATTTCTTCTTCTGCACTTGTAGTTGTCTCTGCTTCCTGACTACCTTGATTTACCGGAACAAATTGAAGTTGTTTTACTAGAACATATGGCACAATTTGAAGTTGATTATGTGTCTAAGCATTCTTCCCTTTTTTTTTGTTGTCTTCCTAGTCATCTAAATCATATCCACATTCTAGATGATTTAGCAGAGTCCTCATCAACTCTAACATTTGCACTCTCAACCATTTTTCTCAATCTTCTATTATAGCACTGGTAGGCCTTGGTTTTAGTAGAATAAACTAGAGAAAGATTCCTTCATCACTTCTTGCATCAAAATTTCCTATATCCTAATCTCCCTTGATATAACACTTGGTTCCAAAAATCTTGAAATATCTAACAATGGGCTTATAGTTCAAAAGGAGTCTTACCAGAATTACTATTGACATTTACCCTATTCAAAGTGTACATAATAGTGCTTATAGCTTCACTCCAATAGGTGTGAGGCACATTTCCTTCTATCATCATTGTTCTAGAAGCGTCTAGAATTGTTTTGTTCTTCCTTTCTGCAACTCCATTATGTTGAGGGATTCAGGAAGCATATAACTATCTTCTGATTCCATGCTCTTCACAAAAAGAATTGAACTCCCTAGAGGTGAATTCACCACCTCTGTCTGACCTTAAGCATTTTATTTTCAGACCTTTCTCATTTTCTACCATGGGCTTGAAACTTTTGAACCTCTCTAATGCTTCACATTTTTCTCTTAAGAAGGCAACCCATATCATTCTAGAGTAATCATCAATAAACAACATAAAGTACCTTTCTCCATGAAGATTTATGACTCTAGAGGGACCACATAGATTAGTATGTACCAGCTCCATTAATCCATTTGAATGTTTCTCTTTGCTCTAAAAAGAAACTCTAGTCTTTTTTCCCATCTGATATTCCTTGCAAATTGTGTTAGCAAGCTTAACTAGCTTAGGTAGATCTCTTACTTCTTGAGTGGAACTTACTTTGACAATGTTATAAAAGTTCACATGACACAACTGTCTATGCCATAACCAACTTTCATCTACTTGAACAATTAAACAACTTTCGCTATCAACATTCAGGTGAAAAATATTAGCTTCTATCTTTTTACCTAAAGCAATTACCTTTCAAGATCTTCCAAGTATCCTACATCTTCCATATTTGAACTAAAGATCATAACCCTTGTCCACCATCTATCCAAAACTCAACAATTTGTGGTTCAAGCCTTCAACATACAAAACATCATTAGTGTTATGCTTACCATCAAGACAAATAGATCCTCTACCACGAATCACACCACCACTATTATTGTCAAATCTGACAACCCCACCGTCATACTTCTCAAGAATTACAAATTTTCTTTTGTCACCATTCATATGATGTGAGCATCCGTTGTCAATAACCCACTCATCTTTTTCTTCAATTTGGGCTGCAAGAGCTTTCTCAACTTTAACAGATTCAGTAGCCACTAGACCATTTTCCTTGATAGCAAGGAACACCCATTCATCTTCATTTCCATTATCTTTATTGAACTCATCATCAGTCACTCCTTCTTTAGCATAGTAACATTTCTTTTGGAATCTAGATTTGTAAGGATTAGATCTAGGAACTCTTTCAGGACACCTTGATGCAAAATGACCTATTTTACTGCAAGAAAAACATTTAATAGGAAACTTTCCTTTACACTTACCTTTCCCTCTACCTTCTTTCTTCACAATCAATGCTTCCAATTCTTCTACTTCTCTTTCTTCATCTTCAAGTTGTTTCATTTCTTCCTCATACTTGAATGACTTTTTGGAACACTCTCCCAGATCATATCTTTGCTTGTTTCTTCCAAATATAGTAGCCTTAAATGTAGTTTCAATCTTAGGAATAGATTCATCAAATTCACTCATCTCAAAGGAAACAAGTTTACCAATCAACATATCTCTTGTCATATTCATCAATGATATGGTTTCTTCAATAGCATGAGCCTTTTCTTTGAAGGAGGCAGGCAATGATCTGAGAACTTTAGCTATAATTTCTTCCTCATCCAGGGTACCACCAACACATCTAATACCTATCACTAGTTCATTTACTCTCTTCATAAAAGAAGAAATATTTTTTATCTTCACCCATATTCAAATTTTCATACTTGCCTTTCAAAATCTATAGCTTAGTCATCTTCACATGTACATCTCCTTCATACAAAGTTTCTAGCTTCGTCCATATCTCATGAACTATCTTCAATCCTATCACATTTTTCATTTTTGAATCTGTTAGAGCACTCAACAAAGCTTCCATAGCTCTAACATTATTCTTAGACTCTTTAATTTCATGAGCAGTGGAGGGACCATTCTAAGGAATAACATATGGATTCTTCATAATCTTCCAGAAGGGTTCACCAATACACCTCAAATGACACTCCATCCTAGCTTTCCATAATGATTAATTTGTTCCATCAAATCTAGGACTATCCTTCTTGTATGATGCCATCTCAGATCACCTCAAGCTTTTAAACTTCTTTAGAGGAGCCGACTATGATACAAATTGTTGGAAAAACAAGGATAGACAATTGAGAGGGGGGGTGAATCAGTTGTCACATAATATTAAAATTTTCAGACTTAACTTAATCTCAGATTTGATGAATGAACAATAAACCATAAGCAATCAACACATCAAAAACATAGAGAACACCAATATTTTTTTACGTGGAAACCCTATTAGGGGAAAAACCACGGTGGATGTTAGTCCACAATATTATACCTTGTTAAAAGTATAATGAAAAATAATGTGAATGCACATGCATTCAAGCACACTCCCTAGAGCTCACTACTCAAATACAAGAGGGCTTACTACCCAACAATACACAAAAATTTTGATTAGATCCATAGAGTATGAATTAAGAAAATATCTTCTACACAAGCCTGATTATAGTTCCAGTTAAGCACATAAAACCTTCTTCACACTTTGCTCAAACATCTTCTCACTCTACTATGCAATCGAATGATTTGAACACTATTCACACATTTGCACTTTCTCTAGTATACACTTTCTCTTATTCAAATACTAACTTTTCTCAAACAATCGCTCTTATATATCTGCAACATTGAATTACATCAACAACCTTGTCGGCCAAAAATATAAAACATATTTACAATATCGACCCAAATTTAAAATAAATTTTCAATGTGGATCAAATACCATTGGATAATATTATGATGAGACCCAAAAAAATATCCTTGAGCATGCCAAACATTCAAATTTTAATCTCCAAAGATCCACAAAATGTTACAACCATCATGTCGGCCAAGAACATGAAAACCTGAACATATTGAGAAAAATCTTCAACCACAAGCACATCAATCAATGCAGATTTACAACAAGGATAGATAATGATCTAGAAGCATCCAAAAACAACAAGAACTAATATAGAATCATCCTTAGCAACAAAAATCACTAGAAACACATAAACTTCAATCAAGAACACTGACAAAACCCACAGAAATACTGTCAAAACACAACTATTCATATCATGATCAAATCTTCACATGGACCTTTGAAACTTCTGGTAGATGATCTAGATACTCTCAAAAATAAACCCTTTACACCACAACAACTGATCTTCAACGTACAAAACAAGACACCTTCATGAACTTCACTGTTCCACTAGCGACTTGCAACTCTTCTTTTAACAATTTTCTCAATATCCTTGACATATACAACCTTCAATACAATAATGCTAGTAGTGTTGACATCAATGAAAACCACATATTAGCAACACAACCACAACATCCAACATGTTCTTCCCATCTATGCCCAAAATTCCTTTCCCATGAATCTTGACAGTAGTATTATCGCCTAGGATTACTGATCCTGCTTTTCTCATTTCAAGTTTAATGAATTTATTTTTGTCTCCAGTCATGTACTTGGAGAAAACACTATCAATTACCCATAAATCATGTTCCTTTACATGTAGTTTCGTTTGAGCAATCATAGATTTAGCAGAATTTTTCTCTTTCTCCTTCCATATCTTCTTTGGTTTCTTTTCAACATTCTCTTCCTTTTCCTTAGAAGCTTCAACATCATTCTCAACTTTGGAAGATGTATTTTTCTTCTTCTCAGAATGAGCATTTGGTCTTAAAAAAATTTCTTTACAATTTCTAGCTAAATGACCAAAATTGTTACAATTATAACATACTACATTCATGTCAATCAAAGTAGAAAATGAATTTTTTTCTTACAAAATTTGTGTTCCTCCTTGGAATGACTTTGTATTCTCTAGTCCTATGACCAAAATTATTACAAGTATAGCAATACCCATTGAAGTATGATGAGTACCTAGTCATGATGTTTCCTTCAGTTGGATGAGGAGGCCTTCTTTTTCTAGGTCTCCTTCAATCGTGTACTCTTTTGAAACCATCATTAATTGTTCTCTTAGTATTCAACTTCTTCTGTTGATTAGGGACTATCTTGTTAACTTTCTTGTCTTCACCCAACTTCTTCTCTCTATCAGATTTCTCAACCACAACTAACTTCCTTTCACCATCAGAGGCTTGTCCTTTGTCATATTTTTCACCATTGGGGACTAATTTTTCTTATGGTCTAAATCTTTCATAGAGCTTTGCAGAAGCATCAACAAATAAACTTTTTCCTTTTTCAACTCCCAAGCTTGATTTTTCTTTATTAGCTGGCTTTCGTATACTTAGTAATTCATCCAAAATATTAGTACCTCCTTTAAGTTTCAGAACATTATTGATATGCTCTTTTTCTTTCTCTAATTCTTTTCTTAAAGAAACTACTTCAACTTCTAACTTCATGCATCTCTCCACTTCAAATTCTAGCTTGTACTTCATTACTTCTTTGCCTCTTTTAGCTTCCTCTACTTATAGTTTCAGATTTTCTGCCATCTTATTTGATTCTTCAAGTTCTTTAGTTAGCTTATCATTCTCCTTTTGAGAATTCTTTTTCAAATTCTTGTTTTCTCTCTTAAGATCATCATATTTATCTCTTAACTCATCAAGTTCTTCAAGAGCAACAATTGCTTCCTCTTCTTCTTCATGTGATTCCTTAACTTGTTCATCCTTTTGATCCTGGGTTGCATTTTCCATGAAGAGAAATCCTTTCTCAACTTCTCTCATAGCTAGATCTTGATTGTGTTCCTCATCTAAACTATTACTAGCATCAAAATCATAACTTTCTTCTTGAATACATAGACTTTTCTTGTTCTTTCCAAAATTCTTCCTTTTAGGATAAAACTCTTTCTTCTTTTTACTATCTCCTTGTTTAGAGTTATCCAATTTATCATATGGAAATTTAGAAGAAAAATGGCTTACTCTACCATAGTTAAAGCATTTGAAGGGTAGCTTACCTTTATATTTTTTGGACCCTCTCCTTAGTCTCCTAATGAAGTTTGCTTTTTCTTCATCAGTTTCATCAATGTTTGAAATAGTGAATGTAGCTTTGTCTTTCTTCTCTGCTCTATCCTTTCCTTTCTCAACAATCTTAAATGCAACCTCTCTCCTAGAAAACTCAACATCTAGCATTCTCATTTCATATGTTGTAATTATGCCATGCACCTCATCAAGGGTAAGTTTATCAATTTGTCTTCCTTCTTCGATAGCAAAAATATTGGAATCATATTTATTTTTCATAGACCTAAAAACTTTTAGCACACCATCTTCTTCTTTTAGTTCTACACCATATCCTTTAATGGCATTCACCACATCATAAACTCTCTAAAGATTGTCTGCAATCTTCTCTTCTTCAAACATCTTCAAGCCTTCAGATTTTTCTCTCAACACTTGTAAATTTTCCAACTTCACTTTAGTGTCACCTTCATATATCTTATTCAATTTTTCCCAGACATCATAAGAATTTTTAGAGTGCATAACTTTTCCATTCACAGAATTAGAAAAATTGTTCATAATGGAAAACCAATATTTCTTATTTTTTTCATAATCCTTCTTTCCTACATGATCAGTAGGAATAGTAGGAGGAATAGTATATTTTACCTCAACATACATCCAAACTTCAATTCCTAGAGAACCTAAGTATCCTTCCATTAATGAGCTCCACTTAGCATAATTTTTTCCATTGAACTGGGCTGGCTTGCATGAACCTTCCTGACTAGCCATTGTGTTCACTTATCCCAGATCTACCCTAAGCTAATAAAGATTCTCTTAGGCAAGCTAGGGCTCTGATACAAATTTTTAGAACACAATGATCTATCGAGAGGGGGAATGAATTAGTAGATACTAAAACTTTTAATCCTAAAAGAAATTTTGCATATTTAAACTTAAAAACTCAAATGTGCATTTCAAAGCATGAATAAGTATAACACTCAAAAGCATAAAAGAGATAAACACATAACACCATATGTACATGGAAAACCCAAGATGGAAAAAAACCATGGCGAGAAATGATGTTAGGATTTGTTGTCCTAATCCAGCGTCACAAGCAATGAAGTTCAGTTACAATGTTTAGAAGATACAACTTCAAGGATGTTCCTACAACTCCAAAGAGATTACTATCACCTAATATGAGCTACAACTCAGTACAATGAGGCTACAACATCCAAAAGATTACAAATTCAAATATGTATAAGATTGGTTCTACAAAACCTAGATAATGCATCAATTCAGTGCATTACACTTCTCCCTTTGTTCCAGGTATGTGCAAGATCATGATGGGCCAAAAAATGGAAATATGATGGGTATGTGTAGGGTATGTTGATGACGACTTTTTTATACCCAAAATTGATGAAACAAAAATGGTTTTTAAGGGAGATTCTCAGCTTTCAACCAATATAAATTATCCATTACTTTGAATTTAATAAATAATTATTATTCATTTTCTATTTGAATTACAATTAAAGTCTTGATTGATAGGCTAATTGAAAAACATCTATAGCTTTCAAGTGGTATCACACTTTTTGAATCTGAAACAAGTGTCACATTCTATGCTTCACATATTATAGGGTTAAAAAAAAAATCATGAAGTTTTGACCAAGTTAAGGTGGCCAGATATTTGAGTTTTTATATTTTTTAAAAGTTGTAAAAAATTTATAATTAAATATTTACTTGGAAAAAAATTACAAAAAGATATGTATCACATCGGGACATAAGTACTCTACTTATATCTAAAATATTATAATATTTTTTATCATTTTATTGTGGTTAGGGTGGTCAGATAGGCACCTACTTATTTTTTCCTTGAAATTTAAGTACTACTGCATTGAAATTTCAAATTTTCACCAAATAGATATTTTTTTAAAAATAAACCTAGTAGTTTAGAAACTACATTCAATTTTCTATAGACTCTATTCTTACATATTTTTGAAATAATATAGATAACATATTCAACTTTTTATATCAGGTTGCCTAACTCTGATTTTTTTGAATTTTTTGCCACTTAAGGGCCTATTTTTTCCATGATGATCTTGCACATACCCTTCCCTCTCAAACTATTGTACTTAGATTCATGTGTATTCAAAAATTTTCTTTCTATTACAGTTATCAGCTACAACTTGTAGACCCCCTATCTTCTCACACACACTCTCTCACTTTCTGAATATTTTTCTGTTTTTCAGCTCTTACATATTGAAATCTCAATAAGGGTTTTTTTCTCTTGTTGTATTCTTTAGCAAGTAACAAATCCACCTCGAGCCCTACAACATTAAATTTAGGTGTAGAGAATTTTTCCCAAATTGTCTCTTCCATCAAGTGCCAGAGCTAATACATTAAATGTATTCTCTTGTCAATATGATCAGATTCAGTTCTTGATCACTTCCACAATCTGTATTGCTTCCCTACTATATCTTCCTCAAGATTGATGTAGTCCAGGTAGGAGGATCCAATTAAGGATTGTCCAGCCTTGCAACCTAAACAACCAACTCCATGATTACATAGATATGCAACGAAAATCTAACATATAATCCACAGAAATATAAGACATTCAAGAACACGAGACACAAGATATATCCTAGGAAAACCATAACAGGGAAAAACCCAGCCTTCAAAGCTCATCCACATTAAATTGTAATCTCAAAAAACATTACATATGCCTCTAGGGCTTACAGATTCTAGGCCACAACCCAGGGATTACAAATAACTAAAATGATAACAATCTTCATGACAATCTACCACTAGCTTCTTTTCCTACTCCACACTCCCTTAGCTCAGGGGATCTCCTGGATCAAAATGCTTTGTCACCATGCTTCATCCTTCACACTATCGAGCACCTTATTGATCCATCCCTCTTCCCATGCCTTGTAGCAATCCTTTCTCCTCTACTTATATCATCCATGAATCATCCAAGCCTTAACATGTTGGCCCAATTACATCGGCTAGTAAAATAATGTGCTAACTCAGATAGGTCGGCCCCAAACAATATCATATTACAATGTCAATCAACCAAGGTCGGCCACAAAAAATCCAAGACCCAAAAAATATCCTCGATCATGAAAATGCATTCTATATTATTCCTTGAAGATCCACAACATGCTACAATGCCCTGTCAGCCAAGAACATGCAAAACATAAACTCTCAAAATAAAATCACTAGTTGCGGGCACATAGATCAATGTGTACCAACAAAAAATGATGTGGAAACATCCACGAGCCTCACGAATCACATCATCTTCCCTCAGGAACACCAACTAGAAAAACTGAACAACTGCCAGAACACTAATCTTCACAACTCGATTGATCCTTCGCGCAGATCCCTGAAACTTAACATGGAAATACTAGACACCTTCAACAACAAACCTTTTAATCCACAACCTCTAATAATTGAATTCAATGATCTCGTACTTTTCAACACCGTAAATTCACTGTCAACTTCCTCAACTTTCTAAAGACTTTTAGATGCCCCTGCATCAAACTCTCAGGGTTGTTTGAAAAGTGTGCCCCTTCACTTTGGTCTATACTGTGTCAAATCCAAATTTTCCTCCTTAAATGGGTTCAATGATCTATCCATAGGTACTTGCAATTGCGTCAAGGTCGGCATTCTATTCAAGTCCACCATACAAAACTACCTCAATCTCTACTAGGTTTGGCGTTCTACTTGCAGGCCTTGCACTACCTTATTGGTTAGCGATCTGAGAAATCCCACCCTGCAAGTTTCCTCTAGTTCTCCATCTTGTCATGATCAAGGTTTGACAATCTACTTGCAAGCCCTACACTTCCTCACTGGTTGGTGGTCTAAGCAAGCCTTCTTTGCAAGTTGCCCCAAGATCACTATCCTCTTCTATTTATTCATTCACATTTACTTTGCTCTGGTACATCAAATTTCTTCTTAAGATTAATACTTCACCTTATTCTAGTTCTCCTCCTTTACTTAGGTGAACCTACCTCAGCTTGGTGGTCTTACTTCAAGGTTTCAATTTCATCTCACTTGGCGATCTATTGAACACACTTATAGCCTACCTCAAATCAACGATCTGTTCACCCAAGGAATACCACAAGGACCTCAACCCACTCACAACCTGCTCTGATACCATTTGATGTAGTCAAGGTAGGAGGATCCAATTAAGGAATGTCCAGCCTTGTAGCCTAAACTACCAACTCCATGATTACATAAATATGCAACCAAAATCTAACATTTAATCCAGATAAAGATAAAAGACATTCAAGAACACCAGACACAATATATATCCTGTGAAAACCCTAACAGGGAAAAATCTAGCCTTCAAATCTCATCCACATTATATAATAATCTCAAAACACATTGCATATGCCTCTAGGGCTTACAAATTCTAGGTCGTAGCCCAGGGATTGGGTATGTACAGTATCATCATGGAAAAAATAGGCCCTTAAGTGGAAAAAACTTTAGAAAAATATGAGTTAGGCAACTTGACGTAAAAATTTGAATAAGTTATCTATATTATTTCAAAAATATGCAAGAATAGAATTTGTAGCAAATTGAATGTAGTTTCTAAAAAACTAGGTTTGTTTATAAACATAATCTATTTGGTGAAAATTTGAAATTTCAATGCAGTGGTACTTAAATTTCAGGGGAAAAAAAAAAAAGTAGGTGTTTGTCTAACCACCCTAACCATAATAAAATGATAATATTTTAGATATAAGTAGAGGACTCATGTCCCGATGTGATACATATTTTTTTATAAATTTTTTCCAAGTAAATAATTAATTATAAATTTTTTATTACAAATTTAAAAAAAATTAGTAACCCGTATGTCTGACCACCTTAACTTGGTTGAAACTTGATGAAATTCTATTCTTCTTTTTTTAATCCTATAGTATGTGAAGCATATAGTGTGACACATGTTTCGGCTTCAAAAAATGTGATACCGTTTGAAAGATATAGATGTTTTTCAATCAAGGCTTTAGTCGTAATTCAAATAGAAAATAAATAATAATTATTTGTTATATTCAAAGTAAAGCATAATTTATATTGGTGGAAAATTGAGAATCTCCTTTAAAAACCGTCTTCATTTCATCAATTTTGGGTTTAAAAAAAGTCATTAGCCACATACCCTACACATACCCAACATATTGCCCTTTCTTGGCCCATCACGATCCTGCACATACTGAATTACAAATAACTAAAATTATAACAATCTTCATGACAATATTCCATTGGATTCTTTTCCTGCTCTACACTCCCTTGGCTTAGTGGATCTCTTGAATCAGAATGCTTCATCATCATGCTTCATCCTTCACACTATTGAGCACCTTACTGATCCATCCCTCTTCCCATGCCTTGTAGCAATCCTTTCTCCTCTACTTTTATCATTTGTGAATTATCCAACCCCTAACATGTTGTCCCAATTACAATGGCTAGTAAAATAACGTGCCAACTCATATAGGTCAGCCCCAAATAATAATATCTTATAATGCAGATCAACCAAGGTTGGCCACAACAAATCCAAGACCCAAAACAACATCCTCAATCATGAAAACACCTTCTAGATTATTCCTCAAAGATCCACAGCATGCCACAATGCCCTTTCAGCCAAGAACATGGAAAACATAAACTCTCAAAAGAAAATCACCAGTCGCAGGCACACAGATCAATGTGGACCAGCAACACACAATCTAGAAACATCAACAAGCCTCATGAATCACCTCATAAATGTCTGCAACAACTCCACTTACTGGAATCAAGTCATCTTCCCTCAGGAACACCAACTAGAACAACTGAACAACTATCATCACACAAATCTTCACAACTCAATTGCTCCTTCACGTAGATCCCTAAAACTTAACATGGAAATACTAGTCACCTTTAGCAACAAACCCTTTAATCCATAGCCTCTAACAATTGAAGTCAATGATCCAATACTCTGCAACTCTACAACATCACTGTCAACTACCTCAACTTTCTAAAGACTTATGGATGCCCCTACATCAGAGATTATCTCCATCATCCAGATCAGCTACAAATTTATGTTAGGGTTTCCATACTTTTTATCTTCACTATAAAGCATCATGTACACCTTGAGCCATACACTATCATCCAACATTTAATTTTGTTACAAAGAATTTTCCCTCATTCTCTCTGTCAAACCCTAAGAATCAGATATGCATTCAATGGATTCTCTTATCCATTCAATTAGATTTGATCTTGATCGACATGACTCTTTATGCTGCCAACCGGTAGATCAAATCACTTCAGTTAATTGTTCACTAGGCCATCTGAGTGATCTGATTTCATTCCTATATCGGTTGCCAAATTGAAACCCTTGTTCACACAGTTCAGCTGTTACAAATCTTTGCTTTTAAATTTTGGTGATGTTGATCTTTTCTTTCATTCCCTGATCCTATGATCCTCGTTCACTGTCATACCTTTAAACCCTGACCATCAGATAAGAAGTCATTCAAATCATCATCATCGATCTTGTGAGCATTCACAATAAAAACCATCGCTAGATAGTTCATTTGATTGAATATTGATTTTGTAACAAGGATGCAAAATCATCTGATAAGCATTTTCCATGTGTCCTCCTGTCATTCATTTTATGATGTTCAATGCATGTCATCCTCCATCATCATCACCTTGCACTTAGTATGGTCCCACCAGACTCTGCAACAAACACTATTCAATCTCCAAGGATCAATGCTCAATGTTCCTCACTAGCACCGCTGGTCTTGATCAGGTCCCACCAAATTCTTTATGGGGTATGTAGGCTAATTCCACTTGTTAATATGACATCATCATCCATGAACTTTGTATGCCACCTTCATAGCTCCCACCAGACATCAACGGTCATCATTTATCCATCGTGGATTAATCTCCACCACACATTGCTAAGTTGCTAGAAATATGAACTTAAGAACTTCTAATTGAAGGTTGTGAAGTTTTGAAAATCTATGACATGCCAAGAACAAAGAGAACCTCATCACTCCATCACTGAGTTACTAAAATTCTAAACCTTAGACCCTTTTGTCGAAGGTTGTGAAGTTCTGAAAAACCATGACTTGTTGACAACACTAAGTCACTAAGTTAGTAGGTTACAAAACTTGAGAACCCCGTGACTTAGATTAGGAAAACTTGGAATCCCATGACTTAAGAAATATTATAGTTGTTGAATATTTATTAGGCTGGTAAACATAAGGTGAAGGGGGTGGTCATGGGATGGGCATTAATGAAATAAGTTGTAACTTGTGTGACGGGTTACTTGTTGTTGACAGTCAACATCAAAATAGAACTTTTGTGAATGCCATGACTGCAAACTTCTGCACACGTAGGGTTTTACTGATAAACCCTAAACCAAGAGCATGAAGAAATGAATCAAGACCTACACAATACCTTTCTAGAAAGCTCTTGAGAAACCTAATTTGAATCTTCCATCTAATTTTCCATCAAATCCACTACTCTCACATCTACCCCTTGTCATCATGCCAACAATCTCCTTTGCATGATTTTCTCTTTTGACATCAATGACAACTATATGCCAACAAGATGGTTGTCATTGCACAAAAACATTGACTCGTTAATGCTCGATACAACCACTAGAGTTAATTAATCCACAAGAGGTGGTTAATCCATATCATGAACTTGAGCGCTGCACTACACAATACAAGGAGACCAAGGGAACACACCTTGCAACAATCCCCCCAATGCAAGTGAGGGGTTTGAACTTGTGACCTAGGCTCTGATACTACTTGTTGCACAAATAGTTGTCATTGTACCAAAAGATTGACCTATTAATGCCTGATACAACCACTAGAGTTAATGAATCTAGAGGAGGTGGTTAAGCCAAGTCACAAACCTAAGTTTTACACTACACAACACAAGGAGACCAAGGGTGTACACCTTGCAACAATAGAAATACTAAATTTTGAAGAAGAATATTTAACAATCAATCAAAAAATATTTTCTAAATATGACAACACACAATAGTTGTAAAAATAAAGAATACGGTGTACCTACATCTCCAAGAAATGAAACACAAGAAATAAATTCCTAGCATTGAAAAGAGAAAAGAGAGTTACACTAATTTGGTAGATTTAAGAACTCCAAGAAAGGAAAAGCATGCCTATTATAGGTTATGTGGAGAATCAGATGATTGTGAAACACATGAATATCCCTCCTTTATATTTATAATTTATAGAGAAGATGAATGTTTTGGTCACTTGAATAATAATCATCATAATAATAAAGGTGAAGATAATTAGGATATGGCCTATTTGAAAGGGTTGGAAAAAAGGCCTATGTATGCTCAAGATCATGGCAATAAAATTCCAAGTTAGAAAAATCAAATAAATCTTCATTTACTTACAAATACAGAATTGAAAACTCAATCATCTTATCCACACACTTATTCAAAAGAATATACAATATAATTACCAATTGTAAAGCTAGATGAGGTAGATATGGGCATAAGAAGAAGATGAGGTGCCACCTATTATAAATATGATGAATATAGATATTTTGACATGAATTATTAGGACCAAATATGACAAGAGTATTGAAAAAAATATTGAAAGTCCTTAAAATTCCACCACAAGGGATAAGAAAGTGCCACAAGGAGAATATAGAACCAAAACAAACATATTAATTCTCATATCCTAGATTCAAGGAAGAAGCCTTGGAAAATTAATAATGAGAGAAGGATGACAAATTCAAACATAAAACCCTTACAAAATATAAATAAAAAACTAATGCTACGATAGTAATAAGAAGGGTAAAAGAAACCACAAAAGTGAGATGATACAGAGAATATTTTGATGATGAGGAACATATATTTTATCCAATAAATATAAACATGGTAAAATTTAAGAAGATAAATAACATTAGTATAGGAACAAGTGGATGATAAAAGAGTCCTAGATATTATACCATATTTCTTATTATTGGAATCCACAATTGGATAGGAACACTTAATTGAAGATTGTAAAACTAGATAATTTAAGGTAAATTCATATATAAACCATAGATCACAAGTGATAATTTAATTAGGAGCATGGGTAATGGGAATGCCTAGGTCACATGAACGGATAATGGTTAATCCATAGGAGGAGCCTAGAAATAAGTCTCTTCAATAACATAGAAATGAAATAACCCTTATTTGATACCATTTTAGGATTAAAATGGTTTGTTAATTCAATGACAACACAAATATAATCAAATCATTTGGATATAAATATAAGTGATGTTATGGGTATGTCACATGCCAATATGATGGGTATGTGGCTTTTCTTGACTTACCAATATAAATTATGCTTTACTTTGAATGAAATTATGACTAAAGTCTCCATCCTTTCAAATAGAATTTCACATTCTAATACTATTTCATGAACCAAAACCATACAAGTTTTTTTAAGTTGTAATAAAAAATCATAATTAATTGTTTACTTGGAAAAAATTACAAAAATATGCATCACATTGAGTCCTCTACTTATATCTAAAATATTATAAAAATATTCTCATTTTATTGTGGTTAGGGTGGTCATACTTCTTATTGAAATTTAAGTACTACTCCATTGAAATTTCAAATTTGAAACAAACCTAGTAGTTTAGAAACTAAATTCAATTTTCAACAGATTCTATTGTTACATATTTTTGAAATAATATAGATAACTTATTCAAATTTTTACGTCAAGTTGCCTAACTCTGATTTTTCTAATTTTTTTGCCACTTAAGGGCATGTTTTTTCCATGATGATCTTGCATATACCCATATGGGAGTGATCCCACAATAGTGGTTTACACTTTTTGGCCAAACTTGACATTGAACTTATTTTTTTTAACTAAATCTTCATTTTTGGGCACCAATAGCTGATAAAACATGAGGAATTTGTAGATGATGAAAACTAGTGATTTGTGAAATTTTGTTTGTAGATTCTAAATATATATATATTTATGAAAAAAAATTGAGTCAAATTGCATTTCTTTTTCTATCTCTTTCAAAAATTAGTTTTTAATAGTAAACACCATTTTTAACGAGTGATGTGTTAGTGTAATTAATATTTAATCACACTTGCATAACTTTACTTAGGTAATATTTTAATTTCTAGGTTAATTATTATCATCCTTATCTTGTTGAGCTATCTTGTTGCTCAAGATAAGATTAGGGTTATGCATACTTTTCTTTTATAAAGTAAATCATTCTCATGTAATTATGAATTCCTCAATAATAATATTTTGCACATCTTTTGGCAATAGTTTTATTTTTTTCTGATTTTTTCTTCTATGGAAGGCTTTTTTGTTTGCATGTCTGATCTTGGTTGCTAACATGGTATTAAAGCCTTGATTTGCAGCCCTTTCTCAATTTTTTTAAGAAAATTATTACAGAGTTTGTTTAGGGTTCCTCGAGGGTTTCATTCCTTGAGTATATTTATGAAGCGTCTTGGATTAGATTGGAATTTTCCATTGGATTCAAAGCACTGGAAAAAGTTAGGATTGGTTTTTTTTTTTCTGATTTTGGTCACCATTTGCTAGATCTATGAGGGTTTCAAGCTTGGTGAATTTTTCTGAGAGATTTGGGGGTCACCTAATTTTCTATCCATTTTTGGACAAAATGGACCTCGCCATTAAGTCTACAATGCCCAAAAACCCCTATTTTCATATAAAAGTTGTCTATTTTGGACATAGTCATCTAGAGAGGCAAAACAAATTTTCCCCAAGGCTATACGGCCCTAGGGTACACTTCACGAGGTTCAAATTTTAAATATATATATATATATATATATATATATATATATATATATATATATAATCAGCACAGTTTTATGCTTTTCTAGTTTAAATGGGCCACACCACTCGATCACCACCGAGTGGCCATCCATTCTCCACCTGGTAACCTCCAGTGTGCCTCCCTTTTGCCACCAGCGGCTCATTCCTCCAATGCCACTCCGCGTAGTTGTAGCCCCCACGGGCTTATATGTGTAACAAACAGTTCCATTAGGGACCGAGATCCCCGCTTCAACCCCAATCAGGTTTTAAGCTCCCACCCCAATCACATTGGTGACCGAGGGATCTGCCATAGGTCCAAACCACTAGCCCCCTAGTCTGCCCAGTCAATCAGGGTTGGAAATTTTTTACCCCAGGGCATATTGGAGGCTTATTGGGCAAAATTGGAGCACTTTCACGGAATTGGCCATAACTTTTGCATACAACATCATTTTTTCACAAACAAGACATCGTTGGAAAGCGGGTTCTGAGCTCGTCACAATGGTGAAGGTATGGTTTTTTTTGTTTTGCATTTTCTATTCCTTTTTCAGCCTCGGTAGTCAGATGTTGTTTTTTTCACTCTAAGAGACATATCTTTTGACTTGCTTATCCCTTTTTTGTGATTCAAGTGACATTGGAAAGCTGGTTCAGTCCTCTACATAGATTTTAATTTTTTGTTTATACATTTTTATCATTATCTCCTTTTATAATCATTGGGTTATTGTAATAAATAAACTAAGATAAAGTTCCATCAAGGGGTTTCTTGCATAATAATCTGATTAGAGTGTGGTTGCACTTTGATCTTCATCTTGTTATTGATGAAAACTCACATGGGTTATATCTAGTTTCTTAGTTTCTTTTGGCCACATTTTTTGCTCTAGCTTGACACATATTAGATTCATTGGTTCAAACTTCTGATTGAGAGCCTATGGTTAATGATCTGCATTGGATCCATCTCAGTTTGAGGGCCATGTTTTTATGGTACTTGTTCCCATGGAAGATTTTTAGCCTTAGTTTGGCATCGGCATCAAGATACATGGTTTCCAGATTTTTTCATCATAACATCTACTATTTCTTTATAGATTCTAGGGTTTTTCCAGTTTGTGAGTTTTCCAGTGTTCCATGGCATCGGGTCTGTTGTTACATTATTATTATTCTTCCTGAGTCCTTCAGTGACTCTCATATGGTTTCTTGTAGACATAAGTATCTTTCATTTCTTTCTAGATTTCGGTTCTAGTGTTCTTACAGTGCTTCTTTACAACAGTCATCTCATTGTAGGGGGGTTTTGTCCCATTGGGTTTTCCTTCTCTACCTCATTATTGCATTTGTACTTGGGTACCTGATTAGGCCTTGTTGTCGGGACCCATTCATGCTTTCTTGCATTCATCTTAGTTTTAGGTGCATGCTTTTTGAGTCTCCCTAAGTTGCACTTATGGGGGGGTGTTAGTGTAATTAATATTTAATTACACTTACATAACTTTACTTAGGTAATACTTTAATTCCTAGGTTAATTATTGTCATCCTTATCTTGTTGAGCTATCTTTTTGCTCAAGATAAGATTAGGGTTATGCATACTTTCCTTTTATAAATCAAATCATTCTCATGTAATTATGAATTCCTCAATAATAATATTTTGCACATCTTTTGCAAGAGCTTTGCTTTTTCTGATTTTCTCTTCTATGAAAGGTCTTTTGGTTTGCATGTTTGATCTTGGTTTCTAACATGATGTTCACCATAAACAACATAATTTTTTTTCTATTAAGGATAAAATTCTATTTTTTTTGAATTTAGATTTGTAACTACAATATCTAGCACGTTCATTTTTTTTCATAGTGTTTTATTGAATTATTTTTTCTTAATTAAGTTTTGAAGTCAAACAATTCTTATTTTCTTGAATTTAGATTTGCAACTATGGTATCTAGCATGCTTATTTTGTTTCATAGTGTTTTATTGAATTCTTTTTTTCTTAATTAAGTTTGAAGTCAAACCAATTATAATTTAGACATAGGCATACCATATACAACATAACATTTTTTGTTTGTATGAAAATTCATTTTTTTTGCTGGATCAAGGACATCAATATCTAGCACAAACATATTTTTCAAATTTTTTTTTGGTAATCTACTATTTTTCCACATGTGCAAAGCAAAGAGATTGATTTTTAGTGAAAAAACTACATTCACAAAAAATAAAAAATAAATCAAATTAAATATATTTAAAATTATACTTTTTGAGAATATTATAATAAGGACTACATACTTACAAAAAATAAATCTTAAATGAATTCATTTGATCCCACAAAAGGTAAATCAAAAGTGGTTTTTTATCAGCATTTTGATAGGTGTAAAGGAGACCCCATTATAGGTATCGTTTAAAACTACCAGGGTTCTATCCAAGGGGATTTGATCTAAGGTGGTTTGATCAAACTCTCTTCAATTGGAATCGTTTAAATGCAACTTTTTAAGGCTTAAATCATTATATTTTCTAAAAATATGCGATTTCAGCAAAAATCAGGATGTCCCAAAAAGTGTAAACCACTACTATGGGATCACCCATGGGTATGATTAGAAACAAATTTATTCACTATCAAAACTATCTAAACTAGAGTCAATCAAAAAATATAACTCTCAAGGGGAAGTATATAGTGATAGTATTAATGAAAGTATAAATATTGATGATGTACTCAACATCTAGCTAAGAGATAATTCAAAATTATAATCATGAAAAATAAGAGGCCTTAACAAAAATTTTAGCAAACAAGACACCCAAAAACCCATTTCATTTCACCAAAAAAACCACCAACCCTTCACAAAAAACACGAGACAAATTAAACCCAAAAAATCCATCTACCATCCAAATGTCATGAAATGTAAATCAAACTCACATAAAATTTCTTAGATTAAGTCAAAAAAATACTCTAGGGTAGGATACTTCAAAACATTCATAGAGTATATGGAAGAAAAATTGATAGGAAATATTAGAGGTTAGGTGTGCTACAATATACATTAATTTGTACTTGCTACAAGATAGTGGAATTCCAAAAAATAGAACATTACCGTATGGTACACCCTAATAATCCTAATAAGAATAATATATTTACTAGAAGAATGTTAATTCCAACCAATCTCTATGTCTAAGAAACATAATCTCACTACAAGAACATTTAATAATTTATATTATTACATGGGATTCCTATAGAGAATATGATACATTTATATATGGAAATATTTTATTAGAAAATCACATATGTAGAAAAACTTAGTACATTAACTAAGTAAAAATGGTGGAAATTAAAACTTGTAGGAACTTCAATAATATTTCTTACATAGATATTTTTTATAGCTCTAATAGGGATATGAAAAGTTCCCTTCAAAATAGGGCTAGAGCTCTTACCAAACGGATGTGGTGGGGTATCTCTCATGCACGTTTTAGGAATTCTTGGACCAACATTAACATTTAATAAGCATAAAATCCCTCTCTAAACTAGCTTCTTGATTGATCAAAATTATATTTCCTCAGTTGGGATGTGACATATTCTTGTAGTCGCTTGGTGCAGGATGTGACATGGGTGGCTATGGACTATGATCGAAGATTGCATTTGCAATCAACAAGATCAATAGGTACAAAAGGACCTAAGTCTTAATTGTCATCTTCATGGAGTGTAAGACATTCACAATTAATTGTGCTTAGTATGATGGTGGTTCAAGGTGGGCAACTTGTGCGAATTAAACACTCATTCTTTAAATTCACCTAGTGGATGGTGTCTCTACGGATGAACAAAAAGGACACTCTGGTGACACTACACTGCTCTAAGAATCTAAATTTCATTCCTTGGCTTCATCTTGGATCAAAGGCTAAAGAAGATATGCCTAAACAAGGATATTATATGCCTTGAGGTGGTGTGAATGGTGATTGGTAGGTCTTTTTGCTTCTCTTCTAATGGTTTCTGGGAAAATTTTGATATTTATTCATGTTTTCTTGCCACTCTTTTGAATATGGGAATCCTCAAGGTGTGTTGCTTGTTGCTGCTCAAACTCATGTTCAAAGTGGTCATTTTGGTGGATGATTTGGATGTGGTCACAGTAGTAGAATTTTGGCATGGGATCCTGTAGATTTAGATCCCATGGCTAGACGATATTGATAGGATGTTTTGGATTTGGGTGGCGGTGGAGTGACAACCATTTCTCTTGAACATGGACGATAGAGACATGGAACATCACAAACATTGGGCCATGAATGGCTACAATTTCCTTTGTCACAAGCTGGGATTGATTGAGGTTGAAGGCATTCAATGACCATGTAGGGACTTTGCTAAAGTGGTGGAGGCAGGTAACTTCTATGATGAAGAAGAATGGATGAAGCACTCAAGTTTTTTGGGGGTCTGGGTTGCATTGCTATTCTCATATTTTACATTTTTGGTATGTAATTAGGCGTAGTTGGTGGCTTTTTAGTGATAGGGGTGATTAGGAAATCTTATCTTTCAGACCCTGATTTTGGGGTTCTATATCCACATACATGATTTTGAATATCAATATAATACATACAACTTTAGTTGCATTTTATGGATAAAAAAAGTTTCCCTTCAAAATATAAAATAAATAATATTCATACTTATGGAGGAAGGTCCAATATATACCAAAAAACAAACACTAGTACCATCAATGACTAAAGAGATATGAAAATTGATAGAATGGATGGAGAAACATTAATAAGATTCCAAAAAGAGATATTACATTATACAATAAAATGACAATGAGGAGGCACCATAATTAGATATAGAATTTAAATAGGGAGAAATGTCTATAGCATCATACATTGAATCTAAATACAATTATTACAATAAAACACTGAAACTACAAGAAGAAAATATAGCAACCAAAAGAAACCTTAAACTAGAAAAAATAGTAGACCATTGGGAGGAAAGGTGGTTATACAAGTTTTGTATATTCTATCATAAAATGAACACTTGTTTCCATGAAATTTTATACAAATAAAAGGGATTAACAAAGCATGAAATATGAGGAGAAAACTCAATGAAGGAGTAAAACAACAAAAGAAAAGACGCTATAAACTAAAACTAAGATAAAAAATAAATTGAAGAAAAAAATTGATAAAATGTTAGTGATAATAATAATCAAACTATTAGAGGATGATGAGTGGACTAGCCCCATGGTGTTCTAGAATAATCAAAATAGAGATATTATAATATCCATTTATTATAGGGAAATAAATAAATTATGCATACATGATCCATTCCACACACCATTCATAAAATAAATCCTAAAATCAATTTTTGGAAGAAAATTATACTCCTTCACTAATGGCTTCTCCAAAAACCATCAAGTTAAAATTCAAGAGGATGATCAACTAAAAAAAAATCAATAGAACAAGGTTCATTTATGGACATCATCATGCCTTTTAGACTAAATAGTTTTCCACCAAGTGTCTTAAACTACACCATGAATAATTAGTTTAAATATTTTATTCACGACTTATTGGAAGTATACCAATATCCTTGGATATTGTGTAAGCTATTAAAATACCATATCTAAGTATGCTACATGATGTTATATAAAGATGGAAGAGTCTAAAAATCTATATATTTGAAGACATTTTTCTTTGTAGTACCCTTTGGTATATTCATAGGGAATATCATCTGTAAAGAAGGAATAATGGTATACCCTTTAAAAGAAACAATCGTCATGATCTAGTATCACTAAAAATAGTGTTAAATGTGAAAATATTCTAGGCTATACTAGTTATCATCACAAGTTCATAAGAGGTAATGTTACAATGGTATATACTATAGAATAACTACTAAATAAGAAACTAAAAAAAACAATTAACTAGATAGAAAAATGTTAGTAGGATTTTCATAAATTAAAATAAAAGATAGCATGAGTCCCTACATTGATCTTTCTATATAATTTGAATATGCCATTCCATGTACATGTATATTTTTCTAGCATACAAATTTGAGAAATATTAGTACTGTAGTGTAGGAAAATGTATCCCTTTTTCACACTTAATTTGGAAATAATTAATATTAAAATGAACTAAGTTATGCCTTAATTTAGTGTTGTAATATGTTTTTCATATTCACATTAAGTTTATGGCCCTTTTAATATTAAAATGGACTTAAATATGCCTTATTTTTGGTGTTGTAATGTGTACCTCTACACTTTCACATTAATCTAGGGATTTATTAATTGATTGATGTTAATTTTCCTTAATTGGCCCCTTTAATTCAAATTCAAGCCTAATTAAATGAAAATTATGAGGGATAAAACCCAACATTCATAAATTCCATTACACAACACTTAACTGTGGAAGATGTATATCCTAGGTAATTGACTTAGGACCCATTTTTCATAGGGCAAATGAGTCCTCACCTAGATCTAGGACCCTAATTTTAAATAATGTTTAGCATTGACCAATATGTGTCCTAGGTAAGTGGACTAGGACCTATTCACTCTATGGCTAATGGGTCCTCACTTAGACCTAGGGCCCACTTTGAAATATATTTTTGGTAGTATTTTATTGATTTCAAATCTACAATTCAATGTCGATTGGCTTGTGATATTTGAATTTTGAGAATGAATGTTAAGATATGTATAAATACAAGGTTATTTCAATTAGTTTCACCTAGAAGTTTTATGAGCAAGTCCTAATAGAAAGTTTATGAGATCTAGAGAAATTCAAGAGCAATTTCAAAGCATTTCAAGTGCAAATTTATAGAAGATTATTGTAATAATCAAGATTCCTATCATTGTGTCAAAGATTTATTGCATCATGCATTTTTTTGGAGCTAATATGGTGATGTAGTGTTTAAGATCTATTCAAGCGTATCGAAGGCATTGTTTCAAGACAAGTTTCATAATCAAGATTCATTAAGGCCACTTCATGTTAGTTTGTAGATTTGTTTTCCAAGGTTTCAAAAGAGGTTTGGTGAGTTGTTACATAGTGTTGTTCATTCAACATTCCTTCATGATTTTCTATTTCATTACAAGGTCTAATTACCAAAATGAGGCTTGAACAAGGAAAACGGGTATGTGTAGGATCATGATGGGCCAAAAAGTGGTGATATGATGGGTATGTGTAGGGTATGTAGCTGACAACTTTTTTTTTTTACCCAAAATTGATGAAACGAAAAGGGTTTCTAAAGGAGATTCTCAAATTTCAACCAATATAAATTATGAGTTACTTTGAATTTAATAAATAATTATTATTCATTTTCTATTTGAATTACAACTAAAGTCCTAATTGATAGGATGATTGAAAAACATCTATTAGCTTTCAAACGGTATCACATTTTTTGAATCCAAAACATGCGCCACATTCTATGATTCACATATAGATAGGATTAAAAAAAAATTAATTTCATGAAGTTTTGACCAAGTTAAGGTGGTTAGACATACAACTTTTTTTTATTTTTAACACTTGTAATAACAAATTCATAATTAATTATTTACTTGGAAAAAAATACAAAAATATATGGATCACATCCAGACATGAGTCCTTTGCTTATATCTAAAATCTTATAAAAAAATATTATCATTTTATTGTGGTTAGGGTGGTTAGACATACAACTACTTATTTTTTCCTTGAAATTTAAGTACTATTGCATTGAAATTTCAAAATTTCACCAAATAGATTTTAAAGAAAAAAAAAACCTAGTAGTTTAAAAACTAAATTCAATTTGCTACATATTCTATTCTTACATATTTTTGAAATAATATAGATAACTTAACCAAATTTTTAAGATACCCAAACCCTATTTTTTCCATGATGATCTTGCACATACCCAAACCCTCATTCACCTAACAAACAACATTTTTCTCTTTGATGTGTGGTTGTAGATTTTAGGTTGAAGATCATTTGAAGTGAAAAATTAAAGAAAGTTTGGAGAAAAGTTGTCAAATCATGGAAGCTCTTCTACAAGATCTATTTTCAACTGTCCAATAGTTAACACCTAGAATTTGTGAGTGCAGACTTGGTAGAAGAGAACATAGAAAGAATTTTTGAAGAACCCTAGGTAGGACCTAGTCACCATAGGGTGAAATAGTCTTCAGTGAGCTTCAAAAGGTGACTTTTGGTGAAAGGTACACAACTTTTTTCCCTTTTTAGATCTACCTTTTGACTGTTGTTTTGGTTAGATTTGATTACTATTCCTCATTTGCATATTATAGCATACATCGTGAATGAAATAAGGAAAAATAGGTTCTTTATGCTTCCGCATCATCTCCCATTTCTCTTCATTTTATTTTAGTGAACGTTAGTTTAATCATTGCATTTTTTATTATTTTGAAGTACTCTTTCATCCTAGATTGAGATCTTACATTCATTTGCATCTATTTGCATTGAATTAGGTATCATTTAGGGTGTATAGTTTGCATTTAAGTTTTCATTTCATTTAAGGGTTTTAGGATTTCATATTTTGCATTCTCTAAATATGAAAAAAATAGAACAAAATTAGTCATATTGCATATCATTTACATAACATTGCATCATATTAACTTGCATTTAAAAATTGAAAAAAAATTGCATATCAAACTAGGTTTTCTAGGTTTTCATTTTGGCACATTTTTCACTTTCATTCAACATTGAATTCACAAAAAATTAAAACTTACACTTGTTGTATCAAATTAGAATATAGAAAACACTAAAAATCGCTCAAAAATCTATAAAAATTTGTTTCAAAACCCTCACCTAGGACCCATTCACCCAAGGGAGAATGAGTCCCATATTAGGGTCACTTTTTAATTTTATCGGAATTAAAACATTCATTTCTACATTTTTGTTTGCTACTTTCAAATTTATGTGATTATTTGTAGAATTTATATTTCATCAATTTGATCATATCTAGCTTAATTTGATAAATTTAGTGCAATGCGTGATTTCAAAATTGGATTTGTAAAAGAAATTATTTTCAGATTTTTGAATAGCGTAATTAGAAAATTACCATGATTAAAATCTAAAAATTGCATTTACATATTACATTCTAGGTCATTACATTACATTTTACCCTTTTCCATTTTGGGGTTGGCATTGATTTTGTGAATCTTGTATGAGCTTTACAACTTGGTGTCCTATTAGCAATACTATTGTGAGACATAGTTTGAGACTCATGTCCTCCCACAATACACCATTCGCCATGTATTTTGGGTTTTCTATCTCTCTTTCTAATAGTGTTGATAATCAACCCCCTATGGATCATAACATGCATACATCATTCCAATGACTTTCGTACCTACAACCAATGTGCATAATGTTAACAATACAATTCCTACCATGACCAATTGTACTCAAGCTTTGGGGAATACTCAAATCCAAGGTGGAACTTCAATTACTCCTTCTACAATACCCATCTCCATTCTTGCATACACTAGTACTCATGTTACAACAACCATTCAACCTACTAGCAATGTCAACACTTCCTTAGGTATTTTCATAGGGAATCCTTCTAGCTTTGTACACTTAAATATCATATCTCCTCAACTATCTCCCCTTACAAACCTACAATTCACTTTCCCCCCAAAAAATACACCACTCCACCTTATTCCCCCGCATCTTACAATACCAAAAATGATCTCATCATTAACACACTTTTGTAAAGCATGTCATTCCTTCAACAATAAATCAACATCCTAAATCAAAAAAAAAATGGCCAACCTTCAGAATACTTTGATACCAATCCATTATCCTTAGATAAATTGAAAACAC
The DNA here is from genome assembly GCA_007258455.2 of Sequoia sempervirens. Lineage (NCBI taxonomy): Eukaryota > Viridiplantae > Streptophyta > Pinopsida > Cupressales > Cupressaceae > Sequoia > Sequoia sempervirens. The sequence continues at coordinate 33,261,129 of VDFB02072274.1, forward strand.
AAATGCTACAATGTATAGAATTTCCTAGATTTGAGAAATATGGTGGGAAAGGAGATCATGTTAGCATTGTTTCTACTTATACAACCCCATGTAGTGGCTTCATCTTTGAAGATAAGCTCTTGTCTAAACTCTTCCCCAAATCCTTGAAGGATACTGCTTTAGAGTGGTTTTTCTCTTTATCGAACAACTCAAAAAAATTAGTCAATGAGCTTATTGATGCCTTTTACAACCACGTCCACATTGACATGGGTCCCAAGATGACCCTAGTTGATTTAATGGAATGTAAACAAAAGGATGATGATAAAGTCATCGATTTCATAGCATGATATCAAATGCTTTATTTGCAACTAAACATTAAGATTCCTAATATCAATCTTCAATGAATGTTTATTTACAATTTCCAAAAAAAATCCAAAACAAACACGAGATGTTGAAATTCCAATCCTTTGCATAGTTATGTACATCCCTTCGTGACTATCAGAGTTTAGCTTATGGTTGTGACATGAAAAATCCTCGTATCCATCCTGAGAAGATTGAATCTGCACCTCAAAATAATTACCAACCTTACAAGAAATAGAATAGGTTCTTTTTATAGCTTAATTCCCCTCAACCAAATCAACAAGTTGATAACCAAGTGGCTACTATAAAGATGAAAAACCCTTTTTCCTTTGGGGATAGGAATAGAAAATTCACCCCTCTACCTAACACCCATCATAATATAATGCTACAACTCACATGAACAAGAATATGATTTCCTTACCTCCTTTTAGAGATCCTGATCCTAATAAACCATTACCCTTGAACTATAGATCAAATAATTATTGCCATTACCACCAACAAAAATGGACATGATACATAATATTGTAAGCATCTTAAACATATTGTGCAAGACCTCATTTGTTCTAATCAACTTCAAATTGGAGGTGTGAACGATCAAGGTAATAAGTTTGTAGCTCCTCCTAACCAAAACTTACAAATATTTACAAATCCCATTCTAAAACACATTATTTCATTTCTAAAAGCTAGTGAAACAAAGAACTATGTGATGAATGTTGATACAGATGATGAAAACATAAAAGATGACAATGAATAAAAACTAATTAAAATGGTGTCGTTTATTGAAACTAAACCTTGTACAGGCCAAACCAAAATGCCCCTGGATATTGTTGAACCACAAATTTTTATAGAAGGATTCTCTCTTACACTTCTAGGGATTTTCACCTAAAAGAAGAAAGGTATTCCACAAAAAATTGGGGATTCACTCTTGACTAATGCTAATATGACTGAAATATGCCTAAATGAAATGTCGTAAATGCAATAAACTAAAGAAAAAGAGATGAATTATTGATGCAAAACTAGAGAAATGCAAGATGTTTGAAAACATAGTGATGTATGGAAAATGACCTAAGTACATGCAAGTAAACTATAACAAAAATGAATACGATTGGAGAGGTGCACCTGGAAACTAGAATGTGATGCAAAGAGGCTATGTAATCTAAAAAAAATTGTTGTGGAGGCCAACTAGGACACTTACACTAAGTAGGGTGACTTAGTCATATTTATGGGAGATTCTACTAGAACAGGCTTTGGCCAAAAGGGAATCTAGAAATGCAGAAAACACTTTTCAAACCTAAAAATGGGACTAATTCACCATTGATGGTGACTTAGTCCACCTTTAGCTTTCAAGAATTTTGAAGATGCAACCTATAGCTCCGAGTTTGGACTTTGGTTCCTGACATGTGTCTGGATCTGAATCTACAAAATTTGGTATGTAGGTGATCTCCAAGCATCTTTTTAGGGCTTTGTTGAATTTGAATGACTTTGATGAATTGATGAAACCTTTTAACACATTCCTCTTTGACAAATCTTCATACAAGATCTACAAAACACACATGCAAAGAGGGAAAAATGGCTTAAGGGTTAGAGAGTAGGGGTTTGCCTTGGTCAAACCTTAGTTTGGTAATCAAACCCTTGAAAATGAAATGAAATGGAAAGAGAATGATAAATGAATAACATACAATGCTAGAACTCACCAAACCCTTGATGTAGAAATCTGTAGATATGCAAGTAATAGCTCCAATGGACTTGAAAATGCTTGATTGAATGATTGCTTGAATTCTTGGATCAGATTAGGAGATTGATTACTTGATTTTCGGGGGTTAAAATGAGAGGAAAATCCTATATTTATACATGATTATGCAAAATTTCCCGAAAGTAACACATCACAGGCCAACCTCAAGGCTAAGAGAATAATATCCTGCCAATATTTTGAAATAATTTTAATTTTTGTGCCAAGTGGGACTAAGTCACCCCAGGTGGCGACGTGGTCCCACCAAGGCCAATTTTAATCGGTGTCAAGAATTAAAGTGTAATTAATGATGTTTAATAGGATTATTCTCTGAAACACACTTACTTAGGGCTAGAAAGTGTATTAAGGGCTCATTTAAACATAAGAAAGGATCAAATTATTGATGACAAGCCTAGAAAAGTGTGAAAGTTTGTTACAACACTTGGAAACAAGGCTTGATAAGGGGTAAAAAGAGGTTATTTAAATGAATCATAATAAAAGGGTCCTAGAAAAGTGTGAAAGTGGGTTACAACACTTTTGTAAGGAAAGGTTAGGTGTGGAACAAACTCTCCTAACGCCAAAACCTCATGGAAGAATGTAGATATGACTTTAAATTTTTCAATTACAGTCCAATAAGATGCACATGAAAAGAATAACAAAAAAGAGAAATGAACACATACACAATTGGACACCAGATTTACGTGGGAAAACCCTTACAGGAGAAAAACCCACCACACCAAGAAAAGCCTCTTCGTATTACAATAAGGAAATTACATACAGAGATCAAACATAACTTTCTGATGTCAATTTATAGTAGCAACATTCACTGATCAATCTTGTACATAACATTAATCTCACAATGCTCTCAGACACATACCATGAACACACTTAGATCAATCCATGTTCAATCAAGTAACACTTTCGTTATCTCAAACTGATCATCACCATCATCCATTGCAGAGAGTAATCCATTCTCATATAGCCTATTCACTTTCCACACAAGAATAGTTGCAACTGTTCAGCTGCCAACAGTTCTCATTTTATTTTTCTGATTGGTCCAAAACAAACCATGTAGGACAATCATTCAGTCAAAATAGTTCAAACTGAATCGCATGTCGGTGAGACACTAGACCGTGTCTCCCCAATGCTAGAATGCCTGACTGTCCTTATCGACAAGAGTCACCACCATTGGAAAGAGTTATATTGAGTGCAAACCTGTTGGCCAAACTCACTCTATTGGAAAGAATCATATCAAATACAAACCCATTAGCTAGACACAATCTATCGCTAAGACTTAATGCATCGATATCCATCTCGTTCAAATCTATCAGCAAGAGTTTCACTATCATTGAGAGTTCACAGTGAACAAAAATCCATCGGTGAGATATCCTCTATCAGAAATAGTTCACATTGATCATAGAATAGTTAGAGAGACCAACACTATTGGCAAGAGTTCTCACTGAACATAGACCTGTCAGTGAGAGGATAGCCATCGACAAGAGTTCTCACCGAAGTTGTATACCTATCAGCGAGACTAAAACCATCGGTAGGAGATCATACCAAAAGAAAATCTATTGGCGAGACCAACACTGTCGGCAAGAGCTCATACCGATTGTATACCCACTAGTGAGAAGAGAACCAACGGTGAGATAGACATTGTCAGAAAGAGTTTGAGAGTCTCCTCGATGTCCAATGTGAACAGAACTTTCACTATGACTAACACTGTCGGAATTTGTCTGACAATCTCCTTGATATCTTATGTTTCCAAGAGTCTCCTCGATGACCACTAGGAACCAACCCATCGAAAAGACAAAACCAAAGTCTCAGTGACTTTGATCTTTTGAACATAGCTGTTGGTCGGTAAGACATTCTAATGGTCTCATCGATTTTGCTCTTTCATGAGTTTCATGTCAATAAGCTTGAGGCACATTTTCCAACAATCTCCCACTTGACGAAGATCTTATGGACACCTCTAGAGCACAACAAAACTACTAAAATTCATGGGAACTAAGACCCATCGAACTGGCACACCACCTGAACTTGTCTATGCTCACTGGTTTCATTAATGCATTTGCAACATTTTCTAGAGTATCCACTTTTTCTAAAGAGACCTTTCCATCCTCCACCATATCTCGTACAAAATGATACTACACATCAATATGTTTTGTTCTAGCATGGAAAGTAGGATTTTTTGCCAAAAAAATAGCACTCTAACTGTCACAGTAAATTGTAAATTTCCCTGCATCAAACCCAATGTTAGAACACAAATTTTTTAACCAAATTGCTTATTTATAGGAATGTGTTGCTGCCATGTATTTTTCCTCTATAGTGGACAAAGTGACTACAGCTTGTCGCTTACTCATCCAACTAACTGCACCACCATTCATCATGAAAATATATCCACTGGTGGATCTTCTGCTATCAATGTCTCCTACCCAATCAGTACCCACATAGCCTCAAATCTTAAGATTCCTCTATGATTCAACCAAATTTCCATGGTAACACAAAGCATATTCTAAAGTGCCCTTTAGATATCTAAACACTCTTTTCACAACATCCCAATGTGTCCTTCTAGGATTTTCCATAAAACAACTAAGTACTCCCATTAATTGGGAAATTTATGGCCTTGTACAGACCATTGCATACATTAAACTACCAACTGCACTAGCATAAGGCACTCTGGTCATGTCCTCCATCTCAGTAGGAGATTTTGGATAGTCTTCAATAGATAGCTCCGTTCCCTACAAAAATGGAACAACTAACTGCTTGCAATCAATGATACAAAATCTCTCCAAAACAGTATTAATATACTTACTCTAGCTGAGCCAAAGTTTTCTACTCTTCTTGTCCCTAGTTAATTCCATTCCTAGAATATACCTTGCTACATCAAGATCTTTCATTTCAAACTTTGCAGACAACTAATATTTTAGATAAGAAATCATTAACTTACTATTGCCTATGAACAACATATCAACAACATAGACAAAAATAATAAGAACACGGTCATTTTCAGCTTTGTAATACACACAATGATCAGATTCGATCTTACAAATCCCAATGAGAAAACAAACGTGTCAAACTTCTGGTACCACAGTCTAGGAAATTGTTTTAATCCATACAAAGATTTTTTTAACTTGCAAACCATATTTTCTTTACCTTTTTCCACAAAGTGCTCAGGCTGGGACATATAAATTTCATCTTCAAGGTCACCATGAAGAAATGTTGTCTTCACATCCATCTATTCAATCTCTAAGCCATACACTGCTGCAAGTGACAAAAGAAATCTAATAGACATCAGCTTAGCTACAGGAGAAAAAATTTCTCCATAATCAATTCCCTCTACCCGGGAATACCCCTTCACAACCAACCATGCCTTATAAGTTTCCACACTGCCATCCAGACCTATTTTCTTTTCAAATACCCATTTGTAGCCAACAACTTTTCTGCCTTTAGGAAAGGGCACCAAACTCCAAGTATTATTCTTTTATAATGATGCCATTTCTTCATTCATGGCTTCCAACCAAGAGTTTGAATCAGACATTCTAAATGCTCTTTCACAGTCCTAGGCTCATCAGTGCTAGAAATTAAAGCATAGGCACCATTAGAATCTAACAAAGAAAACCCATACCTATCAGGTTGCTTTCTTTCATGTGTTGACCTCCTCATAGGCTAAGGCTAAGGTTGATATTCTTCTTTAGAACTCTCAGAACTACTTGAGCTCTCTGCAGTTTCAGGTACATTTTGAATTTTCAATTCCTCTTTATCTAGTGTCGGAGGAATTTCAACTAGATCCTTTTTATTTTTTGATTTTGTATCTAACTACAGATCCAAAGTAGAAGGCTTTAGCTCAGGAAAAATAACACTTTTGTTGTATAGAATCTTCTCCGTATCAAGATTCCAAAGCTTGTATCCTTTAATGCTAGCACTATAACCAATAAAAATACATTTAACAACCTTTTTTCCAATTTAGACCTTTTTTCATTTAGCACATATGCATATGCCTCACTCCTAAAGACACGAATGTGTCTCAGAGAGGGCTTCTTTCCAGACCATGCTTCCAAAGGTGTTTTCCCAAGAAGAGTGGAATTCAGAGAATGATTTATTAAATAACATGTTGTTGCAATTGCGTCAGCCCAAAACTTCTCCTCCAAGCCAACACTGCTTAGCATACTTCGTGCTCTTTCCATCACTATCCTATTGAACATTTCAACAACTCCATTTTGTTGTAGAGTGTAGGGTGTAGTTTTATGTCTTTTAATCCCATGATCTTTATAGTACCTTTCAAACTTATCAGAACAAAACTCACCACCATTATTAGTCCTTCAACATTTTATTTTTCTTCTAGTCTGATTTTCCACAAGGTTTTTAAATTCCTTAAATGACTAAACACTTCTGATTTACTTTTCAAAAAATAAACAAATGTGCTTCTTGAATAATCATCAATGAACGATACATAATATCTTGATTTAGACAAAGAAGGAACATTTATTGGACCAAAAACATTATAATGTACATAATCAAGTAAATGAGAAGATTTGTGAGGACTCGAGTAAAATGAAACACGGTGTTGCTTACCATATATACAATGTTCACAAAATTTGAATTCAAGGTTATAGTCATCAAGCCCCTCAACCAGGTTTCTATATTTCAAGGTTTTTAAAACTTTTTCTCCAATGTGGCCAAGCCTATGATGCTAGAGCCTAGTCTTTTCTACTAGAAGTTTAACTTCCATAGAGTTTGCACTATTAGGAACTTTTTCTTCCTTTTCTCCATGAGTATCCTTTTGTGACTTTGTAGAGACACTATTGCATTGAACAACAAGTGCATCCAACTTATACAAAGTACCAATACAAGCATCCCTAGCTAGCACCATTGAGCCTCTAGTCATATTGCAACCATTTCTAGAGAACGTGACTTGCACTCCAACATCGTTCAACTTACTAACAGAAAGTAAATTTTAAGCCAAACCTGGTATATGCATTACATCATTGATTCACTTCACTCTTCCATCAGGGAACTAAATTTTGACTCTTCCATGACCAACTATTTCCAAAGATGAATCGCTTTCCAAATACACCCTTCTACCATTGTATTTTTCATACTTAGTGAACTAGTCTCTATGAGATGTCATGTGGAAAGATGCTTTAGAGTCAATCATCCAAACATCATTTGATGCCTATGTAGCCAAGGCTGCAATGAAAGCGTCAACATCACTCTGAGAAGAATCATTGTTGAAAGAATGATTCTTCTTCTTTTTCTCCTCTTTGCTATCCTTTTGGACATGACCAGGTTTCCCACAATTCCAGCACTTTACCTTGGACTTCTTACTAGGAGACTTTGATCTCCCCTCTAATTTGGATTTGGACTTCTTGTCCTTCTTCTTTCCTTTTTCTTTCGATCTTCCTCTAATAGCAAGAGCCTCCTTCGCCATCTCAAAAGATTTTCTTCTCATCTCTTCTAATAACAAAGAAGCAACAATATCTTCCATCTTAAAAGAGGAAGTAGTACTCACAATAGCCATCACCAAGTGATCCCAAGAATCTGGAAAAGAACATAATAGTAGCATACAACGATCTTCTTCATCAATCTTCACACCCAAAGATGCTAACTAAACAATTAGCATGTTGAAAGCATTCAAATGATCAGCAATAGATGCTCCTTCCTACATTTTCAAAGAGTACAACTTCTTTCTCAAGAACAACTTATTCACCAAGGACTTGCCTTGATAAATAGCTCCTAGTCTTTTCCACAAAGAGGATGCTGTCTTTTCTTCATGAACATTTAGAAGAACAAAGTCTTCTAAACATAGCCTTATCAACCCCTTTGATTTTTGAGCTGCAAGGTCCCAATCCTCTTGCTTCATTCCTATAGTCTTCATTCTAGACACAAAAAGCCAAAGATTACGATCAACCAATAGATCTTCCATTTTGAGTTTCCACAACTCAATATTACTGCCATTGAGTTTCTCAATTCCAATCTTTCCTAACGTGTTTTCCATCTCAATCTATAATTCAAATTACCAGACTTCTACAAGACTCCCACTAAAGAGAATTGACACAAAAAACCCAACCTACCCACAAGGATAACACAACTAGCCAGGCTTTGATACCACTTGTAAGGAAAGCTTAGGTGCGGAACAAACTCTCCTAACACCAAAACCTCAGGGAAGAATGTAGATATGACTTTAAATTTTTCAATTACAATCCAAAAATATGCACATGAAAACAATAATAGAAAAGAGAAATGAACACATACACAATTAGACACCAGGGAAAACCCTTATTGGAGAAAAACCCACAACACCAAGAAAAGCCTCTTTGTATTATAGTAAGGAAAATTACATACAAAGATCAAACTTAACTTTCTGATGTCAATTTACAACAACAACATTCACTGATCAATATTTTATAGAACATTAATCTCACAATGCTCTTAGACGCATACCATGAAACCACTCAAATCAATTCATGTTCAATTGAGCAACACTTTCATTATCTCGAGCTGGTCATCATCATCAACCATTGTAGAGAGTAATCCATTCTCACACAACCTATTCGCTTTCCACACAATAATAGCTACAACTATTCAACTACTAACAATTCTCATTCTATTTTTTCTAATTGGTCCAAAACAGACCATGTAGGACAATCGTTCGGTCAAAAAAGTTCAAACTGAATCGCATGTCGGTGAGACATGAGACCATGTGTCCCTGATGTCGAAATGCTTGACTATCCTTAGAGACAAGAGTCACCACCATCAACAAGAGTCATATCGAGTGCAAACATGTTGGCTATACTCACTCTATCGACAAGAATCATATCAAATGCAAATCCATTAGCCAGACACACTCTATCGCTAAGACTTCACATCGATATCCATCTTCTATAGATGTATCGACAAGAGTTTTGCTATCACTGAGAGTTCACAATGAACATAAATCCATTAGCGAGAGTTCACACCGATTACAAAATAGTCAGAGAGACCAATGCTATCAGCAAGAGTTCTCATCAAAAATAGACCTGTCGACGAGAGGAAAGCCATCGGCAAGAGTTCTCATCAAAGTTGTATACCCATCGGTGAGACTACAGCCATCAGCAAGAGATCATAGTGAAAGAAAATCTATCTACGAGACCAACACTATTGACAAGAGCTCATACCAAATGTATACCCACCGGTGAGAAGAGAACCATCAGTGAGATAGGTGTTGTTAGAAAGAGTCTGAGAGTCTCCCCGATGTCCAATGTGAACAGAACTTTCGTTGTGACTAACACTATTAGAATCTATCTAACAGTCTCCCCGATATCTTCTGTCACCAAGAGTCTCCTCGAGGACCACTAGGAACCAACCCATTGACAAGAGAGAACCAAAGTCTCAGTGACTTTGATCTTTTGAATAGAGCTACTGGTTAGTAAGACATTTTGAGGGTCTCACTGATTTTGCTCTTTCAAGAGTTTCATGTCAGTAAGCTTGAGGCACATTTTCCAACAAATTTTACAAGATATCATAGAATTCTTAATGATTCACAAGGGTCCAAGACCTAATGTGAATGTGTTGACCACATTACAACATTAAATCTAGGAAAAAATAGGCCAACATCCATAAGAAAGACCCAAATGATCATAAAAATATCCAAAGATACATTTTTTTTGACACATTGAACCTCCACTTTAGTGAGAGGGTGAACTTGCTTCAAACTCACACTAAAGTAGCCCAACATGCATATCAAGAGGGATCCAAATGAACCCATTCTAGTAAGATAAGGCAAAAATTGAGAGGGATGATCAAGCCCCCAGGATCAAGATCTCATGGAAAACCAAACATTAGCACAAAGGAAAAAACAAGAAAATGATGTAAAAGAATGAAAGAGAAAGAAGGAAAAGGAAAAAGAGAATTGGATACGGCTTCACTCATTTTTCCATCCCATTGTGGATTAGATCTAGGTTGTTTGTCTGAAAAATTCATACTCACTCTGAGGTGATGAGACTTATGGTTTTCCATCGAGTGAGAAGGCACAAAAGGTGAGAAACATATAGTCATGGTCGGTATGCACTCACACACATGCAGGTGGCTATGGGGAAATTCATGCCTCTAAATGGGCTTCCCACTCAACCATACCAAAGTTATACCTCTTGATAACTTTAATAAGGCACCATAGAAGAAAATGACATTTCGAGCTTCATGACACAAGCAAAACTTTGTATGCTTGGAGCTCATGAATAAACGCAATGGCACCAGAGGCATGCAAGCTATGTTATGCAAGGTGGCCATATAAAAAATGCAAAATACATGAAAAGGATGTTCAAAGGAGTATTTCTTAGTTCATGTGAGGTTTTTAACTAAGGTAACATTGTCTCTAATGTCTCCAAGAGAGGACCAATCAAAGAATAGAAGATTCACAACTTAGGGGATGCATTTCATCACATCAAGCCACTAAGAGGAATGTAATATGCTAAGATAGATCATGCTCATGAAGGACATTACACCCAATGTCATCCACAAAGTGAAAAACACATATGTATGAAGTAAGAAGGTTGCACTATGAACCAAGAAAAAAAGGAAAATGCAAAATGAATAATGCCAATGTATGCCCCCACTTTAAAGGAATTGTTGAACACCATTATGTGAGAAATTACTTTAAAGTGGAAAAAGAAAAAATGAAAAGAAGAAAGAAGACATGAGAGCCAAATTGGAAAGCCCTATGCCAAGTCATATGTTTCCAAGTAAAGTTGTGTCATACAAAGGAAAAAGAAAAGAGAGGGGTTTCCCCAAAAACAAAAACACCAAACACATAAGGGATCTATCAATTTGGGGTTAGTATGTTCATTGCTGCAATGTTTTGTAAAGAGCTAGAACTATCATCATCCCCCAAATACATAGAACTAGAAGAATGACACAAAGAGAGAGAAAATAAAGAAAAAGAAAGATTCTTTGGGTCAACATGGAAGAGACATAGGGTGTCTTGATGCTTTGCATCATCGCCAAAAGGAAAACACAAAACAATAGCCAAAAGAGAAAATGAAAAGGAAAAATGAAAGAAAATCCTTTTGGGTCAACATGAAGGAGACATTTCAGCTTCAACACCTTGTGTCATCCCCAAAAGGAAAACAAAAGAAAAGGAAAAGAAAATGAAAATGGGACTTTTGTGTCAACATGGTAGAGACATAGGGTGCCTCAACGCCTTGCATCATGCCCAAAAGGAAAAGACAAAATAAAAGTGAAAAGAGAAAAAGTGAAAGAAATACACGACATATAGAAGAATGAAGGTACAAATAGAGGAATGGCACAAAGAGAGAGAACATCAAACATAATAGCTCGGGGGAACATGTTACACACATGCAAACATACAAAAGAAAAAGAAAATGCAAAATACTCATAAGGAAAATGCAAGTCAACCGTCGAGCAAGTCATACGCCTCCCAATCATGTTCATGATATGCTGAAGGCAGGCTACTAGCCAAAGGGACAAGAGCAAGTGATGAACTAGGAAAACCATTGGGCTCAACACTTTTCATAGGAGATTTGTCATTTAAGTGCATGGAAGAGGAAAATAATGTGTCCAAATAATTATGCACCTCTTCATCGATTTTGGCAATCTCGTCATCGTCATCCAAATTAATCACAACAGGAGGACAAATGATAATGTCCATGGAAGAGTGTACCTATTTTTGTGATTGTTGTATTATTTCAATTTTTTGTGGTTGGGAAGGAGGGTCATCATGCATTGCTTCTATCAAGAACAAATTGTGATTTTCTTTATTTTCTTCTTCATGTAACTTGCGATCAAGGGCATGGCATCTACGCCTACACTCCCTAGTTCCTTTGTTTCTTTTGATTTTTTTGTCGAGTTGTGTTTGTGAAGGAGTGGGTTGATCAACCATAGGTTTCTTTTCTTCCCTAAGGGGAGGAATGGAAGGAAACATGGAAGTTTGTTTATCCATTTTCTCCTTTGATGTCTTTTGGTATTTTGGATGATGTAGGTGAAGTTTCAAGTGTTGGTTGGTCCTTGTTATTTGGATCTTGTTCAAGTTGAAGCATGGTTTAATATAGGATAGGAGTTTCAGAAGTGGATGGGGACATGTGGCAGAGAGCAATTCGGCTATTTACTTTGCTTTAAATTTTTGGTAAGCAATGAAAAAGAAATCTTCTTGAGGCATTATAGGTTCCATGGGCTCGAGCCAAAATTCTTCTAAGGAAAATTTTCCCTATGAAGACAAGGGGTTAAAGCCATTATGGTGAACAGTAAATATTTCATTTTCAAATGGAAACTTTAAGCATTTGCGAATAACTGAAGGGACAACCTTCATTGAGTGAAGCCAGGGGTGGCCTAGCCTCAAACAAAACTGGTTCGATTGTGGGATGATGGATAATGTGGCATACAATGTTTTTTATCCTATTTTTAATAGATAGATAATCGATCGTATCGTAGGATAAGAAAAACCATTGTGTTTTTTGACCCATTCTTTCATTTTATCATATTCATCTTGATAAAGATCATTTAAAACCAAAAATTCCTCGATGATTACATTCTCTCCACTGGTGGGATCTATTAATATCCCATTAGTAGGATTGTCATAGATATGATGGGCTATGTAAAGAGGACCATCGGGGACATTTTTAAGTATGTCCTAAGAGGAGAAATAAATATCAAGAGTTTTCTTAGGTTGGCCCTTACGAGGGATAACATATATCTCACCTACCATTTCATCCATAGGATTAACATGGGTCACATGTGGGATAGGATCATAATGTTCATCATATGTATCAACATTCATCACATGATTCTTTGTAGTTTCACTAGCTTTGAAAAATGAAATATTATGTTTGGGCATTGGATCATTGAAAATTTGCAAATTTTGATTTGGAGGGGCAACAAACTTCTTGCATCGATCATTAACACCTGTAATGGATGGATGGGCAAAATTGCTGAGGTCTTGCACAAGATGTTTAAGATTCTTACAATGTTCTGTGTCATGTCCATTTTGTCTATGAAAATGGAAATAAGCGTTGGATTTAAAGTTTGAAGGTAAAGGCTTAATAGGATTAGGTGCTTTGATGGGAGGCAAGGTAATCATTTTTTGTTGTAAAATTTGGGATATTTTGTTATGAAGGGTATCAAGTAAAGGTGTGAATTTCCTTTTCAGATCTCCATAACATCTGCTATTTGGTTGTTGAGGGGAGTTGAATTGTAAGAACCATTTTCTTTGCTTCCTAAATGGTTGGGAATTATTTTGGTTGGCATGTTCAGACTTCTCAGCTTGGCTAGGAGTGGACATTGTATCTCGACTACTAACTGAATTGTGTTAATCACAAAGGGCAGTACAAAAATGCAAGGAGGGAAATTTCATCATAGTGAGTTTGTCCTGAAGTTTGGTTTGCAAGTTTTCTATAAACATCTTTTGAATTTGTAGGTCAAGAATCTTGACATCAATTTGGGAATAAATCGATTGATAGCGTGGGATAAAATTAGTTATCTTTTCTTCCTCATTTTGCTTGCATCTCATCAAATCAACCAAGGTCTTCTTGGGAGTCATATGCACTTGGAAATTATTTATAAAAGCATCAACAAGCTCATTAAATGAATGAATTGAATTGTTTGGTAAAGATGAGAACCATCCCAAGGGAGTGTCCTTTAAAGTCTTAGGAAATAGTTTTGGTATTAATTTATCATCAAGGAAAAAGTTACTATATAAGGTTGTGTAGGCATTAACATGGTTAGAAGGATTTCCATTCCCTCCATATTTCTCAAATCTAGGCATCTCTACCCCTTCTAGCATTTGGGTTTTCAATATTTCCAAAGACAATGGTCTGCTATGAACATAATATGTGGGTGGTCCATTCTGATTTTGGTTGATGGTGGAGATTTGTTTTTGAATGGATGAAACAGTTTAGAAATTTTTTGTGATAAGAGGGTCATTATAAGTGGTATGAGGTAGAAGGGAAAGTGGTGATGGAGTGTATGTAGTAATAGGGAAAGTAAATGGAATGCTTATATATGGTATGGTAGGAGAGGATAAAACATGTGATGCCACATAGGAATTAGGGATGCTAGCAAGAATACTCGAGGAATGAATCACATTACTAATGGATTGAAATTTTGTGGTGACATTAGGAGTTGTATAGGTAGGTATGGAGGCTACTATTGAGGGAGGAGGAGTCTGAGGTCCTCCTTGACTAACCACAGTGTTAACTAGTTGAGAGGCACTAGAGGTGGAAGGAACATGTTTTTGATATATCTCAACTATTTTCTTCACAACTTCTAGGCCTTCTTCACTTTCAAGCATGTGATGGGTGTTTTCTATGGTTGGAATAGTAGTGGCTGAAAGGTTTTCAAGGCTCACTTGATGTTGGAGATGTGTTAAGTCCTCATGAATGCTAATGATTTTGTCTTGTGGAATACGATAATTCTTTGTGTCAACTCATGTTATTAGAAGGAAAAAAGTTACTAAAGGTGTTATCCATGACTAGTGTACTAGTTACCATAGTAGGAGTGGAAGCTTTAGATAACCCAAGATCCACGAGTGTATTATCATGGGATAACATGAGTATTGAACTTCTTCTCACTAAGGTATTAGCAATAGAACAAAAAACACTCATGCAAAGGCTTCTAAAGGCCGAGTGAATGCAAATGCAATGTGAACTAAGAGCAATAAAATGATGATAACTAAAATTCTGGAAAGCAACACAAAAATACAGAAACAACAAGCAAAAACCCAAAAAATTAACTACAAATGACAGAAAATGCAAAGCAAACTGTGTAGGTGGACTGAGTCACCCAATGTATCGAATTAATCCTAGTAGTGATTTTTTTTTAACAATTTTCAGAATTTTTAAATAGAATTTTATGCTTTTCATATTTTCAAATGAAGATACAGTATGAAAATGCAAAATTTTGTTGATTTTCAATGAAATGCAATGCAAAAATTCAAGCTATATGAGCTTTTCCCTAATGCAATTTTTAATACCCTAGGATGCAAATTAAACAATGTATAACCTAATGCAATGTCAATGCAAACTATTCCTAAGATGTAAATGCACTTGAAATAACAAATAAAATGTTCTAATGTTAGGATCATGAAAAGAAACTACATTTTTTTGTAGAAGGATGCTCTCTTATACTTCTAGGGTTTTTCACCTAAAAGGAGATAGTTATTGCACAAAAACTAGGGCTTTCACTCAAGAATAATTCTAATATGATTGAAATATGCCTAAATGAAATTTCCTAAATGCAATAAACTGATAAAAGAGATGAAATATTAATGAAAAATTAGAGAAATGCAAGATGTTTGAAAACACAGTGATTTATGTGAAATGACCTAAGTATGTAAGTAAACTATAACATAAATGAATAAGATTGGATAGGTGAACCTAGGAACTGGAATTTGATGTAGAGAGGCTCTGGAATCCTAAAAAAATTGTTGTGCATGACAACTAGGACACTTACACCATGTTGGGCAACTTAGTCCTATTTCTGGGAGATTATGTCATAACAGGTTTTGGCCAAAAGGGTATCCAAAAATGTAGAAAACACATTTCAGGCCTAGCAATGGAACTAATTCGCCACTGATGGTGACTTAATCCACCTTCAACTTTTGTGAATTTTGAAGATGCAACCTATAGCTCTCGGTCTACACTTTGGTTCGTGGCAGGTGTCTGAATCTGAATTTATAGAATTTAGTCTATAGGTGATCTCCAAGCTTCTTTTTAGAGATTTGTTTACTTTGAATATTTTTATGAATTGATAACACCTTTTAACACCTTTCTCTTTAACAAATCTACATACAAGACCTGCAAAACACACATGCAAAGAGGGGAAAAAGGGTTAAGGGTTAGAGAATAGGGGTTAGCATTATTTAAACCCCAGTTTGGTAATCAAACCCTTGAAAATGAAATCAAATGGAAAGAGAATGATGAATGAACAACACGCAATGCTACAACTCACCAAACCCTTGATGTAGAAATCTAAATATATGCAAGTGATAGCTCCAATGGACTTGAAAATGCTTGATTGAATTATCTCTTAAATG
This sequence comes from Sequoia sempervirens, assembly GCA_007258455.2. Classification (NCBI taxonomy): domain Eukaryota; kingdom Viridiplantae; phylum Streptophyta; class Pinopsida; order Cupressales; family Cupressaceae; genus Sequoia; species Sequoia sempervirens. The sequence continues at coordinate 33,277,220 of VDFB02072274.1, forward strand.
CTTGGATGAGATTAGGAGATTGATTACTTGATTGTTGGGTGGTAAAAATGAGAGGAAAACCCTATATTTATACATGATTATGCAAAATTTCTTTAAAATAACACATCACAGGACAACCTCAAGGTTAATAGAATAATATCCCACCAATATTTTAAAATAATTTTGATTTTTGTGCCAAGTGGGACTAAGTTACCCCAGGTGGCAACTCGGTCCCACCAAGGCAATTTTAATGGGTGTTAGGAATTAAAGTGTAATTAATGATGTTTAACGAGATTATTCTCCAAAACACACTTAAGTAGCACTATAAAGTGTATTAAGGGATCATTTAAACATAAGAAAGGGTCAAATTATAGATGACAAGCCTAGAAAAGCATGAAAGTTTGATACAACACTTCACAACACTTTGAAAAAGGGCTTGGTAAGGGGTAAAAAGAGGTTATTTAAGTGAATTATAATTAAAGAGTCCTATAAAAGTGTGAAAGTGGGTTACAACACTTCACAATACTTTTACAAGATATTTGGTGCATGGGCACCATGTTGGTTCGCTTTGTAAACAAGGTCTTAATTTTGGCTTAGGTTGATTTTAGTTGTTTTGAGTCTTTGGGAATCAAATAAGGTCTAATAGACGATCTTTAAATATATTGGAGTCATTTGAGTTTGTTTTTGTCATAGTTTGCAAAATTGTCAAAATGTTGTCATGAAAAGTTGTAAAAAGATGCAAAATTGCAAGAGCAAGGAAGTTGAAGGGTCGGTTAGTTTAAGGGTCATTTGTGGTGATTCTTTTCTGGTGTAATAAGTCTATATATGTTTGTAGAACCTTGAGGAAGAGGTTAGAGAATTGTATTTGTAGAAAATTAATAAGAAACCCTTGTTTTATATTGTAAATTCTATGTTTTGATTGGCAATTCACTATTATAGGCCCTTATATGGTCCTGTACAGTGGGATACTGGAATAAGGTGCATTGAATTTGTTAGAAGAATTTTTTAACTTCATTTTGGTTTTAGTATGAATGGTTTTTTATTGAAATTGAAGTGATTTATAAGCCCTTTTTTTGAGAATGGGAAAAGAATCTTGTAGTTTGGGGTTTGATAAGGAATTATGGAAATTTAGTTTCTTTTCAACCGTTGTAATTGATCTTGACTTCATGGAATGGAATGGCTAATAGTAGGTTATTGTTTTTAGTATGTTTTGAGAGTAGGGAAGGCTATTTAGAGACATTATGATCTTGCCCAAGGAGATATTTTAATAGTTTTTGGTTGAATTTGATGGTTAGATGGCAGGGTTTGAATAAGGGTCTTTAAAATCGGTCATATAAAGGTGGATTAAGCATGTGAAGTTTATTTTTGAAGTGTTTGAAGAGGTTGGCATAGGAATTTGGAGTAGAGAGAGTGTTTGGATTGTAGTCTCTTTGGTAAATAGGCCTAATTGATCCTTATAGCAGCGGGACAATCCTTTTTAGAAGGGTACTTTTCAAAGTAAGCCTATTTGATTACTTGATATGTCAAAGAAGGCCTTAATGGGTTCTTAAAACTGCATTCTATTTTTTGAGATCTAAATTGGTTGGAAAATTATGCCCACTTTTATGCTTTGGAATACTACTAGCCAATGAGCTAGTTGAGAATGAATGTTTAGGGAAAAGAAAGATCAGAGTTTTAGGAAACTTTCCTTGGTTTGATTCAGTAATTTTAATGATGTTTAAGGTGGTTTGAGGATTTAGTAAGAGGTTTTTTACCATTTTTACAATTTCAACCTGGTGACTTGAGTCAAGTGCTTTGTGAAGGGAATGATGAGTCAAAGGTGGATGAATAAGCAAGAATTGTTTGAGGTTGATGAGATTGTAATTGTTTGAAGGATTTTGGCCTCCCTACTCTACATCAATATCATAGAATTCTTAATGATTCACAAGGGTCCAAGATCTATTGTGAATGTGTTGACCACATTACAACGTTAAATCTATGAAAAATTAGGCCAACATCCATAAGAAAGAGCCAAATGATCATAAAAATGTACAAAGATACATTTTTTTTGTGATACAATTGCTTTCTCACAAAAATACATAATTAAACATGCACCTGATGGTACTCTTTATATAGTTGGAAGAATCAATCACAAGCCTACTAATGGGATATTAATTGATCCCATTTGTGTGGAGAATGTGAGCACTAAAGAATTTCTATTTGCACATGAACTCTATCAAGATACATATGAAAGACCAAAAGCATGGATGAACAAACATAATGGTTATGCTTTCCCTATGATTGGCTTGATAAATATCCCTCTAAAATTTGAACCAAAAAAATTAAATGTCTCATTCACCATCATCCCATAATTGAACCAATTTCATGTGAAGTTAGGCTATCCATGGTTTCAGTCCATGAATTCCATCCCATTGGTTGTGCATAAATGTTTAAAGTTTACTTTTGGAAATGAGATGTTTACTGTACATCATAGTGGATTCAATCTTGTGTCTTCTCATGGGAAATTTTTATTGGATTTCTTTTGGCCTGATCCTATTCCACCTATTAGACCTCATGGGGACTTCTTTTTCAAATCATATCAAAAGTTTAAGACAAGGTGTATAGCATAATTATCCCTTAAAAATATGCCTCAACTTGTGATTGAGCCACCTATCCTTGACAAAACCATAAGTGAACCAAAATTCCTTCCAAATATCCAAGAGCAACCTATTTCAAATCCTCCTACCATTTCCTATAAGAGACCATGAGACAATCAAAGAAACCCTATTATGCCTCCTAAAATAAAACAAGTTTACAAATCCAAAGAGAAAGTGGTTGAAAAACCTCCTATGGTTCCTTTTGTTCCTCCCTTAAAGGAAGAAAAGAAACCTATGCTTGACAAACCCATTTATACACAATTACAAATTGAAAACATAATGAAATGAAATTGAAATGCTAGAGAGCATAGGCATAGACATCATGCTATTGCTCGTATGTTATAAAATAAAGAAGAATAGAGAAACATAGAAAATAAAAATCCAAACTTTTCTCCAGTAAGCCATGATGTCTCTTCACCCTCACCGCAACATAAAAAAGAACCTTCTAGATATATTATCATTTGAGTTGTTGTTGTGATTAATTTAGATAATGAAATTGATATTGCAAAGATTGATGAACACATGCATAGTTAATTGAATTCATTTTTTTATTCTTCCATGAATTTAAATGATGATAAGAGTATTGAACTTGGTGCTTGTCCTAGTTTAACACTTGTAGTTATCCCTTTGGCTAGTTTTCCACCTTCTGTATATACCAATCAAGATTGGGATTTGGATGATCTACTATAGGTTGAATTGCATGTACCTTACTAGTCTTTTGCATTGTTTTCTTTTTCATGTTTCTTTAGGTCATTGCATGTGTGTAATGTGGTCCCCTATACTATTTTTTTTTATGTATATCCATCTCTTTTTTTGCATTCCTCTATTTGTATTTGCATTCATCTATATTTAATAAACACTTTATCTTTCTCACTTGTATTGTGTTTTCCTTTTGGGGATGTTGCAAGGCATCAAGACATTTAGGTCTCTTCCATGTTGACCCAAAATCATTTTCTTTGTTCTTAATCCTTATGTCTCATTCTTCTATTTCTATGAGTATTTGGGGAATGATGAAATTTTTGAGTTCTATAACAATATTGTAGCAAAGATATATACTAAACCAAAATCCAAATATCCCTTATGTATTTTTGGGAACAAGGCCTCCTTTCCTTTTTATGATGTAGCTTTGTTTCATAAACATATGACTTGCCATAGTGCTTTTCAAGGAAGATCTCATGTCTTAGGGTTGAACATTGGATACTTTAAAGAAATTTCTCATAGAAATGGTGTTAGCAACCACTTTCAAGTGGGTGCATACATCAATAATATCTTCTGACATTGTTTATGTTTCATGGTGTGATTTTATATATTCTTATGATGCATCCTTTTCTTGGTGGTGTTATTGGGTTTGATGTTCTCCAAGAGTGTGATATTTTTTAACGTACAACTTTCCTCTTAGTGGTGATGTGACACATTGCATTCCCTAAGTTGTGAATCTTTTACTCTTGACTTGTCCTCTCTTGGATACATTAGACAAGATGTTCCCTAAAAAAGAAGACCTTACACAAACTAAGAAAAATACCTTTGAACAAAAACTTTTACTAGCATTATTGTTCATAAGTGTTTAGCATAATGCAACTTGTTAACCATGTGAAGCTCGAACCCTAAATTCAAGGCCACCTAGCATAACACACCTTGCTTTCCTATGGGTCCTTGCCTTGTTCATATGCTCTTAACATAACACAACTTGTTAAGCCCTATGGAGCATGAAACCTTTCCTTGTGGTGCCTTATTGAATTTATCAGAGGGATAGAGTTGGTATGTTTAGTACAATGAGAGCTGACATAGAGGTATGAATTTCTCATTATACAGTAAGAGCTGACAAAGATACATGACTTTCTCACTAAGAAACTTTACTTGGAGATTCACCTAGTGGACAACTTGAAGTTCCACTACCTCAGAGTGAGTGCAAAACAAAACCAATGTATTAGATGTGTTCCACACCAATGATACCATCTAGGATTGATCTTCCTAGTCTTTAATATTGCATGATTGTATATCTTTATCATTTTTGCATACATAAGTGTCTTGAATTTCTACTTTAGTGTGAGTTTGACATGGGGTCATCCTCTCACTAAAATGGGGGAAAAATTTAGGGTAGGAAAAAGTATCCCTTTTTCACACTTATTTTGAAAATAATTAATATTAAAATGAACAAATAATGCCTTAATTTAGTGTTGTAATATTTTTTTCATATTCACATTAAGTTTATTGCCCTTTTAATATTAAAATGGACTTAATTTTGCTTTATTTTTTATGTTGTATGGTGTACCTTTACACTTTCACATTAATCTATGGCTTTATTAATTGATTGAGGTTAATTTTCTTAATTGGACCCTTTAATTCAAATCCAATCCTAATTAAATGCAAATTCTGAGGGATAAAACCCAACATTCATAAATTCCATTACACAACACTTATCTTTGGAAGATATGTGTCCTAGGTAAGCGACCTAGGAAACATTGACCATAGGGTGAATGAGTCCTCACTTAGATCTAGGACCCTAATTTTACATAATGTTTAACATTGACTAATGTGTGTCCTAGTTAAGTGGCCTAGGACCCATTTGACCTATGGTGAATGGGTCCTCCCTTAGACCTAGAACCCCCTTTGAAATATGTTTTTGGTTGTATTTAATGATTTCAAGTCTACATTTCAATATTGGCTTGTGATATTTGAATTTCAGGAATTAATGTTAATGTATGTAGAAATACAAGGTTATTTCAATTAGTTTCACCTAGAAATTTTATGAGAAAGTACTAATAGAAAGTTTATCAAATCAAGAGAAATTCATGACCAATTTCAAGGAAATTCAATGGTAGATTTATAGAAGATTATTGCAGCAATAAAGATTCCTATCATCATGTCAAAGATTTATTACATCATGCATTTTGTTTGAGCTAATAGGGTGATGTAGTGTTCAAGATCTACTCAAGCATATCGAAGGAATTGTTTCAAAACAAGTTTCATGATGAAGATCTACATTCATTGAGGCCACCTCATGCTAGTTTGTAGATTTTCATTTCAATGTTTCAAACAAGGTTTGCTGAGCTGTTGCATAGTGTTGTTCATTCATCATTGCTTCATGCTTTTCTCTTTCATTACAAGGTTTAATTACCAAAATGGGGTTTGACCAAGTCAAACCCATATTCACCTAACAAACAAATTTTTTATCTCATTTATGTGTGATTGCAGATTTTAGGTTGAAGATCATTTAAAGAGAAAAAATGAAGAAAGTTGCAAAGTTGCAGGCAAAGTTTTTTTAGCATATTGTTTTCATTGATGCAAAAGGGGATAAGGTGTGAGATGGAACTGATCTTACATGAAGGAGTGCCAACATTGATGTAAAAATGTTGTCATTGATGTCTAAGGAAGATGGTGTAATAATGTGGATCTAGAAGGTGGAGTGAAGGTTGGAAATGTTCCTTAGAATATTGCATTGTTGTCATGCCATTGCAATAAATTCTCTTATTACTCAAAGGAAAAATCTAATTTCATATTCGACATGGGTTTTCTGAGAGTAGCTTAGAAAAGTGTTTTACAGGTTGTAAGGTTGAAGGATATGCTTAGAAAAGGATTACTTATGCTCTCATCCTAAATTAGGGTTTGTTGGTTAAACCCTAGGGTTACAGTCATGGCATAACAACAAAGCTTCTAATTTGATGGTGACCTGTGTTTGACAATTGTAGGTAGCTTAAGTAATAACTTAAGCCTATTATGTTGTGTGGGGAACCAAACCCTTCATCTAGTAATTACTAATAGCTGAGTAGATATTTATGGCATTCAATATTTCCTAAGTCTCACACAAATATTTCCTTTTGGTGAGATCAATGGTGTTGGCTGAGACTACAAGATCTAATGGTTTCCCCATTAGCCTGTTGAGTCTATGGTGATCTCAACTAAGTCTTGTGGGAAGTGAAGATTGGTGGAAAGTAATCCATAGTGGACAAAGTGTATTTGATGATGAGGGCAGCGGGATCTACGATGGTAGTAGATGAAGTCAACAGAGTATGATGTCACTCTGGATAGTTGGCGGAATGAGGTTGATCAATGGTTGTGATCAAGCTGAGGTGAATGATCCCACAGTGCCCACTAGCCCATAGTACATGTGGTGGGACCAATTCATACCTTGCAAGGAAGTGGGAATGATGTAGATTAAATTAATTTGATCAAATGATGCACATTGGTGGTGAAATAGACCTTGGTGGGACCTACAACATGTGGCATCATCGCTTCACATCATTGTTATCAAGTGAAGCAATTTGAAGAGTTAAGAGATAAGGGATAAAGTGAATTGTGACACATGGCACAAGCCTACCAGCCTACAAAGATCTTGTGGGCCTATTGTCAGTACTAATTGGATAGCGGGGGATGACAGAGATTAATCAATAGCTAATCTAATAGTGATTGCTACATCAAGGGGATGGATGTGAATGTTATTGAAGGACATGATCAACATAGGAGATTTAAATGACTGCTTATTGCATGGTCATGATTTAAAGTTGTGACGATGAATGAAGAACGTAGGATCATGGCATGAAGGTTGGAGATCGACGACCTAGATTTGATCAAGGTGATCAAGAATGGCTAACTTTGTGTAAATAGGGTTTCACATACAAACTGACATGGAGATGAAAAATTATTTGTTTACTTGCTTCAATGATAGGTGTAATGTGATTGGATGCATAGAGCTATGGTACATATGTCCATAGAGATAAGGATCAAGATCATATCAAAATTTTAGAAGAAAGCATTAACTACATATCTAATATTAGGGTATGGTAGGATGGAAATGAAGGAAAATTATCTACACTAGGAATTAATGCAATGTGGCTTAGTGCACTTGGAGGAAAGAAAAGAAGATATTCACCCTAATAGAGGATCAACCTTAGTGGAAGATACTAAGGTGATTTCCATTGATTTTCACTACTCAAAACATGGGATAAGGGTGAATAAGTGTACAAGTAGAAGTGAGGGTAGCATCTAGATGTGATTTTGAGCTATTCAAACAACTAGAGAATACAAATAAATAGAAAAGAAGAGTTGAAAGAGTGTAAAATAGTGCATTGAGGTGGAAAAAGAATGCACTAAAGAATAAATATATGAATAGGGCTGGTGTAGTGGGGTGCAGAGTAGTGAACAGATTTGTTGTGGCAGCAACAAATAGTTGAGAAGTTATAGAGCAAGTTGTAACATTGATTAGAGTTCCTTAGGAACAAATTGTAATCATCTTGTATGTTGTAAATCTAATAGGTTTGTGCCATTAGATAATTGAGTCGGTGCTCAGTTCAGGGGATAGGTGTCTCCTTAGGGTTGGTTCCCTTAAAATTTGCAATAGATGATTTTATTGTGAGGCTGGATTAGGATAATATCTTCTAGCAACATTTTCTCACCATGGTTTTTCCCATCTACAAATATTTTTATTGTTATGTGTTGACCTTTCATGTGAATGTGTGTGTCATATCTATTTTGTTTTTAATCTAGACTTCTAGGTTTAATAATTGTGTTTGCACCTTGAACAAGAAGACTAAAATTTAAGTATCTACCGATTCATCCCCCTCTTAGTAGATTATTGTGTTCCAACAATTGGTATCAGAGCCCTAGGTTCCCTAGGAGTAGCTTAACCAGCTTGGGTAGATCCTTGAATTTGTGAACACAAAGAGCCAATTAAGAAATATCTTCCTCAACCAAGCCACCTAAGTTTGATGGAATAGATTATTCCTATTGGAGCTCATTAATAAAATGATATTTTGGATCTTTAGGTTTTGACATATGGATGTCAGTTGTAACTAGCTATAGACCACCTACCAAACCTCCTACTAATGTTGTAGCTAAAAAGGACTTTGAGAACAATGAAAGGGCATGGTTTGTTATCATGAATACTCTATCTAGGTTTGTGCACAAAAAAGTTATGTATTGTTAAAATGCACAAAATGTATGGGATACACTGAAGAAGATTTATGAAGGAGATGAAAAGGTAAAATTGGAAAAAATTCATATATTGAAAGCTAGATTTGAAGGCCTAAGAATGTCAGAGGAAGAAAAGATTGTAGATTATCTTTTGAGAGTTAATGATATCGTGAACTCTATCAAAGGATATGGAGAAGAATTGAAAGAGGATGTAGTTGTATTGAATGTTTTTAGATCAATGAAATACAAGTATGACTATAAGATCTCAGTTATAGAAGAATGGAGATAAATAGACAAAATAACTTTGAATGAGCTAGACAACATATTTATAGCCTATGAGATGAGGATAAGAGATGAATAACCTTCTAGGAAAGAATCTGGTTTCAATATTGTTAACAAGGAAAATGATATACCTCCCAAGAAAGGTAAGGAAAAAATTATTCCATCCGAGGATGATGAAAATGATGAAGAGGAGGCAAAATTCATTAAGAGACTAAGGAGAGGATCTATAAAATACAAGGGTAAGATTCTCTTTTAAATGATTTGACTTTGGTAAAGTAGGTCATTTTTCTACTAAATTTCCCTACAAAAAATAGCTTTTTTGAAGGAACCCTACTACTCTCAGAGAAGAAATTTTTAGAAGAAAAAGAAAATCCTATACATCCAAGAAGAAAGTGATGTATCAGAAGACTGCAATAGCTCAGATGATGAACAAAATTATGCTTATGTTGTAAGAGACAGTGATTTTGTCTTTATGAAAAAAGAGTTTGAGGAGTAGAAGAATGAAAAGGCTAGAGATATTCAGGAAGAGGGTGAAGAAGGATTGGTTGACCTGGAGAGAGAACTCATCTGTGCTCTAGATGAGATCGATTATCTCAAAGATGAGTTTGAGAAGTTAAAAAGGGAGAACAAGAAGTAGAAGAAACTTGAACAAAAAAAGTCTGATAAACTAAGCAAGGAACTAGAAGAATCTACCCAGAATGTGAAAGATTTGAAGCTGAAGCTATAAGAAGAAAAGAGAGCAGATGATGTGATTCAATCCAAGTTGTTATCTAAAGCTAACAAATGCATGAACCTTGAGGGAGAGATTGTTTCTCTAAGAAGATATCTAGAAAAGAAAAAATAACAAATAGAGAAAGGACTCGAGCTAAAAGTTGGGTCAAGAATTTTTGATGAATTATTAAGCACCTAGAAGCCTGCAAACAAAGAAAAATTAGGGTTATGTTTGGAGAAAGGGAAAAGATCCTTTGTTGATGCTTCTGCAAAATTTTGTGAAAGATTTAGAGCAAACAAAATTTCTAAACATATCAAGGAAAGTAATTGCAAAGGAAGAGACTACAATGAGAAATTTGTAGAGGTAGAGAAAACTAAAGATGAAAAGAAGCCTATTGTAGACAAGAAGGATAACCAATCAGATCTTGATCATCTTTGAGTCAGCATTGTTGAGCTACATGATTGGTCAACCATATTTTTTCCAGGATATTTTCTAGGTTCTGATTGCTTTCAGATAGCGATCTTTGTTAAATATCTAAAATGACATAAATGCGGTAGTTGAGAATTAATGAGCAAAGATTGTCACAACCTAATAAGAGATCTAACATCAGATCGTGAGTTATCAGATGCTAACATCTAGCAGTATTTACTTTTGGGATGTGGTGGTGGTTCTCTCTCTTTTCAAATATAAATGAGAGGTGATGACCAAAGAAAGGGGTTCTAGATTATTTTTTTAGAACAAAAAGTCATTTAAATTTTCCTTAGAGATAGATATATTTTCAGAAGTAATTGGTAGAACACTGCTTTTCTTTAGCATGTTATATTGATTTAACTCAAACTATTATTGGAATGGAATCCAAACTTTGTTTTCAAATTTCATTTGATATTTAAGCACAAATTGTTTAGAAGAAATCTTTGAGACTGTGCACATTATGGCCTTTATCAAGTTCCTTCTTTATGCTTTCATTCACAATAAAAAACCGTGTTAAGCTAAATTAAAGTAGTTTGACTAGTTAATTTCCATGTTGTAGGCTTATGTGGTATTATAATAACTTGTGGAAATTTGATTATGTCTATTGAACTTCTCTATTTTCATAAATGGTTGTTTTTTCATATTTTGTTGTAAAATGACGAAGAGTTTATGCAATTTCTAAGTGTTTTTCTATTAACCTTGGGAATCTTTATGCTTGATCGGACCTTAATGAACACTTCCCATGGGGAGATTTGAAAGATTGCAATGTGCTTATATTTAGCCTTTATTGTTCATTCTCTTCCCAACAATGAAGGGTTGTGGCATTCTATGTCTAATATATATCATTCATAGAAGAGAATTGGGCTTGAAGTGTTGTAAAAGCTTTGGCACATTTCCATTTTTATCTTTTATATTTACATTTCAGGTATGTGTAGGATCATGATGGGCCAAAAAGTGGTGATATGATGGGTATTTATAGGGTATGTGGCTAACGATTTTTTTCTTACCCAAAATTGATGAAATGAAAAGGGTTTTTAAAGGAGATTCTCAGCTTTCCACCAATATAAATTATGCTTTACTTTGAATTTAATAAATAATTATTATTCATTTTCTATTTGAATTACGACTAAAGTCCTGACTGATAGGCTGATTCAAAAACATCTATAGCTTTCAAATGGTATCACATTTTTTCAATCTAGAATATGTGTCACATTCTATGTTTCACATACTATAGGATTAAAAAAAGAAAAATTGAATTTCATGAAGTTTTGACCAAGTTAAGGTGGCCAGACATATGAGTTTTTATATTTTTTAAAAGTTGTAACAAAATCTCATAATTAAATATTTACTTGGAAAAAAATTACAAAAACATATGCATCACATCCAGACATGAGTCCTCTACTTATTTCTAAAATATTATAAATGTTTTTTTATCATTTTAATGTGGTTAGGGTGGTCAAATAGACACCTACTTCTTATTTTTTCATTGAAATTTAAGTACTACTGCATTGAAATTTCCAATTTTCACCAAATATATATTTTTTTTAAATAAACCTAGTAGTTTAGAAACTACATTCAATTTGCTATAGATTCTATTCTTACATATTTTTGAAATAATGTAGATAACTTAAGGGCCTATTTTCTCCATGATTTTTCTGAATTTTTTGCTACTTAAGGATATTCCAAAAAATTTCTGAGAAGACTTCAAAACCCCTCCAAGCACCTTCAAGATATAGTGGAGGTATGAAAATTACATAACATAGTAGAGGAAAATATTGCTCTTAGTCTATTGGCCGCCTCTTTTAAAGGAAAATCTCAAGATTGGTATTGATATTTGGCTTTTGGTTCTATCCACTTTTTGGATCAACTCGGAGAAAGGTTGTTTGAATGATTCTTAGAGAAGGGAGATTGTTCCTAATTACTACATCAATAATCACCATCAAAAGATCCTCGCAAGAGGCCATGAGCAATTTCAACACTAGGTTCCACAAAACATGGCAAAGAATCCCTATGACTACCCGACTTCTAGCTACGATGGCATTCATGTTCTAACTGAAGGCCTTTAATTAAGATAGCGTAGTGATGATAACTTCCATGGGAGGGGATATCTTACCCAATGCATACAAGTTAGGTGTGTGTGTGGAAAATATTTTGATCGATGTTGGAAAACTTTCACCATGGCCTTTGATGCCTGTATTCATAGAAATCTCAAGTGGTCTCTAGGAAGAAGCTACTCCAAGCACATTAGCTACACATGTGGTGACGTCAGTCATGCTGCAATCCATGTATGTGTACCCCTTCACATAGCCAAGCATATTGGGCTCTTCCTCTATAGCAACAGACAACAAAAATATGAAGATTTTCATGCGATCTTTCTCTAACGAGTTGGTTCTCATCAAATGATAGCAAGTGGCACCTCCCATGCAAATGACTCAGACCTATCAAGGGGGAAGGCCATCCTATCAAAAAAACACGTACCGAGGACCCTCAAGAGGAGGAATTCAACAAACCAGATAGTTCCAGTCACTATGCCACTACAAGCAGTCAAGGATAGCTAGAGTTAAGAGTTAATCTAAGGTTAGAACAACTTGACAGAAGATGAGAACGTATGGTGCTTCCCATGCAGTGATAGTCACATTCCCCAAAATTTTCCAAGGAGAAATATGCAACATAAGATAATGGAACAAAGAAACAAGGGTGCGCTCTTGAATGTGGAAGAATCTGAGTCCCAAAAAATGGAAATTTCCCACTTTAGAGCATAAATGCAAGGAATGTCTTTAGAGAAAGAGGTAGATATTATGCCTGACCAAGCATTATTTCATGGATGGAGGAAGAAGATGTTGTATTCATGAATGAAACTCCAACGAATAGTGCCCAACAAGTATAGTTGGACTACAACATAGGATCCAAAAGAAGGCTCATAGGAGAATACGTACAACAAGCTCTGTCATGTCTTTAGCCATGACAACCATCGCTACAAGAAAAATAGGCTCCGTAGGCCATTGGATGACCTACTCTATAGCTGCGAACTTTCCCATTGCCAAAGAAGGAGTTGGATAAGATGTCAAATAAGATACCAAGCCCATTCATGATGGATCTCTTCCCTCTAAAGATGAGAGAGATACCACCATGTAAGCCCAAGGTCCAACCAATCACAATGCTCAATGTGGTGGAACAACTAAAGAATGTACCTTCTAAAATATCTCTATGGGATGTCATATCCATCCCTGAACAAAATATGTTGATTTGAGAAGTATTGAAGAAAGAAGAACAAGTACCATAGATAGATGCAACTCTATTGAGCGACCAAAGTAAAAATAAAGAACCCGCATCAAACCCTCAAGCTTCAAAAACCACAACTTTTTTGAATGTAGTAGACAATGCAAAAGAGAAAGAGGTAAGCAAGCCAAAGCCCACACCTTTCTTCTTAACACTCATTGTGGGAGATAAAATTTTGCATAATAATATGATTGATTCAAGGGCTAGTACAATGGTCATGCCAAAGTAAGTGGTCGATGTGCTGAAACTTAAGTATGAACCCCTTGAGAAGGGAATCATGCAATTAGAAGGAAAGAAGGTTCCGACCATCAGTCGCATTAAAGATCCATCTTTAACCCTCTTCTCATGTCCAAGCCAAATGGTCATATAAGAAATAGTGGTGATAGACATTCCCTTAGTCTTTGAAATGTGTCTCTCAAGAGATTTCACCACAAAGCTTGGAGGATATTTGGTGCTTGATTGGTCCCACCTGATATTGAGGACCAAGCATGGGGAAAAGATGAAAATCCTATCTGAATATTTTCATCCAGAACATATAACAAACAATGTAGTCTTATGCTTTGAAACAACACATACCTCTTTTTTGCAAAGGGAGAGATATTGTGTAGAGATGTTGGAAGATGAAGAAGACACGAGTGATCAAAATCCTAAAGAGGAGGTCCTTCTCAACCAATTCATTGAATCTGACCCATTCAAAAACTTTCATGCGATGAGAATAGGAACTTATGTGATTTTTGATGACAATCAAGCCTTCCTGAAATAGATAAAGGATCAAGAGGAATATGATGGTCTGACTAAAAACCGTCTATGGACCTTATACTTTGATGGTGTCAAATGCAAAGTTGGTTCTGGAGTGGGTGTCCAATTAGTGTCCTCAACAAGATCAAAGACCCTCAAGGATTTTCATTTTTAGTTCTTGTACTCAAATAATGACGCAGAATATGAAGCCTTGGTTCATTTTCTAATTCTTGTAGAATGAATGGGAGTAAAGAGAATGCAAAAATTCAGAGATTGAGAGTTAGTTATGAACTAGGTCCATGGGAAAGCGACTACGAAGAATATAAGAATGAAGTTGTACAGACATCGAATATGGGATATGATTGAGAGTTTTTAAGGTTTCAATATACAAGTCATTCTACGATCTCAAAATAGTGTTGCTGATTGGATGGCTTCAATCAGTTCACAATTCAAACTAGTTTCCATTCAACAACAGAGTAGAGTGTAGTACAGATCATCGTCTGACTAGCAATCCCCGACAATGATCAAAATTATTAGGTATTTGAAGATGATATTCATATCGTTTCCTTTCTACAAAAATTAGGAAGAGCTTCTGACTGTTCACAACTAGGAGCAAAATCTCCTAAAGAGCAAGTTATCCAGTTAAAAGGAAATAAGCTTCCTTGAGGTTTAATCTACCTTGAGAATCTCTTTGACAGTGAGGATGCAAGAAATGGTAAACAAAGGTTCATGATAGATGTGAGGGATTATGAAGAGCTCAATTTTGAAAGCAATAGAAAGTTGAAAGTCGGAAGGGATATTCCATAGAAGGACAAGGAAAGACTAAAAGATCTATGTTCCAAATAAGATAGGGTTATAGCTTGGACCTATGATGATCTCAAAGGGTATGACCTAGGCATAATTCACCATACCATTGACTTGGCAGAAGGATCAAAGCATGTTTGACAAAAGAAAAGGATAGTCAATCCTAACGTCAAAGTGTTGATGGTGCAAGAGCACACTAAATTGATTGAATCAAGGATCAGATATCTAATTAAACATTCCACCTTGGTGTCTAATTTGTACTAGTTCAAAAAAAGAATGGCAATATTAGGCTTTGTGTTGATTTTAGATATTTGAATAAAGCCTTTATCAAAGACCACTACCCTTTGCCATCAATGGAGAAAATCCTATAGATCATTGCCAGATCAGAAATGTTTTCATTGCTTGATGGTTTCTCGAGTTTTAACTAGGTATATGTAAAGGAAGGTGACCAACATAAAACAATGTTTACCACTAAGTGGGGAATGTTTTCATATTCAAAAATTTCATTTGGACTTTCAAATGCTAGTGTGACTTTTCAACGAGCAATGGATATTGCTTTCAAAGGATTAATAAATCTAATTATTTTAATATATCTAGATGACTTAACGGTCTTTTCAAAGTCAAAAAGTGATACTTCGTTCATTTGGAGTAGGTTTTCCAGAAATTTCAATAGTTCGGGATTTCTTTGAATCCCAAGAAATATGTCTTTGGGGTGCCCCAAGGCAAGCTACTTGGTTTTGTGGTGTCAAAGGAGGGAATATCAATAGACCCTGAAAGGGTGAGGTCTATAATGGAGTTATCCCTATAGGTGAATTAGAAAGCACTACAGTCTTTTCTAGGAAAAATCAACTTTGTCAGTGAATTCATTTCAAACTTTGTAGGCAACGTGAGACCTATCACACTCATGCTCAAAAAGAACCTAATGTTCAAATGGACCCTTGAGGGAAAAACAACTTTCGAGTAGATAAAATTAGCTATCTCTACCACCCCAATGTTGGCTAACCTAGACTCTTACAAAGATTTTCTACTCTATGTATACAATGGCCAATATAACATAGCTTCGATACTCACTCAGAAGGATGAGGGAAATAACGTAGATCATCCTATCATATTTCACTCAAGGAATCTTAAAGGATATGAGGCTAGGTATAATTTTTTTGAAAATAAGGCTTTTTCTATTGTTAAAAGTCTAAATAAGTTCTGACACTTGGTGTCGGCCAATAAAATCACCATTCTTGTCACTCATCTTAGTATGCGGGAGTACATCACCAAAGGTGAGATAAACGATTAGAGAGAAAACTAGATTACCAAGATCCTAGAGTATGATGTGGCCATTAGACCAACCAAGCTGCTTCAGGGAAGAGATCTGTGTGAATTCCTTCTGCAAGAATCAGACTTCATAGCTGAAAAGGAGACTAACCAAGTCTACACAAACCAGTTTGAGTCCGACAAGTCCTAGGTGGGAAATAAAACACAGTATATACAAAAGGGGTAGTACCCAACCAACCTTTCACCTCACAAGAGGTGATACTACCAACTGCAAGGCACCAGGTATGTCTTAATTGAAGGTATATTATTTAAGAGGAATTTTGATGGTGTGTTACTTCGATGTTTGGATAAGCCATAGGCAGAAAGAGTTCTTAATGAATTTCATAATATTCTTGAGGGTGAACATTTCTCTGCTAAGACTACCACCTTGAAGATAATGTGAGTGAGACATTATTGGCCCTCCATGTTTTCTAAAGTGTACCATTTGGTGCAAAATTGTACTCAATGCGAATATTTTGTTGGAAAAAGAAAAAAAATTCATTTCCTTCGAGCCCAATTGTAACTGAGGAACCCTTCGCTCAATGGGGTTTGGATTTTGTTAGAATGATAAACCTTATTTCCAATTTTTTCCTTAAGTGGATCCTTATGGTGATTTATTACTTCACAAGGTGGACAGAGCTCATTGCCCTAAAAATCACTACAAAGGGTGAGATCATCAATTTCCTTGAAGATCTGGTAACTAGATTTGGTTTGCCAAAAACCATCTTATTTGACAATGCTCAAGATTTTGTAGGATTGGGGATGTCATATCTCACTATCAAACATGGGGTTTACCTTAAAAATTCATCAAACTACTACCCACAAGGAAACGGGCTAGTAGAGTCGACCAACAAAAACCTAATTATTTTAATCAAGCGCATTAGGTCAAAGTGATAAATAGATTGGCACATGAACCTGTGAGCTTCTCTATGAGTAGACATGATTACACCAAATCAGATCTTGAAGGCCTCTCCTTATGAACTAGTATATGGAAAAGAGGTAGTTTTACTTATTTACATAGAAATCCCCACCTTGCAACTGATGAAATCCCTGGAGGTTGAAGAAAGCAGTGGGATGGAAGTTAGGTTAGTGGAACTCCTCAAACTAGAGGAAGATAGAGAAAAGGCTTATGGAGCCATGATTTGTTTCCAACAGACAGTGAAGCAGTGGTTCGATAAAAAGGCCTCCAACTCAAATTTCAGGAAAGGAAGCATGGTACTAAAGTACGAGGAGCGCACTGCAAAACCAAGGAAACACACAAAATTTGAAGCACTATGGAAGGGACCTTTCTGAATTAGTGCATGCAAAGAAAATAATGCATACAAACTTGAATATATGGAAGATAATGCTTTGGATATACTGGTGAATGGTATTTATCTAAAATTATTGCATTAAATATGTAGTTCTTAAAAAAAATTCATAGTTATGTACCATATGTAAAAAAAATTGTAAATACATCTTAGTTTTGAGAATAAGCCATGAGAAAAGCATTGAAGAAATAGAAAATTATTGTATTATATTATATTCATTGGAAATTTTACAATGTAATACAAGCTCGAGGTTCATATTTAAACATGAAGCTCTCTAGAGAAAACTTAAAAAGAGTCACAAAGAAAAAATAAGTAAAAATGGAGGAAATAAAAAAAAAAGATAAGCCTCCAACCATTGTAAAGTAGTCGAAGCGGCTCATAATCCAGTTTTTCTTCTTCATCTTCTTCTTCTTTGTTAGGGTGCAAAAGGGGGGTGAACACAAAACACATGCGGGCTCAACACAACATGGACTGCAGGCTTAGTCGTTATGGCTATACACTCTAAGTGCTTTCTCCAGTCAAGCCCCAGAACATGCTCCATGTCATACTCCCATAGCAGGTAGGTGGTCACTGGTAGAGACAATGAACAATGCCTTTCAAGGTACATGGTGCATAAGTCAGTAATAAAGTGCAACCAAGGTACGTCTATCCCATAATCCACATGCCTGTAGATATCCATGGTGCTCATAATGTCGATGCTAGGGATAGCTACCTACATGATTTTTGCAAGCACTTCCATCAGTATAGAGTCAAACATCTGGTGACACAATTCAATTATCATGGGCTTTGAAATTTAGTTCAAGTAGAGAGGTGATGAAGTGAGAAAGAATGTTGTAGTTGCTTCTCAACTGGTTCTCATCGTCAATGTAGTCCAGTTTGACTACTCACTTGAACACAACAAGGCCAAAGTGGTCACACCTCTTCACTAGGTGCTTAATTCTATCACTGGTGACCTCTCCCACAAAGCTATATTGTGGCCTTTATGATAGAAGCTTAATAGGAGTACCTAGGACAATCAACATTCTGATAAACCAATAGATTCTAGCAGAATGGGAGATAGTGGGAAAAGCTTGCTAAACTTAAAAAGCTATTTTTCTGAATGATTATTGCAATAAGGTGGCATAGCTATATATAGAAAAGATGAGCCAATAACCCAACCAATGGGAAGTCTATTTTTGGCTGGATGATGATAGAGAAAATACCAAAGTAGCCAAAGGGCAGGAGATAAATCATACGGAAAATATGAAAAAATATCCTAAGAAATAAATTGGGGCATTGGGAGTAAATGCTCTCGTATGTCGATCATCGACATGTGTCCTTTGCCATCATCAGCACCAACTAGCTTTCTTATGTGAAAATACATGGATTAACATGCTAATTTCTAACAAATTAAATGGGCACATCTTTTCAAAGGTACCTTTGCACTACTAAAGAATGTTTCTCACAGCTAAAAGTGTGCTTTCCAATGCAATTAACTTATTTGTGAAAGAGGCGGCTAGGAGAATGTACTAATTCCATTCTCGTAGTGTTTTTGGAATTCCTGAGGTATACATATCCCAAATCCACATGTATCACTTCAGTGGAAGCATTTAAAAGACCAACGGTAATGACAAATCCTTAACTGCATGTATGTGCAAAGGAATTAACTACACCCAAAATGTAGATTTTTCTAAGTAGAAAAAAAGCAAGTGGATATTTCATTGAAGAAACTCTCTGCAACTTCTTGATGCAACCATAGCAGAGCAATCAATTTCTAGTAGAAAGGATGGAGCCTCATCTTAAAGGTTGGGTTATACTAATATCTTTGGGAGGAATTCATTCGCTAATGCCCCAACGCTAAAAGAATGGCCATTTGAATTTTGTAAATTAGTGAAACCAAATAATCAAATTAGGAGAGAGGCAATGCAGGACTTTGTTGACAACATTTTTGACCCAAAATTGGCGGCTAACCCTAAGAACCTTAGGGAGGGGGCACTTCAAAGAATGATAGACCATTGGTCATCTAAAGGTTTCAAATCTCAGCTCTAGAACTGTATTTTGCTATAGTTCATGTTGTATGTCATACACCCATGCCCAGAGCTGGTTGACACATGTGCCAAGAGATTCAATAGGGAGATAGGAATTATTGCTTGCAATAGGATCAAAGTTATAATTTATGCAGTAGCTATACGAGATATGTTGCGTATCCCTCAAACTTGGGGTATTGAATGCTCTGATGAGGAAATGATGGAAAATTTACAAGAAGAAAGAACCAAGAAAGGAAACTTTCATGAGAAAGAAACAAAGGAAAGACTAGAGAGAAATCACTTTTCTTTCCTCTTGCATGTAGAAAGTTTAAGAAATACACGTAGTCTATCTTCTCAATGTAGGCCTAGATTTATAGCCTTGATAATGATGAAGAAGTCCATCCCTTCTAGATGGGCTTTTCTCTTATGCTTAAGAGGGAGAAGAGTCAAAAGTACTAGTTATGGTTTTGCTAATATAATAGCCAAAGGGATGCTAGAGCAACTGAAGACTTATGATACTAAGTATTGTGTGAGTTAAAATGTGTAAATGAATAATAAGATCACACAAGCAATGAAATGTATTACATTAGAGACTTGAATCATAAAACTGAATCAAATTGAAACAAGAGAAAATTCCTAAAATCATTCAATTGTTCTCTACTCTCAAGGATCCTCTAAATCATAAGTTCTCTCATATTTGTATATGCACTATGACTAGTTTGGATGACAACCTAAGAAATGAGATGTTGTAGAATAGAAGAATCTATTTCCTACATGATTTAATAAGTTGTATGATAATTCTTAATGATGCTATGATATTAAATGTTGTTGTAGTTGATAATGGTGATATGACAATGGATATGATGCTAAAGATTATGATGCAAATACTATATCAAAACTAAGATGATAACTAAAATGCAACTATAAACTAAGACATGATTCTAAACTAACATGATACTACAATGCAACTTGCTATATGCTAAAATGCTCTAAATGCTCTAATGTGATTTATGCATAATAAGTTTTCTCAAAGATGTGATTGCATTTGTTGGAGAATGGGCTTGTATTTATAGGATATCCAAAGCATAAAATGATGCGGCCACAACCAATGGTCAAGATTTTAGCATGAGAGATGAACGGTGGAGATGGAAGAAGTTATAGAGAATCACAGATGATGTTCCCTTGACCGTGAACACCATGCCACTTGTGTATGAGGGAATAAAATGTGTAAAAGAGCAAAATGTATGAAGTTTGTTTTGGAATCGATTGAGGAAAATTGCAATTTAAATATTAGACATATTTAAATTCATGTGACACTTGATGATGTCGCAAGAGGAAAAGTTGTAGACATGTGCCTAAATTCAAATTGAGAATTTAAATTTAGTGAGAAGATTATTAATTAAATAAAAAAACTATTGACATTTGTTTATTTAATTAAACTAGAGGAATATGAATTAAAATGGTAGAATTAGAAAAGTGTGAACTATATAAATACATTTAGCATTTATTTATAAGTAGACAAATTAAAGGGATCATTAATTAAATAGCTTGTATTTAATTAATTAATTGTCTTGACCGGTTTTAGGTGTATACATTTTCCCCTCTTTGAAATTTTTTTTTTACATGTTGCTTTAAAGAAAAACTTGCTGCTGATCCCCACGAAAAAAAATTGATGCTCCAAATGCTGATTTTCAGGTGATGATGGATATATGCCCCATTCGAAGATAAATAAATGAATTTTTTAATTTTTAAGATTTTTTAAATTTTTTGAAGTTTTTGATGATTTTTTGATGATTTGATGATGATTTCAAAATTTTAACGATGCAAAAATGATTTATCTCCCAAAAAATGATGTTAAAGCCACGCGGTGATGAAATGATTAATTAAGCCCCTTTGAAAAATAAAATAAATCAATCCAATAAAAATCCCACTTAATTAACCTTTAAAAGGTTAAAAAGGTGATTTTGAATTTCATTTGTACATTTGAAATTTGAAGATTTGAGAATGATTGAGCAATTTGAGCAAATTTGGCAAGATGGCGATCCCATACGAGACTCATCGATTCGAGCACGTGCAGCGGTGTAATCGACCAACAACTTACAAACCTTTGGTATAAATTTCTAAAAAACCCCTTTGTGAATTTTGACATGATTTTCCCGCATTTTTAAATTTTGAATTTTCATTTTACACATTTTAGCACATAGGAATCTCGATGTTGCGCATAAGATAATTGTTTTAGTGCATAGAGTGATAGTTTTAGTGCATCCACAGCCCGATGTAGTGCATCGGTGCACTGTAGTAGTGCATTGACCTTCTAGTGCATAGGAGTACACATTTAGCGCATTAGGGTAATGAAGTACCACATTAAATGAATTAGCACATTTGTTAAAAGAAGTGGCACATCAAATGTTGTAGTGCATTGATGAGATGTTGTAGCGCATTGATGACATTCTCTGGTGCATTGGATAAGATGGTGCATAGATTGACTGTTATGGCACATTGAAATAATTCATTGGTACTTTTATGATTTTGGCACATAGAAACACTGTATTAGCGCATCTAGAGTAGAATTAAGGAATTTTGGTTTTTCTCCTTGATTTTGATGATGTTCATTTGCATCAACCATTGATTTGATGTTGTTGATAGATTAGATGATGATTGATCTCATGATAAGTGAGATTCAATAATAGGATGATAATGATTGACCTCATGATACATGAGGATCAATGATAAAATAGATGCACGCGAGATTTGATCAAAATCTCACTTGAGCTGATAGGATGATTAATTGCTTGATGTTGATTGATTGATATGTTGATTGGATTGATTGATATGTTGATTTGATTTGATTCATATGCTAATTTGATTTATTGATAAGTTGATTTCATTGATTGATATGCTAAATTGATATGTTGATTTGATTGATTGATATGCTAATTACAATATGTTGTGATGATAGGAGAGTGATTTAGGGAACCTTCAGTCCCAGGAGTACTTCCCACAAACTTGGGAATTGATTCCACATCTGTCATAGGCTGATCAAGATATCATTGAGAGGTGTGGGTTACCTTCATCGATTGACATGCCCCAGATTAGGATTAATCAGGGATTGTTGACAACATTGGTAGAGAGGTGGCATAGCGACCACAACACTTTTCAACTAGCCACTAGGGAGAAGACTGTGATGCTGGAGGATGTGTATAGGATATTTTAGATTCTAGTGATGGGTGATATTTTTGTGTATGATCAAGTTGAGTAGGGAAGCACACATGCATTACACAGGATCTTCCATGACGATCAGATCAATGGGTATGAGATGCCCTAGCAAGAGGTGTATGAGAGTTATGCCCCTTTCCCTTATGTACTTGTGGGTTTCATCGGTGGCTTTCTATGTCCTAACAAGAGGTCAAAGGGACTATCTATTGGTTGGGGTTAGACATTGGAACAGATGATTCTTTATGGGACTCGGTATGCCTGGGGTTCCTGCATGCTCACATAGTTATATCATGATATGCATTAGCTAGTCTATCTTAGAGTTGCCAGTCTATTTGTGGGAGTGACATTATTATAGACCTAGGCATGGGAGCATATAGTGAACATGTCTAGTAGTAGACAGGTATCAGCCGATTGGTAGGCCCAGTTTTCTAGCATAAGTTGGGAAAACTGGAGTATTGGAGATGCATGTTGGATGACCTTGATTCTATGACATTGCGGCCTTACTTGGACTATGAGTAGTGGGCCAATGATCATTTGGAGATTCCATTCATATGTATAGCCAGATACCTAATTGGGCAGACATAATTCATCATTAAGATATTCTTGCTACTGAGGGTACTTAGGCAGTATGGTAGAGTGCAGGGGATGCCTCAAGGAGTGGCCACATATGCATGAAGACAATAGGATGCTATAGAGTGGGGACCCACCCTATCCTATGATACACCTTGTGATGAGTATCATGGGTTAAAACCATTGATGTGAGCTTACCATCCAGATATTGTAGAGGGATACATGACATATGATTACACACATTACTTTTACACACATCCATTTCCCAAGATCTCTAGCCCTAATGAGCTAGTTCTAGCATTGGAGGATGATGAGGAGAGGGCACCTAGATGGAGGAGAGGTAGGGGTGGTGGAGATGAGTAGGAGGGAGATGGTTGAGATGGGGATGGAGGAGGTAGAGGAGATGACAGTGGCGATGGAGATGGAGGTGTAGATGGTGGAGGAGATGGAGGTGCAAGTACCCACCCAGGATTAGATGTAAAATTTCCTCGAAAGAGGTGATCCCTAGTAGTTGTAGCACATCAGCATGTGTAGATCCAATTTCCTTCATAGCACCAGCAAACATAGATTGCAGCCCTTTAGACCCAGGTACAAACACTACAGGGGTGTTTGCTTAGATACAAGGTCAGATGTAGATATAGGCCCAAGGATAGATTACTACACTGATGACAGAGAGGGGGACAACTTGAGACTAGGGGTTGATAAGGCAGAGGACATAGTGGAGAGAATACAAAGAGCTATTGAGGGTACCTTGATACTAAATCATTTCAAAGAGGTATGACGCTTTGCTAGGGAGGCAAAGTTTTATACACTAAAGTATCATGAGGTTGTTTCACCAAAGTGTCGAGAGAGCTACACATAGTTTTCTAATCGCACTCACACCAAGACTACCAATAGGGGTGTGATACAACTACTTCTGAGAGATCCTGGTGTAGGTTTGTCTAGTGGGGGAGGCACATGTCCAATAATGTCAGCACCATCTGGGGGAGCATGACATAGCTCCGATGTGATGACAGATTTTTTGTATTTTGGGACATGATGTATACTTCTTGATTCAATTGAGACACTACAATACATTGCCATTTTTTATATTGATGTATCTCTTTATACCTTTAGATATCCTTGTACACTTGACATTATGATTTTGAGGTTATATGATATGCGGTGATGATTATTGATCTATGTGTTTATATGATTTATGATGGATGCATTTTATTTATATGTGTTGATGATGCTTATATGATGCTTATATGATGTTTATTTGATGCTTATGTGATTCTTAGATGGTGATTATGTATGAATGATGATTCTATATGTTTTATGGATGATGTTTTATGGTATGTGAGATGGATTGGATTATACAAATGATGTGTGATGTTTATGTATGCTCATTCAATGATTATGTATGGATACAATGATGATATGATGATATATTGATTACATATTCTTTATCGATGATGTTTTAATGGTATGTAAGATGTATTTGATTATGAAAATCAACAACTTTTTCTTCTTGGAAATCTTACTCCACTGGATATATCTTCCAATCTTCTTAATGGACCATTTTCTTAATCCATTAATAATAGATGAAATGATTTTGATTATGAAAGTGAGATGCAATGCACTTCCTTTTGTGTTTTTTGATGTGGATATTATGATGCAATGCATGGATGGATGAATGATGTGATAATGCATATATGATATGAGAATGCTTTCTAATGTATGCAAATGATGATGCAGTTCTATATGAGAATGATGTTTGTTTGTTAGTGTCAAATGTACTCAATCCATTAATGATAGAGATAACATCATTGTGAAAATTGTTCCAGCCTTGGATAACCCATAAATACATATGCAAACTAACATGGATGCAAATGTTGTCATCATAATAGCTAATTTGTCATGCTTTTTATCATCATTGAGCCTTTAAAATGTTGAAAGTGAGTACAAACATTGATGGTATAATTAGACCATGATGACCCGAGTACTACTTCCATGATTTTTGATATGGAAAGTTAACACAAGCATTTAGGTATAATTGAACCAAGATGACCTGAGCATTGCTTTCATAAACAGACAAGAGTTAATCATGTTCCTATACAAATTTGGAATGTCACCAATGATATTTTGTAGAGCATGTCTTGCAACAATTTGCACAGTAATAATGATTAACTCACATACAATAGACAAAGAAAAATCATACGCCATCCTAGCTCCTCTAGCTCAGAACATCATCAAGTTGCTCTAGTGATATGATAACAAAAATCAAAGTACAGTAGTTGAACAGTCATGCCAAAGTGATAAACCCATGATTTAGAAGGAACATCATCCATTTAAATTTGATTTGATTTGATTAATTTTAGTTGTTTGATATGGATGGTTGATGTGCTCATGATTTGATGATTGATGTTCAATGTTGAGTTGTACTATGACTGTCGTGTTTGTTGTGTTGTCCTAACTACTGTTTGTCTATTGGTTTAAGCACAAAGTTTGTTGCCCCCAGTGAGTTAAGGATTTTCCCCCAATCTAGGGTGAGACATGACCGTGATGCCAAGATATGTACATGAAACTTTCTGATGATAGATTGATGACAAAAGTGAAAGGCGAAAGCAAATGGTCGACACACTCAAATAGATGGAAAATATAATCTATCACAAATAGCGCCTATTGCAAATTTTTCACTACTTTCTTTATTGCACTTTTCCAAATTATATGATTTTTTTTATTTTTTATTTTTGTCACTTTTTTTTGTATTTTTCATTTTTATTTTTTTTATTTTTTTTCAATGTTTTTTTTCATTTTTTCTTTTCTTTTGTTACCAAGATGCATGTTTTCCATGTTTTCATCAAGGCAATCATTGTTTTAGGATATTTTCTATTTTAAAAAAAAAAAATCAGGACTCTTTTCGATGCACTGGATGAACTAGGTGTAGAAATTCTTGAGAAGTAGGTTTTTGATGGGTTCTTTGAAAAAATCCCCTTCATGCATACACAAATAATAGGCTCCAAATCCAAACACTGAGACAATGAAAAAGGGACCTAGCCAGTTTGGTTAAAATTTCCCCTTCTCTCTATCCTGTTGATTACATGGATTTTCTTTTAGGACCAAGTCACCAACCTGAAATGTTCTTGGTTTGACCTTATGATTGTAGCTTATAGACATCCTCTACTGATAGGCTTCCAGGTGATCCACTACATACTGATGATGTTCATCCAATTGTTCTAACTCTTGTATCCTAGACACCCAGTAATCCTCATTTGAAATGATCCCCTTTAGTGACACACATAGTGATGGTAGCTCAACCTCAATAGGTAGAATGACCTATGATCCATATGCAAGAGTGTATGTTGTGGCTCCTATCGGGGTGTGAATACTGGTTTGGTATTCTCATAGAGCAAGATTCAGTTGAATGTGCTAATCTCATCCAACATCATTGATAGTTTTCTTTAAGATTTTCAAAATGGTTTTGTTGGAGGCCTCTGCCTGGCCATTTCCCTGAGGGTAGTAGGGTGTAGAAAATTGATGTTGGATATGAAACCTCTCACAAATTTCTTAGAAGTATTAATTCTTGAAAGGTCTACCATTATCAGTGCAATGGACTGAGGAATGCCATACTGATAGATGATATAATTCAAGATGAAGGATGCAATTTGTTTTCCTGTGATGGTGGTCAATGGAACAACTTCGATCCATTTTGTAAAGTACTTCATGGATGTGATGATGAATTTGTGTCCATTGGATGATGATGGATGAATTTTACCTACAAGATCTAATCCCTATTAACAAAATGTCCATGTCGATGTAAATGGTTGTAACTCTTGTGTTGGTGAATATATCAGGTTTCCATGAATTTGACATTTTTGGCACTTCTTTGTTGGCCTTTCCTTGCACCAAAAGGTTGACCTGTCAATGCTCGATATAAGCATCTATTAAGATCCACAAGAGGCGGTTAGACCATGTCACAAAACCAAGTTTTGTGCCACAAGGAAGACCAAGGGACACACCATCTTGCAACAATCCCCCCTAGCACAAGCAAGGGGTTTGAACCTGTGACAAACTCTGATACCAATTGTTTGCCTTGTTGTTGCACCAAAGTCTTGACCTGTCAATGCCTAATACAAGCATTAGTTAAGATCCAGAGGAGGTGGTTAGACAATGTCACAAACCCAAGTGTTGTTCTACAAGGAAGACCAAGGGACACACCATCTTACAACATTCTTGACAAATTGAAAAGACTCCTCCATATTTGGCTAGTAATACCCCAAACATAAGAGTTTTTTAGAGAGAGTTAGACCACTTTAATGTGTTCCATAAATACCTTCATGAACCTAACGTAAAGTGGTTTCAACTTCATTATGTTCAAGACACCAAAGGAGAGTACGATAAAGACATTGTCGATAATGTACATCGACTATAAAGGTATGTCGAGCTGCTGGTCGAATAAAGTTTCATTTTTGGTTTCAAGATAAATATGGTGGTAGGATGTTGTCTCATAGATAGGTGTATATTTTCCTATAGATAGAAGCATCAACATCAACTATATGGTATATGACTTGGTATTCAGGGTTATCATAGGCAGGGTTAAACAATTTTTCCACCACGAACTCATAATGGGCTCGTTTCTTAGGTATCTATAGGAGAGAGGCAACGGTCACCATAACATTGACAACTTTGTTATCCCCTCTAGGAATCTACTAAAATTTTATCTCCACAAATAACTTCTTGAAATCATCAACCATTCTTTATATGGCATTAATTTGTCATCTTTTAGCTGGTAGTCATCATTCACTTGATTTATGATCAATTGAGAATCTTCATAGATAAGTAACTCTATGATTTTCCACTTGACTGTTGTCTTGATGCCAATGATCAATGCTTCGTACTCAGCTGTGTTGTTAGTACAAGGAAACATTAACCTATAGGAATTTGGAATGGTGTGTCCTTGTGGCATGACGAAAAATATTCCTACACCTGATCCATGTTGAACATAAGATCCATCAAAATATAACATCCATTGTTGTGTTGACGCTGTAAGGACATCTACGTCTGGAAACTCAATTCTCATGGGATGATCATCTTGTAATGGTGTTTCAGCTAGTTGATTAGCTATGGTTGTCCCTTGAATTCTTTCCTATCCACACACTGGCTATCAAACTCGCTCAATATCATTGCCCACTTGGATAGTCTTCCTATCAGGGAAGCTTTTCTAAGTAGGTACTTCAATGGATCAATTTTTTCTATGAGTTTGATGGTGTGGGTTAACATGTAGTGTTTGTGTTGTTGATTAGAAAATACTACCACCAAACAAGCTTTTTTAATAAATGTGTAATTGATTTCATAGCCATTCAAGGTTCTGTTGATGTAATAAATTGCCCTCTCTTTTCCTGTGGAATCTTCCTATGCCAATAAAGTGCCTAAAGATACCTATGTTGGTGCTATGTAGAGTAATAATGGTTTTCCTTCAGTTTGTGGTACTAGTATGGGTGGAGACATCTAGTAGTGTTTCAATTGGCTGAAAGCTGCTTCACATTTTTCATCCCATTTGAAAGAAACATTCTTGTGGAGCAAGTGATTAAAAGGATGAGTTTTATCTACCAGTTGTGTGATGAACCTCCTGATAGATTGGAATTGTCCTTGTAAAGATCTAAGTTGGCTGATGCTTTTAGGATGAGGCATCTCCATGATGCATTTTACTTTCACAAGATCCACCTATTGTGTGATATATCCCAAAAATTTAGATGATGTCATGCAAACTACACATTTCTTGGGGTTTAATCTTACACTGAATTTCTCCAATTTGGTGAAGATTTTATCTATAATTTCCAAATGTTCCTCTGTAGTGTATTAATTTTCCAACAAATCATCTATACAATCCTCCATGAAGGTTTGCATCATGTCATGGAAGATAGTGGTCCTCACTCATTGATATGTAGCCCCAATATTATTCAACCCAAAAGGCATCATGTTCCAACAGAAAGTACCCCATGGACATGTGAAAGTAGTTTTCTCTTGATCTTTGGGTGCTATTTAGATTTGGTTATAACTAGAAACTCCATCCATGAGTGATAAGATTTCATTTCCAACTATCAGATCTACGATGATGTCGATGTTAGGAAAATGAAAGTCATCTTTCAGACAAACCCTGTTAAGATCTCTGAAATATATACATATCCTAATACTTTTGTCTAGTTTTGAAACTGGTACGATGTCTGATATCCACTTAGCATAGTCAATAGGTTTGATAAATCTGGCATCCAATAGTTTCTTCAATTCAACTTTCACCTAAAGAGCAATGTGTGGACGCATTTTTCTCAATTTTTGCTTCATTGGCTTTAATCCAGGTGGTAGTGATAAATGATGCATGATAAGATTTGGATCTATGCTAGGAATGTCGGCATATGAACAAGAAAATTTGACTTGCCTCTCTTCAAATAATTTAGTGAAGCTTGGTTTTTCTTCCTCTGTCATGAATGCTACTAGATGTAGGGTTTTCACTATTTCAGATATACCAATGTTGATGGACTGTGTAGGTACAATCAACACATAAAATCTCTCATGATAGTTTTGGGGAAGAGTGTCAAATCTTCCATCTCTTGGTGCCTCAGAGAGCTTTTCACCTTGAGATGTGCTCTTTATTTTTACTTTTTCTTGATCTAATACTACCATAAAATGGTTTTCACCATTAGATCTATTTTTTATATTCATTTTGTAGTTGGAAGATTTGGCACTT
Organism: Sequoia sempervirens; assembly: GCA_007258455.2. Classification (NCBI taxonomy): domain Eukaryota; kingdom Viridiplantae; phylum Streptophyta; class Pinopsida; order Cupressales; family Cupressaceae; genus Sequoia; species Sequoia sempervirens. Next base: position 33,307,171 of record VDFB02072274.1, read on the forward strand.
CTCTAGTTTGAAGATTTTTTATGAGATTCGTTGGTGGAACATGTTTCAGGATTGTCTGAGCAAAGGAAGTTCACAATGGCATCATCATTTTGAAAGATAGGTGTGTTAAGCAACTCATTTTGGTCCCAGTCAATTAGTTCAGGGTGTACTCATAGCAAGGAATCGTCAGATTGGCTAAGATCAAAAGGGGTGAGTTTCATGATGGCAACATCATCAAAGTGTCCAATGGAAATATCAAGATCTATGATGTTACTCTCTTTTGAACTATCTATCTCACTTGAAGTCTAATCGTCTTCACTTGAGTCATCAATACGTTGTGATCCAATTTCAAGGGGTCTAAAACTCGAGCTCTGTCCCTCCATACATGTTGGTGTATACCTTTGTATCACATCAATTTCTTTATCATGACAAGATTCTTCATAGAGGGAATCCCATTCATACTCATTGGAATCTATTTTAGAGGTATCTCTCAATTGAAGGATTCATTCAACAACCCACTTCCTAGTTTCTTCCTTTGACTCTTTTCTATATCATAGCCCTATTTTTTCCTTTGAATTGGTTATGATAGGTTGTATTGGTTCTAAAATTCCTTCTTTTCTTTTACCAATAAGACCATTTCCTTCATATCCCATCTTTTCTAGGATTGTTTTTCCTTTTCCATATTGCTTTGTTTGTATATTAGAAGCTGATGCTAGTGATTGTTCTTCATCTTTATATAGCCAGTTTAAAACATCCTTGTCTTTTGATTCATCCACTAAGGTGTCTGCTTTTACAAAATTTCCCTCAAAGATTGTGGTTGGTTATGAGGATTGTTGTTTTGATGTGGATGGCTGCCCATATGACTTAGGAGTGGATAGCAGCTATGAAAGACATAATGATTGCTCAATTAAGTATTCCCCCAGGACTTTGTCTTTCAATTGGATCTTTTCAAACTGTTTTGATAGAAAATTTAGTTGACTTTCATTATTTGATTGAGTAGCATCACCAATGCCTTTTTCTTTCGCTTGAACCTTTTCCTCAAGCTGATTTGACCTTCTTTGTTTGATGAACTAGGAGTGATAGCTTCCCTGTTGTGGCACAAAAGTGTCTTGGGTTGATTTGAGTGTGTTGCAATATTGGGGATTGTTAGAATCAGCTGAAATAGTGATTTCTTGCCTATTATAAGAGAATTTCAAGCACTAGTGATATGTTGATGGCACTGTTTGCATCTCATGAATCCAAGGACGTCCAAAGAGTATTTTATGTCAACTCTTTGTCTAACACTTGGTATATTATTTCTTTCACAATTGATCCCACTTGGATTGGTAGTAGACTTAGTCCTTGGGGAAGATCTCTCTTTGTCATCATAGGCTTTGATTGTGATGTTTCTTCTAGCATCAATTGCATTCTCTGAATATCCAAGTGCAAAGATAAGTTTCAAAGTATAGATATTTAGGCTAGCTCCACCATCTATTAGAACATGTTTGACCTGATGTTTTTGAATCAAAACCTCAATGTGGAGGGAAACATTATGGTGATGGTTGGGTATGTGCAGGATCATGATGGGCCAATAAGTGGCAATATGATGGGTATTTGTAGGGCATGTGGCTGACGACTTTTTTTTTACCCAAAACTAATGAAATGAAAAGGGTTTTTAAAGGAGATTTTCAGCTTTCCACCAATATAAATTATGCTTTAATTTGAATTTAATATATAATTATTATTTATATTCTATTTAAATTATGACTAAAGTCCTAATTGATAGGCTGAATGAAAAACATCTATAGCTTTCAAACAATATCATATTTTTTGAATCTGAAACATGTGTCACATTCTATGCTTCGCATACTATAGGATTAAAAACAAATTGAATTTCATGAAGTTTTGATCAAGTCATACATACGAGTTTTTATATTTTTTAAAAGTTGTAATAAAAATTCATAATTAATTATTTACTTAGGAAAAAATTACAAAAATATGCATCACATCCGAATATGAGTCCTCTACTTATATCTAAAAAATTATAAAAAATAATTATCATTTTATTGTGGTTAGGGTGGTCAGACAGACACCTACTTCTTATTTTTTCCCTGAAATTTAAGTTCTACTGCATTGAAAATTCAAATTTTCACCAAATAGATTTTTTTCTTTTAAATAAACCTAGTATTTTAGAAACTACATTCAATTTTCTACAAATTCTACTCTTACATATTTTTGAAATAATATAGATAACTTATTCAAATTTTTACGTCAAGTTTCCTAGCTCTAATTTTTCTAAATTTTTTGCCACTTAAGGGCCTATTTTTTCCATGATGATCATCCACATACCTGGTTGATTGATACATCATCATGTTTGGAAAATGATAGGAAATGAGGTGAGGTCAAGTGTCCCACCATAGCTTGAAATTGGAAAAATTCTAGGTCATTTGGTACTATGGTGGCTACTAGGGCTTGTTTTGGGATTTCTTTGTGAGCTGGTGAGATTTTGAGCAATTCCAATTTGGATATTTGAGCTGGTATTTTCTGCAATTGGTCAACTATGTTGTATTGAGTTATAGGGGCAGCAATAGTTGCTTTGGATGTAGAGGAGGCAACTCCTTTCAATGTTACTTTAGCTTGCCCTCTTGTGGTTGTGTTGATGGATTGATGATCTTGTTTCTCTTTGATTTTAATTACACTAATTTTGATTGTCACTTGCAGCAATGTTCGTGATCAGATTTATCGATATGATGTCAATAATTTGATGTGATTTGGTGTTGATATCATGAAAATGAGTTTCATCTATAACACTACTTTGTTCATGCTCAATTGTGGTGTCATTAATTGAGTTATCAGCTGCAATAATGTCTCTTTGGCCCTTGATTTTGATATCCTTGGTTTTCTTTTCAACTACTTCAATGTGAAAAATGGTAGAATTATAAATATAGTTCACGTTTTACCCTTTGGTATTTGATGAAGACTCCCCTTTTTTTGTAGTTTGGTAAAGGATTCTTGAATCCTCCATGATCAACATTTGTTTGGGGTCCTTCCACAAATATTTTCTTATTATCAATCAAATCTTGCATCAATTGTTTCATATGCATGCAATCATTTGTCTTGTGCCCTTTGTTTCTGTGAAAATCACAATAATGTGCTTCATTCCACCATGAGGGTTTAACTTGTGGTTCCCAATTTATTACCTTTGGTAAAGTTATAACCTTTCCCACAAGAAGCTCCATTAATGTTGATTCTAATGACTTGCCAAAGGTGTGAATCTTCTTCGATTTGATGATGTTCAGTATGGTGGTGGTTTAGATTCAGCATTACCTTGATTGGTGTTTTGGTTGGTTTTTTAATTGTCGGTTGGATTTTTGTTTTGATTGGTTTTGGTGGCAGCTGCTGTCAAGTTAAATATTGATTTTTCATTTTTTGTTTCAACTGAAGCATCATTGTTACCAACATTATTATTTCTTTTCCAAAACTTTGGTTTATCACTGCTATTGTAATTGTTGGAGCCTGATGAGTTGTTTTCATTGTAAATTTTTATGATTCCTCTCTTGACCAAAGATTCTTCGATTTTGATCCAATTTTCATTCAATTTATCAAAAGTAGGTGGGCATTGTAATTCCAATCTATAGCTCATCTCATCACTTAGATTGTCAATAAATATTTCCATCTTTTCCTTTTCAAGTATAGGATGAGAATATCTTGCAAAAAATCTTCTCCACCTTTGTAAGAATGTGAGGAATGATTCACCCTTTTTCTATTTTTCATTGCAAAGGTCCTTCATTGTTATCTCATGTTGGATGTTGTAGGAATATTGGGCATGTACAGGATCATGATGGGCCAAAAAGTGGCGATATGATGGGTATGTGTACGATATGTGGATGGTGACTTTTTTTTACCCAAAATTGATGAAATGAAAAGGGTTTTTAAAGGAGATTCTCAGCTTTCCACCAATATAAATTATGCGTTACTTTGAATTTAATAAATAATTATTATTCATTTTCTATTTGAATTATGACTAAAGTCCGATTGATAGGTATTGAAAAACATCTATAGCTTTCAAACGGTATCACATTTTTTCAACCTAAAACATGCCTCATTCTATGCTTTGCATACTATAGGATTAAAAATAAATAAATAAATTTCATGAAATTTTGACCAAGTTAAGGTGGTTAGACATACAATTTTTATATTTTTAAAAATTTGTAATAAAAATTCATAATTAATTATTTACTTGGAAAAAAATTACAAAAATATGCATCACATCTGGACATGAATCCTCTACTTATATCTAAAATATTATAAAACATATTATCATTTTATTGTGGTTAGGGTGGTCATACATACACCTACTTCTTACTTTTCCTTGAAATTTAAGTACTACTGCATTGAAATTTCAAATTTTCACCAAATAGATTTAAAAAACCTAGTAGTTTAGAAACTACATTCAATTTGCTACAAATTATATTCTTACATATTTTCGAAATAATATAGATAACTTATTCAAATTTTTACGTCGAGTTTCCTAACTCTAATTTTTCTAAATTTTTTGCCACTTAAGGGCATGTTTTTCCATGATGATCCTACACATACCCTATTAGGTGATGAACTTATTAACCAACTATTCAAAGGTTTTAATTAGTGGTGAAAGTTTGGAGAACCATTCTAGGAATTGTCCTCCTAGGCTACATGGGAACAATCTCATCAAGTAAGTTTCTTTGTGCTCAAATTCAAGGCTCATGGTTTGAAATTCCCTCACATGATCTATTGGATCTGTTTTACCATTGTATTTATCATACTTTTGGAATTAAAAATGTTTGGGAAAAGGAATCATGTTGATATTTTGATCAAAAGGATATGGGAGAATGTCTTGTATCAAGTATCCTTTTGAAGTTCCCCTTTGCATGTTTGGAATCTGATGTTGGAGGTTTTTCATTTGATGAGTTAGTGCATCCATTGAATCGGTGTTTAATGGATCGGTTTTAGTCTTTTTAGGAGGTTCTTTTAATTGATTAACATCAAAGTAATTAGGTAATTTGACACCTTGTTTATCCAGCATTAAAAAGTATTTTTCCCCATCTTTTTCAAAAATATTTTCAAGGAACTTGTGGAAATTTAGATCTTGTTGAGCATGTTGGATGTTTTCCTTAGTTATTTCCCCACCTTCAGATTGATGAATTCCATGGAAAGGATTCTTTTTAGCTTCAACCATGGTGCTTTTAGTTTCAATGTTCAAAGTTTCAAGTTCTTTTTCCTTGAGTTTCTACTTTTGTAATCTTGTTTGAATGGGCATACAAGTGTTATACTTTGACTAAACTTTGATATTTGTTTGGAAGAGTGCCAAGGATGAAAACTAAGTCAAATAGAATGACAAATTTTATTGATGAGACTAAATTTAATGTGATTATACAAATTTATTTCATGATGAAAGAATGACAAGTCCTGATGATGAAACTTGGCTTAACAATCAGGGATATGATAAGTTTGATGATTTAGGAACTTTAAGCTGTTAGATCTTGGTTTAGTTTGAATAATTCCACTTGTAAAGGCCAGTTTAAACAAGTTTAAAGCATTGGTGTATCTGAGGAATGACTCTATTTTGGAAAATATTCTTAATTCTAGTTCAAATTGTTGAACAAGTATGAGTTTAGCTCTTTGGAAACTGTTGAACAAGGGATTTAATGGATGTGCTAAAATAGGGCCTAGATGTGCTAAAAGACTACATAGATGCACCTAAATAGAGAATGGATGTGCTAGAATGTACCCAAGATGCATTAATAAATGACTTAGATGCATTAAACAAAGCACCTGATGCACTAGAGAAAAACTCAGATGTGTTAACCAATGACTCAGATGAGCTAGAAAATGGGTTAAATGTGCTATAATATGGTAGGGATGTGCTAGACTGCCCCTTCTAGATGTGATTTCAATTGGGTATTCTGTAAGCGAATACGCTAAAAGGATCTACAAATAAGCTAAAATATGGAATAGATGCACTAGATGGTGACCTAGAAGCACTAAAAGACATAGTAGATGCACTGAAAAATGACTTAGATGCACTAAATTGTCCCCTATATGTGCCAAAAAATAGACTCAATGAGCTAAAACAGGATATGGATGCATTGCAAGATTGCACAGATGTGCTAGAAAATGTAGTGAATGCGCTAAAACAGAGGATGTATGCACTAATCTAGAAATTTTTTAGTGTTTTTGCTAGTCTATCTAGTTATTTGGCTTTTTAATTTGTGAATTTGAATGTTTCCAAGGTATGATCGGATGGACAGTGAGTTTTGCTTGGTTTCCAATTTGTGAATTTTGGGAATTGAACAATTTAAATAGACGGTTTCTTGAATTATGACTTCAAACACTGTAGCAAGTTGTCAAATAATTGTTTCCACCTAGGAACTAAACATTAAGTGTGTATTCTAGAATTTGGTCTAATTCTTTTGATTTCCATAGGTATAACACAAGAGAAGACAATTCAAGCACTTTTCTATTCTCAAGGGTCACTTAAAATATCATATCCCACATCTTAAAATCATGTTAGCTCACACAACCCTATCACCCCCTAGAGGGCGCTCATGTTTTTCCTTTCCCGGTCTTAACCAAAGTTGAAACCTCTGCTTTTGGCCAGTAATCCATGATGATTATATGGTGAGTATCTTGGGGGAAGATTCTTCCCTCCCCTTGCACTGTGATATTAGAAGTGTTCAGAGATTGAATCAGTTGGCTTCTACACTAAGGTTTGTAATAAGGGTTTTCGTTCAGTGTGGAAATAGATAAACTCCCTTAGGAGACCTCCCAACCTTTAAAACAAAGGCTTTGGGGATAGTTATCTTGCACACTACTATCGAATTGCAGACTTTCCCTGAATTTTCTTTTGATTATAGTGGGTTGGAAAACATGGCTTTAGTTGTTCCCACTTATGTCATTCCCATAGGGTGAGTAATTTTTCCCACTACGAAAGGCCTTCTAAAAGTGTTAACAAAACATAAAATAGTGATTCTTGCATTCTGGTCACCCAATTAAGGGGAGAGCATAGGCCTATCACTTCAAGCACAAAAGACAAGGGGTTATTTAACCTTCTAATTAAACTAGGTTCCTAATTTAATTAAAAGAAGACAATAAAAGATCTAGCCCCTGCATACATCATCAGTAGTTTGATAAAATTATCTTTGACTAGTGTATTAAGCACCTGTATCATAAAAAATATCAATTAGTTCTCAGGATTTAGAAATTTTTCAAAATTAAACAGATGTGCTAAAATATTCATAAGATGCACTAAAAGATAACTCATATGTGCTAAAATAACTACTAGATGCCCTAAAATATGGACTCAATGTGCTAACCAATGACTCTGATGCACTAGAAAATGGGTTAAATGTGCTAGACTGCCCCTCCTAGATGTGATTTCAATTGGGTATTCTAGAAGCGAATGTGATAAAAGGATCTACAAATGTGCTAAAAAATTGAACAAATGCGCTGGAAGGTGACCTAGATGCACTACAAGATAGACCAGATGCACTACAAAATGACTCAGATGTGCTAAATTATCCCCTATATGCACCAATTTTATGTGTGAGTTAAAATGTGTAAATGAATAATAAGATCACACAAGCAATGAAACACATTACATTCAAGATTTGAATCATAAAACTAAAAAAAACAGAAACAAGTGAAAATTCCTAAAATCATTCCATTGTTCTCTATTCTCAAGGATCCTCTAAATCATGAGTGCTCTCATATTTGTATATACACTATGACTGGTTTGGATGAAAACCTAAGAAACAAGATGTTATAGAATGCAAGAATCTAATTCCTACATGATTTAATAAGTTGTATGATAATGTTGAATGATGCTATGATATTAAATGTTGATGTAACTGATAATGGTGATATGACAATGGATATGATGTTAAAGATTATGATGCAAATGTTGTATCAAAACTAAGATGATAACTAAAATGTAGCTATAAACTAAGACATGATTCTAAACTAACATGATACTACAATGCAACTTTCTAAATGCTCAAATGCTCTAATGTGATTTCTACATAATAAGTTTTATCAAAGATGTGTTTTCATTTGCTAGAGAATGGGCTTGTATTTATAGGATTTTCAAAGCATAAAATGATGTGGCAGCAACCAATGGTCAAGATTTCAGCATGAGAGATGAACAATGGAGATGGAAGAAGTTAGAGAGAATCATGCAGTATGTTCCCTTGACTGTGAACACCATGCCAAGTGTATGAGGGAATAAAATGCATGAAAGAGCCAAGTGTCCAAAGTTTGTTTTGGAATTTGTTAAGGAAAATTGCAATTTAAATATTAGACATATTTAAATTCATGTGACACTTGATGAGGTGACAAGAGGAAAAGTTGTAGACATGTTCCTAAATTCAAATTGGGCATTTAAATTTAGTGAGAAGATTATTAATTAAATAAAAAAAACTATTGAATTTTTTTTATTTAATTATATTAGAGGAATATGAATTAAAATGGTAGAATTAGAAAAGTCTGAACTATATAAATAAATTTAGCATTTATTTATGAGTAGATGAATTAAAGGGGTCATTAATTAAATAGCTTGTATTTAATTAATTAATTGTCTTGACCAATTTTAGACATGTATACAAGTATAAATTTAGGTATTCTTCTTTCTTGGTTCACTTGATTTTACATCAAAATTCTGAGTTACTGGAAATAATTTTGCTAGTGTATAGGTTCAATGTAGAAGGATTCTATTAGCCAATTTCTATATGGACTCATGTGCTTTTGAAGACATGATATTAATATTGGTTTGTAGATTACTTTATGAGGCCAGTACTTCAACACTTGTTGCCATGCCTTACGGGTCATTTATCTCCTGAGGTCTTGCAATGGATAAAAACTCTACCAACCCCAGTGGGTTATTTCTTGGGTGAAGATTTTACTTTTCTCTGATTACGTGGTTTCACTGGGGAGCCTCTCAGACTCCCCAAATTTGTAAAAAATGGAGTTTTCACTTTGGAGGAATACTGACAGGCAACCCTTTCTGACAATATCTATGGCATCAGAAGGAATAAGACAAGCTTATACCCGATCCCCCTCAACATTGCTAATAATTAGGTAATACAAGGAAGACGAAAGGAAGAGGGTGAGCTTACAAATGAATTGGAAGCCTTAAGTTTGGTTCTAATTTATGACACATGGGACTACAATCCAGTTAAGAACCTCCCAACTTTGAAACATTGGAGTTGGGAATATTTCATGTCGAGGAAGAATTTGAATCAACAAAGTCCAAAAGTATACATTGGCATGCCTCGTATAACACTCAAATGCCCAAAATGGCTAAATTTCTATCCAGTGCAGGTAGAGTATCAGAGGAACCTCCTGATGGGTAAATCTCTCAACATACAATTAAAATGCAAGGGATGGTCAAAAAGGAAGAAGGAAGATTTTTGGAGGTTTCAAAAAGAGATGAGATGCCTCAATGCCCTTCTGAGATCTTTAGGTACATGATGAAAGGTTCGAAGAAATTTACGATGAAGAGGTTGATACCAACAATAGCAATCTAAAGACAAGTCATGAGATTGAACATGAGTAGCTTCCATGCCATGCTTCCCCACCCCAAGAATCAGACAAATGAAAAGGATTGAAGCAAAAGGACTCACAAGTCACATCCTCCACTAGTAGCCGAAGTAAAGGGAAAATATGCCAACGATCCCCAAGAAGGTCTAATGTGGTTATCAAAGGCCAATTTTTGGAAAGATCATCCACCAAAGGATTGGAACGTACTAGTTCCAATCGTAGGAAGAGGAGAAGTGTCCAAGATCTAGGCAGACCTAGTGCAGGATCATGATGGGCCAAAAAGTGGCAATATGATGGGTATGTGGCTGATCACTTTTGTTTTACCCAAAATTGATGAAACAAAAAGGGTTTTTAAAGGACATTCTCAACTTTCCACCAATATTTAAATTATGCTTTACTTTAAATTTAATAAGTAATTATGATTCATTTTCTATTTGAATTATGACTAAAGTCTTGATTGATAGGTTGATTGAAAAAATCTATAGATTTCAAATGGTATCACATTTTTTGAATCCAAAACATGCGTCACATTCTCTGGTTCACATACTATAGGATTAAAAAAAATAAAACTTGAATTTCATGAAGTTTTGACCAAGTTAAGGTGGTCAAACACGAGTTTTTATATTTTTTCAAAGTTGTAAAAAATTCATAAATTATAATTATTTACTTGGAAATAAATTACAAAAAATATGCATCACATCGGGACATGAGTCCTCTACTTATATCTAAAATATTTTAAAAATATTATCATTTTATGTGGTTAAGGTGGTTAGAAGACACCTACTTCTTATTTATTCCCTAAAATTTAAGTACTCAGCATTGAAATTTTAAATTTCACCAAATAGATTTTTTTTTAAACAAACCTATTAGTTTAGAAACTACATTCAATTTTCTATAGATTCTATTCATACATATTTTTGAAATAATATAGATAACTTATTCGAATTTTTACATCAAGTTGCCTAACTCTGATTTTTCTAAATTTTTTGCCACTTAAGGGCCTGTTTTTTCCATGCTGATCTTGCACATACCCAAAAGAAGAAGTGGAGTATATTTTGTAAAGTGTTTTGACCATTGAAGCCTAGGTAACTTTTACTCCCTCTCTTATTCCTTCCTCTACATCTTTGGTTACTCCTCTGCCCCCATCTATGGAGAAGAGTGCTTTTTCCCACAGACCCCGATCTTTTGGTTTTGAATACACCCCCTACCATTTTTGATGAACCTTTTGAAGTAACCCTACATGGTGAGTGAGCAACATCTACTTCAACCACTATTTATTCTTTAATCACCATGTCAAGGGCCCCCATTGAAAGAGCTAAAACATCAATGTTTCCCATTACTCCTAGTCCATCTGCATTTGGGCAAACATCTCTCTTTCCACGCTTGTCTTTTTCCACTCTGACTGGTTTTTCCCTTTCCCAATCTCAATTCAGTATCAATTGTTTTCTATGATTACACTCCCATTTATCTCCCTGCATGCTCATACATCTGAGGTTTCTCCTTCCATAACCCTTTTTGGTCTCCCTCTAGGTGCTTCCATTTCTATACAAATAATTGATACCTCATAGAGTCTCTAAGAACATTTTAGTGCAACCAAGTGGGCCCACTAAGAAAGAAAGAAGAAAAGATTGTTAAAAAATACCACACTCCCAAATACCAAGAAGATTGAAGCTTGCTTCAAAGAAGAGAAAAATTCTCTACTAATCACTACCATGAAGCTACTCATGTCCAAGCCCAAGAGACAAATGTAGATGGAGGATTATGACATGAAGGCCATGGGTTTATATTTAAATGAAACTCACTCATGTAACAAAGAGATCCTAGCTAAGGACACCCAGAAGGTGGTATATGCAGATTATGAAAGGCTGGATAGGAAATTAAAGAAGCGTGAGAAAAACTTGATAAATGTAAAGGAAATAGTGATCAAGATGTAGAAAAAAATCAAGGCCAGAGATGTTAAGATGGCCCACATAAGACAAATAAAAAATCAACAATGAGAAATAACTAAGTTGCTCGAAGAAGCCCAAGGTGAAAAGGTTTAGTTGTATGTTGAAATTGAAAAGTTGAGAGTTGAGCTTGCTGCTAAGCACTAGAAAAATACATATACCAATGCACTCAGGAAAACATAAAGAGAGAGCTAGATGCAATCCGATCCCAAGCTTCTGATGATCTACAGAAGGCCTAGGCAGAAGTAGAAAAGTCAAGAAAAGAGATCATGTCTGCTCTACAAGTTCGTGATCAAGAGATCAGAAGATTGAGCTCCAAACTCGTGAATGCCCTTCGAGAGAACAATCAAATAGAGGGGTATGTGCAGGATCATGATGGGCCAAAAAGTGGCAATATGATGGGTATGTGGCTGATGACTTTTTTTAACCCAAAATTGATGAAATTAAAAGGGTTTTTAAAGGAGATTCTCAGCTTTCCACCAATATAAATTATTCTTTAATTTGAATTTGATAAATAATTATTATTCATTTTCTATTTGAATTACGATTAAAGTCCTGATTGATAGGCTGATTGAAAAAAATCTATAGCTTTCAAATGGTGTCATATTTTATGAATCCAAAACATGCATCACATTATATGCTTTGCGTACTATAGGATTAAAAAAAGAAAAATTAAATTTCATGAAGTTTTGACCAAGTTAAGGTGGTCAGACATATAAGTTTTTTATAATTTTTAAAAGTTGTAATAAAAAAATCATAATTAATTATTTACTTGGAAAAAAATTACAAAAATATATCTGTCACATCCAGACATGAGTCGTCTACTTATATCTAAAATATTATAAAAAATATTATCATTTTATTGTGGTTAGGGTGGTCGACAAACACCTACTTCTTACTTTTTCCGAAATTTAAGTACTCTGCATTGAAATTTCAAATTTTCACCAAATAGATTTTAAAATAAAAAAATAAACCTAGTAGTTTAGAAACTACATTCAATTTGCTACAGATTCTATTCTTACATATTTTCAAAATAATATAGATAACTTATTCAAATTTTTATGTCAAGTTGCCTAACTCTGATTTTTTTGAATTTTTTGCCACTTAAGGGTCTGTTTTTTCGATGATGATCCTACACATACCCAGAGGAGAATGAAAGAGCTAGAGAGGCTCTATTCCATCAAGAGTTTATTGTTGCACAAGGGTCTAGAACCCTCCCAGTATTGAAGAATTTAATATCTACACACTGAGAAAGGATCATAGTTGCAGTTGCCATTCTTAGGCCAGTGCTATAGTTTTTAAGGGATGTTTGGGAATTAAATGGAAAGGTTGGCCCACTGGCTAACCAAATTCTATAGGTATATGCTCCCTAAGTAGCGGAATCATAAAGCCTAATTTCTAGATTGTGTGTGGCTACTAATGAGGCTCAAAAAGGTGCAAGGATTTTGGATCGAAGGGACGCCTCCAGCAAAGCAAACGAGATCATCAACTACCACAAGATCACCACAAGATGCAAGGAATGCCTGGAAGTGTTGAACAAAAGGATCGATGAAATTTGGAAATATTTTAGTGTTTTTATTAGCTACGATTTTCCTCCCCTTTTCTCACTGGATGGAGATGTGCTATCAGTCGAACAGGTCACAAATGCAATCAGACATAAGGTCTAGAATTCTACAAAACTCTCAAGTTCAAGTGTGAAACCCACTATTGATGAAATCGAGCATGAGATATTTCCTCTTTCTCATCTCTATTATCACCTTGGTCCAGTTTCAACAAGATGGGGAGTTATTTCCTTCAAGGAAGTCTTCGAGCTAGACCATGCATACAAGCTCATTCATGCTCTTGTACGACTAAATAATTTGGAATGGGAGGTGCAGCATTCCATCTTTCTTAAACTCTTTGAATTTCTAGAACCCTAGGTTCGTGCCTCCACAAGTGAAGGCCCCTATGAGTTGCCAAAAATCTGAAGAATCTTTACCTTAATCATTTTTTTATTTTTCTCTTTTATATGTTTTTGGCTTCAGAATGAATCCACGCTCAAATAAAAAGTGGCTCTAAAAGGTGCACAATGCGCCACGTGGTGGCTATGCAACTTTTTTATTATTGTCTTCCTTTCAGAAGAAAGCCAAGAAATGTGCCAACTCGAGAAAGATTTTCTAGGGGGAAATTCTTGTAAACTAGAGAATCCCCACCCACTCGACACATCATCTCTTTGTTGCAGGTAGTTTTCTCTTTTAGAAGTGATCTCTTTTGGAGTTTTTAGAAGCATGGTGGGTCTTCTTTGTTTTTAGGATGGAAACTTCAAGTTGGCATCATCAAGCTATGTGATTAGTCAACTAGATTTTTGCTAGGTTGTTTTCTAGGATCTGATTGCTTTCAGATGGCGATCTTTTATAAATATCTTAAATGACATAGATGAGGCAGTTAAGAATTAATGAGAAAATATTGTCACGACCTAACAAGATATCTAAGATCAGATCGTGAGCTATCAAATTCCAACATCTGACAGTATTTACTTCTGGGATGTGGCAACGGTTCTCTCTCTTTTCAACTATAAATGAGAGGAGTCGACTAAAGAAAGGGGTTCTAGTTTATTATTTTAGAACAAAAATTTCTTTTAGTTTTCCTTAGAGATAGATATATTTTTAGAAATAATGAGCAAAACACTGCTTTTCTTTGGCATGTTATATTATTTTAACTCAAACTATTATCAGATTGGCATCCGAATTTTGTTTTCTAAGTTCATTTGATATTTAAGCACAAACTGTTTAGAAGAAATCTTTGAGACTGTGCACATTATGGCCTTTATCAATTTCCTTCTTTATTCTTTCGTTCATAATGAAAAATTGTGTTAAGCTAATTCAAGTAGTTTGAGTGGTTGATTTCCATGCTTTAGGATTATGTGGTATGATAATAACTTGTGGAAAATGGATTATGTCTGTTGAACTTCTCTATTTCCCTAAATAGTTTTTTTGTTCATATTATGTTGTAAAAAGAGGAAGAGTTTATGCAATTTTTGAATGTCTTTCTGCTAACCATTGGAATATCTATGCTTGATTGGACCTTAATGGACACTTCCTGCAGGGAGATTTGAAAGACTGTACTATGCTTGTATTTAGCCTTTGTTGTTCATTCACTTCCTGACAATGAAGGGATGCAGCATTCTATGTCTAATTATCATTCATTGAAGAGAATCGGGCTTGAAATGTTGTAAAATCTTTGGCACATTTCCATTTTTATGTTTTATATTTACATTTCCATCTACCCTTTTTCTCCAAAATGTAGAGAAGAGCCAACTTTCTATAAAAATTACAAACATATTTAGTGAGGTGCAAATTAGTCCCCCACTCATTTAATTTCCCATAAGGTTGTCAGAGAGGCACAAGCTTTGATGATAAACAAGAGCTAAGGAAAAACTTGAAGCCTCAAGCAACATTTACCTATCCACTCCAATGTGTTGACATAGTTGGTTCAACTCCACAATGGATGAAATGAAAAATAAACATGTTAGCATGTTTACACTACTTTCAAATGGGTATGTGTAGGATCATGATGGGCCAAAAAGTGGCAATATGATGGGTATGTGTAGGGTATGTGGCTGACAACTTTTTTTTTATCCACAATTGATGAAACAAAAAGGGTTTCTAGAGGAGATTCTCAGCTTTCCACCAATATAAATTATGCTTTACTTTGAATTTAATAAATAATTATTATTCATTTTATATTTCAATTACGACTAAAGTCTTGATTGATAGGCTGATTGAAAAACATCTATAACTTCCAAATGCTATCACATTTATTGAATCTGAAACATGTGTCACATTCTATGCTTTGCATACTATAGTATTAAAAAAAAAGAATTTCATGAATTTTTGACCAAGTTAAGGTGGTCAGACATACAAGTTTTTATATTTTTTAAAAGTTGTAATAAATAATTCATAATTAAGTATTTACTTTGAAAAAATTATAAAAAAATATGCATCACATCGGGACATGAGTCCTCTACTTATATCTAAAATCCTATAAAAAAATATTATCATTTTGTTGTGGTTATGGTGGTAAGACAAACACCTACTTATTTTTTCCTTGAAATTTAATTGCCATTGCATTGAAATTTTAAATTTTCACCAAATAGATTTAAAACAAAATAAACCTAGTAGTTTAGAAACTACATTCAATTTGCTATAGATTCTATTCTTACATATTTTTGAAATAATATAGATAACTTATTCAAATTTTTATGTCAAGTTTCCTAACTCTGATTTTTCATAATTTTTTGCCACTTAAGGGCCTATTTTTTTTGTGATGTTCCTGCACATACCCAAATGATACATTTTATAATGCATCCTTTATTGGGATGGTCTAGTGGTACATCAATTTGAATAAAACTGAGAGATGTTACTATAGAGGGATCTAAAATCCACATGTAGATATAGATGGAAAACTTGTAGGTGCAATGAACTCTAGGAACTACTCTATCATAGATTGGTATATATTTTCTCTTAGGGCTCTCAAGGGACTTCCTTGATCAATGTAGCCTAAGAGAATCAGGAGAACAAGCGAATAAACTAAGGCCTCCAATATAATTCACCCACCCATCTCTACATGTTGGCATAGTTAGCTTGGGCCCATAACACATAAAATTCAAAATATATCTATTGGCACATTTATGGGTATGTGCGGGATCATCATGGAAAAAAAAGGCCCTTAAGTGGCAAAAAATTCAAAAAAATTAGAGTTAGGAAACTTGACGTAAAAATTTGAATAAGTTATCTATGCTATTTCAAAATAATGTAAGAATAGAATCTATAGCAAATTGAATATAGTTTCTAAACTACTAGGTTTATTTAAAAAAAATCTAATTGGTGAAAATTTGAAATTTCAATGTAGTAGTACTTAAATTTCAGGGAAAAAATAAGAAGTAGGTGCCTATTTGACCACCCTAACCACAATAAAATGATAATATTTTTTATAAGATTTTAGATATAATTAGTAGAGGACTCATGTCTTGATGTGATACATATTGTTTTGTAATTCTTTTCCAAGTAAGTAATTAATTATGAATTTTTTATTACAACTTTTAAAAAATATAAAAAATTATATGTCTAACCACCTTAACTTGGTCAAAACTTCACAAAATTCATTTTTTTTAATCCTATACTATGTGAAGTGTAGAATGTGACAAATCTTTTGGATTAAAAAATTGTGATATCATTTGAAACCTATAGATGTTTTTCAATCAACCTATCAATCAGGACTTTCATTGTAATTCAAATAGAAAATGAATAATAATTATTTATTAAATTTAAAGTAAAGCATAATTTATATTGGTGGAAAGCTAAGAATCTCCTTTAAAAAACCTTTTCATTTCATCAATTTTGGGTTAAAAAAAAGGTGTCAGCCACATACCCTACACATACCCATCATATCGCCACTTTTTTGCCCATCATGATCCTCCACATAACCTTATACTACTCTCAAATGATACATTTTGGAATATTGCATTCATTGTTAGCACAGCAAAATGGTTTAGATTTAACCAAAACTAAGATAGAGTACTATAGAGGGACTCAACACCCATCTATAGGTATTTTAATGTCATAAATTGCATAACCTTACAATAGCCTTTTTCCTACTCAAGATGCTCATTTCTTCTTTTTCAAGGTCATTTCTTCATATCACTTTTGTCTTTACCTTACCCTTTTCATGTCTGTTATATTTTGTTAGCATAAATTTTTTGGACACTATTTCCTACCACAAACATCTACACATCATGCTAGTTTCAAGAAATAATATGTCATTTGAAAGTTGTTTCTAAGTGTTTCTCTTCTTGTAACCTTCCACATTCAATGGAAATAATTCAAGATTCTTCCAAATGTCTCATCAACAACCTTCCTTTCCCTCCTCTTGGTGCAACCACACTAGGAGGGTCCTCAAAGAGAACAATCCAGACCATACATCAAGAGTAACACAACAAAAGCAATAAAGAATATGGAGAAAAATGTAGATGCAAATATTCTCATTAATAAAAATCTCAGTTACATTCGTCTGACAACATCTAAGCTTACTGATTCGACTCACAGGCCTAATGCAACATGCTCAAAAATACATCCTAACATGCTCCTTTATGCGAGCTAAATATTACAAATAAGATCTTCTCAATCCAATACCACTTGATCACTACTTGAATACCCTTCTAATGATCGATTGCAAGCTTTATATCATATTCACAATTCTGGAAACATTTGTGTCGGCCAAATATCATTACATTCTCCAAGGAAAGAAAATGTATCATGCGCATGAATAGGTCAGCCTCAAATTTGAATTAATCCATCAATAGGTACATAGAATGAAGTGTGGACCTATAATGAAGGTCAGGGACACTCCACAAAAAACTAAAATCACATTGTTAGGATTCACAAGTCATGTGGGTGATCCACAATGATTGAACTAGCCAAAAAGTTTGAAATTATTCTAGTGTTATTTCAAGAAATTGCCATGAAATCTAGAAGCAATAACTTGCCAGAAAAAATACAATCATGCTCAAATCTTAAAGCGAGGAAAATGAAAATTTCCATGATGTACACAAAGATCCACAAGGTCTGGTGAGCAAAGATAACGAATCCACCAACATGAAATGAGAAAGAATAGAACAAGAACATAAAACTGAAAGAAAATATTTTTGGTTGATGCAAGATTTCCAAGAACCAAGGATGCTCCATTATCATACATTCAAGGTTATTGAAAATTGAGTCCCTTACTTTGATGGGGCCAAAGGAAAACAAAGACAGTCTACCTTAGCCTAAGAAATCCAAGAAGAATCCTCCCCTGGTCTACCTTTCCACTTCACAAGGTATTCTTTGTACTGTCTTCCACAAGTCTTCCTCCCATCTTTGACATCCAAAATGTCTTCAATCTAATCTGAATGTTGCTTAGGAAATTGATTCTCAAATATCTCCTTATTGTCTTCACTAAATTTTGCTTCATGATACTGATGTAGATCTACAATGTTGAATATATGTGATATACTCATACCTTTCGGTAACTCCACTTCATATGCATTTCTTGAATCAAATTTCTTCAAGATCTTACAAGGTCCAAAATTCTTCACCTCCAACTTATTGTATGTGCCAACTGGAAACCTTTCCTTCCTCAAATATACCATCACTTCATCTCCAACATTCAACTCCTTATGTCTCTTCTTTTCATCTTATTTCTCCTTATACTTCTAGGTCATGTCTTCCAATTGCTATTTCACTTGAGTATGCAACTTCTTCATGTGTTCTACAAATTCTTCTACCTCTGCACTTCTTCTATCTTCCATACTAATTTCTCTCAACTGTGATATACCTCTAGGATGAAATCCTGTAACAATCTCAAGAGGTGTCTGATAGGGTAGGGTTGGATGGAACACTCATTGTCCCATGCTCTGGGTCTCATCTTGGCAAACCCTTTGGTGTCACTCTCCACCATCTTAACCTATAGGCCCTAATGCTTGTTAGGAACCCCTATTTCTCCTAGCCAACCCTACTATCAACCTTCTTTCATTCCACCAAGCCAATCTTGATGCCCTGCCACTATCTCACCCTTGACCCTTACTCTTCCCTAAAGGCCAATTACCCTCAACAATCAGTTAGGCTTTTATAGGGGTGTAAAGATGAACTAAAAAGCTTCATAGCAACCTATTAGGGTTCTTGTTCAATTACAAAACTCCAATTCTCCATCATTGCCACCAAACCCTCTCCTAGGGTTAGAAAAGGCTACAAGCCTAGAGCCTCAATTAGGCCTCTTAACCCAAGAAAAATGAAATTTACTCCAAAACCCTCCAAACGACCAAGGTTCTTCACTTGGGGTTTGTATTTCCCATGCCAACACCTTGAATATTTTTGGGGTTTTGATCCTGTACAGTCTGTACACTGTCCTTACTCAAAAATGGCCAAAGATTAGGGTTTAAGAGCCTTTTCCAAGCTGATTTCAAACTGTCAGAGTCTTCTCACACCAAATGGGTTGATGGAGCCTCATCCTAACCACCAAGTCTTACCAAGACCCTCAACTAAATTCTCCAAAAGTAATTTTTCCAAAAGCTTAGCATCCCTGCAAGTTATGTGCCTTGCACTCCTTGTCTCCCCTAGCCGGACTCTGCCTGGCTCACCTAGGGCAAGACATTGCTAGCAGCTCCTACACACACACAACCCCTACAACCTACCATATTTATGCACATGGAGCCTAGTCACTATTCCCAAAGGGCTGTACAATTTGTACAGTGGGAAAGTGTTCTAGCACTCCATTTTCTCAAGACTGCCTAGTTTAGGCCAGAAAAAGAAAGAAATCAAACTATTTACAAACAAAGGATGAAAATGAATCACAAAGGAAAATGGATGGCACAAAAATCTTGTACTCTTTTCACACTACATTCTACAATAAAAAATAATAGCGGGTTTACTCCATCAAAGCACTATTTAGATGCAAAAATCAGAAATTGCCTCACAGAATGTTGTTTCTTTCAATTTCACAAAATGCCACTACAATATCAGTACTTCCAACCCTGCTCCATGGTCGAAGCACACCATAAATAGGCTCCAAAAATAGTTTAGCTCTTCTTCTCAAAATTATTGAAGACCCAATGATCAAAATTATAAAACCCACTCTATTTTTCAACCCTTGCCAACTTTTGAAAACTTAGCAAGATGAACTCCTAAAATTATTTATCTCTTGACAAATTATTTCCTAAAGATAAAAAACACCTCTAAGCTAACAACACAATGGTCAACATGACCTTTATGAAAAAAAAACAAAATTACCCTTCTAGATTTCTTATTTACCTATTGAACTGCATGCTGTTCCTTAGGTGCTCCTGCACCATTCTCCCCCTCTCTGCCCAAACACTAAGGAATGGAAGGAGAGATCAATGATAGGTCAATACCAAACTTATTGAACTGATCTTCTTGTACCCATGTGGCTTCTGATTCATGCTTTTTCTTCCACTTGACAAGGTTCTCCATGTACACCTTATGCCTTGTAGACTTTTGCAATCTTGACTCCAAGATCTTCTCTGCCTAAGGATTATCTTGATTAGGTAAGGATACATTGTTGATGTCCTTGAAGATCTCCTTATTGTTCTGATCCACATCATTGACTATCCCCTTATACTTGATCAAATCAGCTACATTGAACACTAGAGAGATTCCAAGATCAGTAGGTAACTCCACCTTGTAGGCATTCTTTCCATACTTGGCTAATACCTTGCATGGACCCACTCTCTTCATCTGCAACTAGGTTGACATTCCCTTCTGCAACCTTGACTTGTTAAGGTGGACCATGACAAAGTCCCCTACTGCAAATTATACATCTTTCCTTGATATATCTACCTTCTCCTTCAATTTTTCTGTAGCCTCAGTGACTGTCCTCTTTACCTACTCTTGAATCTCCTTCATGGTCTAACTGAAGTCTTCTACATGTCCACTTCTTTGTTCCATAGCTCCAAGATCTCAGAGCTCACATATGCCTCTTGGGTGCATCCCATACACAACTTCAAAAGGACTCTTCCTTGTGGTCCGATTCACACTATCATTGTATGCATACTCAGCTTGTGAGATAACCATATCCCATGTATGTCCATACTCCTTAGTTAGGCACCTTAGAAGATTACCTATCACCTTGTTAACCACCTCTATTTGACCATCAGTCTAAGGATGGTAAGATGATCCAAAAGATAGGTTGGTACCTAATCTTCTCCATAGAGTCTTCCAAAAGTGACTCATGAACTTCACATCTTTGTCTGAAACAATGCTCAAATGTAGTCCATGGATCCTTACAAATTCCTTGAAGAAAAATGAGATATGTAGCTAGCATCATGAGTAGTTTTGTAGGGAATAAAATGACTCATTTTGCTAAATCTGTCCACTACGACATAGACACTATCAAAACTAGTCTTGGTCTTAGGAAGGCCTACCACAAAATCCATGCTCACACACTCCCATGGTCTGTTAGGAATGGGTAGGGGTTGATATAGACCATCATTACTAGCTCCTCCCTTACCTTTCATGCACACAACACATTGTTCCACATACTTCCTAACATCTCTTGCCAACTTAGGCTAGTAATGAAATCTTTGCACTAGTTCTAAAGTCTTGTTGATGCCAATATGTCCACTAAGACTGCCATTATGCTTTTCTTGAATTAGATTTTCCCTCATTGACCCTCTTGGAACACATAACTGATTTCCCTTAAACAATAACCCACTTTGCAAAGTATACTCACAATACTGGCTATGAAAATGATTCTCAAAATCTAAACATACCTTATAGGCCTCTGAAAAGTCTTCATCTTCCCCATAGAGATCTTTGAAACTGTCAATCCCTATGCTCTTCACTTGTATCTCCTACACTGTCAACAACCTCTTGCTCAATGCATCTGCTACATTGTTTAGCTATCCCTTCTTGTGCTTGATGGTGAAGGTAAAAGCTTGGATATATTCCATCTATTTCAAATGCCTATTACTCAACTTCTCTTGAGTGTTGATAAAACTAAGTGCCTGATTGTTAGTAAAGACTACAAACTCCTTGGGTAGAAGGTAATGCCTCCATTTCCTAAATGACTAAACCAAAGCATAAAGTTATAAGTCATAGGTTGAATATTTCTTCTTTGCTTCATTGATCTTCTCACTAAAGAAGGCTATAGGCCTTCCCTCTTGACTTAAAACTCCTCCTACTGCCACTCCACTTGCATCACATTCAATAGTGAACAACTTGTCAAAGCTAGGCA
The DNA here is from genome assembly GCA_007258455.2 of Sequoia sempervirens. Classification (NCBI taxonomy): domain Eukaryota; kingdom Viridiplantae; phylum Streptophyta; class Pinopsida; order Cupressales; family Cupressaceae; genus Sequoia; species Sequoia sempervirens. The sequence continues at coordinate 33,329,415 of VDFB02072274.1, forward strand.
ACAAGAGAATAGGTTGAGTTGCCACTTCTTGTTTCAATTTCTCAAACCCTTTCTTAGCTTCTTAAGTCCACACAAACTTAGTTTTTAAACCTCCTTTGATTGTATCTAGGACTGGTGCACATATACCACTAAAGTTTCTTATTAATTTTCTATAGAATTGAGCCAATCCATGAAAACTTCTAACCTCTATCCATGTGGTAGGTGTAGGCTAGTTTAGGATGGCTTCCACCTTGCTTGGATCCATCTTCAATGATCCTTTGGACACTACAAAACCCAAATATACTAGCTCTTGTTTAAAGAACTCACACTTCTCTAGAATGATTGCCAACTTCTCCTCTTGCAACCTTCTAAGAACCAGCTCCACATGTTTTAAATGCTCTTCTATCTTGTTGTATATGAGGATGTCATCAAGATACACTACCACAAATATCCCTGTAAATTCTTTAAGCACTTCATTCATGAGCCTCATGAATGTGCTAGGGGAATTAGAGAGGCCAAATGGAATAACTCTCCACTCATATAACCCATCATTTGTCTTAAAATTTGTCATCCACTCATCCCATCCTTGATTCTGATATGACGGTATCCACTCTTGAGATCCAACTTCGTGAAGTACTGATTCCTCCAAGACAATCCATCAAGTCTTCAATCCTAGGGATAGGGAATCTATATCTGATTGTGATTTTATTTATTTCTCTAGAAACAGTGCATAATCTCCACTTACCTCCTTTCTTTGTTGCTAAGACCACTGGTACTTCACATTGGTTGATACTCTTTTAAATCAATCCTTGATCTAACAACTCTTGCACTTGTCTAGCTACCTCTAGATTCTGATATGGTGTAAGTTTATAAGCTGCTTTATTAGGCAATGAGGCTCTAGGTATGAAGTCAATTTGATGACTTATGGCTCTCTTTGGTGGTAGGGTTGTAGGTGCACCATCACTAACTATGCTCTTGTACTTCTCAAGTAACTTTTGGACTGCTTCTGGTAAGACTATCTTTTCAGCCTTGTCTTCTTCTTTAGGTTGTAACATAACCACATATCCTTCACCCCCTTGATGTAGGTTGTTAAGAAACTCCTTCCCACTAATCAACATGATGTTTGGTGTCTTTGACTGTCCTTCTTCTTCTTCTGACAGTCACTGCAACTTGAAAGTCTTTCCATCCTTCTTGAATGAGGGGTGCTATCATAATAGTGGTTAACAATTCCTGAGAGGAACAAATTTTAGCTAAAATCACATATTTTTAGAAAATATAATGATTTAAGCGTTAAAAAGTTCCATTTTAAGGATTCTAATTGAAGAGGGTTTGATCAAATCACCTTAGATCAAACCCCCTTGGATAGAACCTCGCTAGTTTTAAACCATACCTATAAATGTCTCCTTTACACCTATCAAAATGCTGATAAAAATCACTTTTGATTTAGATTTTGGGGATCAAATGAATTCATTTAAAATTTATTTCAAATGATTATGGTATTCCAAGCTATCCAATGAATATAATTTTAATATGTTTTGGTTTTGTTATGTATTTGTTTTTAAGTTTTATTAAACATAGGTTTTCATTGAAAATGAATTTTTTGTTCTTCACATGTGGAAAAATAGAAGATTATCAAAAAAATTGAAAATATGATTGCAGAAGTCCTTGATCCAACAAAAAAAATAAAAATTTAACATATACAAAAAAAGTTACCATTGTACCTAAATTGTAATTCTCCACTTTGAAACTTGATTAAGGAAAAAATATTCAATAAAAACTATCTAACCAAGTGGAAGCACTAGATATCAGAGTTACAAATCTAAATTTGAAATAATTAGAATTTTATCCTTCATGGAAAAAAAGTTATGCTTACACTTTTTTAAAATGTTGTTTTCTTCTATTTTCGTGGGAGATGGAAAAAGAAGTGCAATTTGATTCCAAAAATTTTGAAAAAAATATTTTTAGAATCTACAGACAAAATTTGATGAGACTCTAGTTTCCACCATCTTCAAATTCCTCACAGTTTAGCCGCTATAGGTGCCCAAATGTGAAGATTTAGTTAAAAATAATAATTTCAGTGTCCAGTTTGGCCAAAAATTGTAAACCACTATTATGGGATCACCCTGAGATGGTGTTCTCTTTCCCATCATATATGGTACCTATGTCATATTTCCATGGCCTGCCCAATAGTAGATGGCATGCATCCATGGGTAACACATCACAAACTAACTTGTCCTTCTACCCTCCAATGGAAAATTCCATCGTTACTTGCTCATTCACTAAAACACTTTGCCCTTTGTTTAGCCATGTCACCTTGTAGGGGTTAGTGTGGGGTATCTTCTCCAATTTTAGTTTCATTACTACCTCCTCTAAGATTATATTGTTTTTTGAACTAGAATCTACTATAATCTTGCATACTTTACCAAGTATCTTGCACCTTACTCTAAATAGAGCTCTCCTTTGTTTTGGTTTTTCCTTGACCGGTTGTCTGATCAAAACTCTACTAAACATCAGATTCTCACCTACCTCAGATTCAATATGATTGACCTCAGATGACTTAGGAATCATGGTGTCCTCTTGTGCATAAGCCACTCTCTTCTCATTTCTTGATGAAGATGCTTTCTCCGGGCACGTATAAGCAGGATGACCTACTTGATCACAATGGTAGCATTTCATGTTTGCAAAGTAAGATCTGCTCCTACCCGCTCCTCTTCCTCTATTTGAACCTCCTTGAGGTCCTCTACCTCTGTTATATCCTCCTCTAGAAGATGTTTCTCCTCCATGCTCTGTGAGTTTAGACTCTCCTTGGTTTCTTTGGTCATTTCCTCTGCCTTGGTAGCCACCTCGCTGCCCTCTTTGATCTCTTTGATCTCTGCCTTTGCCTCTGCCCTTAGAAGCCTGTTCTTGTTTCCTCTTGCTTCTTTCCTCAATATTTATGGCCAATTGGTAGGATTGGTGTATTGTCTTGGGGCTTAGAAGAGTCATCTCTTCTTGGATGTTCCATTTCAAACTATTAAGGTATCTAGCCATCTTGAGACTCTCATCCTCTATCACATTAGACCTCATGCAAAGTTTTTGAAACTCCTCGGTGTAAGTGTTTACATATTGGTCTCTTTTCCTCAAGCTCTATCTTTTCTTGTGTAACTAAATCTCATAGTCATCTAGCATGTATGCTTCTCTTACTTTGGCAACCATACCCTTCAAAGTTGAAATAGGTTGCTTGCCTTCCTTTTCCCTCTCTATCTGAACAAATTTCCACCATGTTAAGGTAGAACCTCTTAGTCTTTATTTGGCCACCTTTACCTTATGTGCCTCAGTGACACCATCACATTCAAAATGGTTTTCCATTCCCTCTATCCAATCTGTGACTAGAACAACTTCCAGTTTTCCACTAAACAGTGGTATGCCTTCAAGTTCTTTTCCACTCAAAGCCTTCAATGCTTTCAAGAAAGGATCTTCTTTCAGAATAGGGTCAAGTTCAGGGGTCTTTTCTTCCTCTGCAACCTCTTCTTCCTTTGGTATCCTTCCTTTAAATTACGCACTCCTCACTGCTTGTTCCAGTTGGGCTATTCTTTCCCTCAATAGTTTATCTTCCTTCTGCTCTTCAACCATCTTAGCCAATTCTGCATTTGTCAACATGATGGAAGAATCACCAGACTCAACCTCTGACATATAAGATGCTTCCAAAATCTTTTACTTGCTTTGATACCAATCTAATAGGGTAGGGTTGGATGGAACACTCACTGTCCCATGCTCTGGGTCTCACCTTTGCAAACCCTTTGGTGTCACTCTCCACCTTCCTAACCTATAGGCCCTAATGCTTGTTAGGCACCCCTAGTTCTCCTAGCCAACCCTACTATCAACCTTCTTTAATTCCACTAAGCCAATCTTGATGCCTTGCCACTATCTCACCCTTGACCCTTACTCTTCCCTAAAGGCCAATTACCCTCAACATTCAGGTAGGCTTTTCCAGGGGTGTAAAGATGAACTAAAAAGCTTTGTAGCAGCCTATTAGGGTTCTTGTTCAATTACAAAAATCCAATTCTCCATCACTACCACCAAACCCTCTACTAGGGTTAGAAAAGGCTACAAGCCTAGAGCCCCAATTAGGCCTCTTAACCTGAGAAAAATGAAATTTACTCCAAAACCCTCCAAACAACCAAGGTTCTTCACTTGGATTTTGTGTTTCCCATGCCCACACCTTGAATATTTTTGGGGTTTTGAGCTTGTACAGTCCGTACATTGCCCTTACTCAAAAATGGCCAAAGACTAGGGTTTAAAAGCCTTTTCTAGGCTGATTTCAAACTGTCAGAGTCTTCTCACACCAAATGGGTTGATGGAGCCTCCTCCTGACCACTAGGCCTTTCCAAGACCCTCAACTAAATTCTCCAAAAGGAATTTTTCCAAAATCTTAGCACCCCTACAATTTATGTTCCTTGCATTCCTTGTCTCCCCTAGCCGGACTTTGCCTAGCTCGCCTAGGGCAAGACATTGCTAGCAACTCCTGCACACACACAAGCCCTACAACCTACCATATTTACACTCATGGAGCCTAGTCACTATTCCCAAAGGGCCGTACAATTTGTACAGTGGGAAAGTTCTCTAGCACTCCATTTTCTAAAGACTGCCTGGTTCAGGCCAGAAAAAGAAAGAAATCAAACTATTTACAAACAAAGGATGAAAATGAATCACAAAGGAAAATGGATGGCACACAAAGCTTGTACTCTTTTCACACTACATTCTACAATAAGAAATAATAGCAGGTTTACTCCATAAAAGCACTATTTAGATGCAAAAAATAGAAATTGCCTCACAAAATGCTATTTTTTTCAATTTCACAAAATATCACTACAATATCGGTACTTCCAACCCTACTCCATGGTCAAAGCACACCATAAATAGGCTCCAAAAATAGTTAATCTCTTCTTCTTGAACCTAATGAAGACCCAATGATCAAAATTATAAAACCCACTATGTTTTTCAACCCTTGCCAACTTTTGAAAACTTAGCAAGATGAACTCCTAAAATTATTTATCTCTTGACAACTTCTTTCCTAAAGATCAAAAACACCTCTAAGCTAACAACATAATGGTCAACATGACCTTTATGAAAACAAAACAAAATTACCCTTCTAGATTTCCTATTTACCTATTGAACTGCCTATTGTTCCTTAGGTGCTCCTGCACTAGTGTCTTTCTCATACTCTTGTTCACTGAATTATTGTAGGCGAACTCTATTTGTGGGTATGCGCAGGATCATGGTGCACCAAAAAGTGGCAATATTTGTAAGGTATGTGACTGACGACTTTTTTTCACCCAAAATTAATGAAACGAAAAGGGTTTTTAGAGGAGATTCTTAGCTTTCCAAAAATATAAATTATGATTTAATTTGAATTTAATAAATAATTATTATTCATTTTCTATTAGAATTACGACTAAAGTCCTAATCGATAGGCTGATTGAAAAACATCTATAACTTTCAAACGGTATCATATTTTTGAATCCAAAACATGCACATTCTATGCTTCACATACTATAGGATTAAAAAGAAAAATTAAATTTCATGAAGTTTTGACCAAGTTAAGGTGGTCGACGAAGTTTTTATATTTTCTAAAAGTTGTAAAAAAATTCATAATTAATTATTTACTTGGAAAAAATTACAAAAATATGCATCACATCCAGACATGAGTCCTCTACTTATATATAAAATCTTACAAAAAATAATTATCATTTTATTATGGTTAGGGTGGTCAGACAGACACCTACTTCTTATTTTTTCCCTAAAATTTAAGTACTACTGCATTGAAATTTCAAATTTTCACCACATAGATTTCATTTATTTTTAAATAAACCTAGTATTTTAGAAACTACATTCAATTTTCTACAAATTCTATTCTTACATATTTTTGAAATAATATAGATAACTTATTCAAATATTTACATCAAGTTTCCTATCACTGATTTTTATGAATTTTTTGCCACTTAAGGGCCTATTTTTTGCATGATGATCCTGCACATACCCTTGTGCAAGGACTAAATCCCAACTTCTGATCTTCTCTCAACCAAACATCTTAGAAAATTCCCTAAACTCATGTTTACTACCTTTGTTTTTCCATCAATCTGTGGGTGAAATGGAGAACTGAACTTCAAATATGTCTTGAATTTCTTCGAAAGTTTCCTCCAAAATTAACCAACAAACTTTATATCTCTATCTGAAACAATACTCCTAGGTAATCCATGCAATCTGACCACTTCTCTGAAAAAATATTTTTCTACATGTACTACATCTATTGTCTTCTTAAAAGGTATGAAATGTGCCATTTCAGAAAATCTATCTACCACCACAAATACAAAATCATTACCTCTTTTTGTCTTCGGCAAACCAAGTATGAAATCCATGTTGATATCCTCCCAAGGTCTCTCTGGCACTTCCAAAGGCTTATACAATCCAACATTATGACTACTCCCTTTCACAACTTGGAAAACTCTATAGCTCTACACAAATCTCCTAAAAAAATTATGAATCTACGGCCAAAAGTAATTCTCACTCACCAATGCCACTATCTTATCAACTCAAAGTGTGCTAACATTCCTCCACTATGCTTCTCCTTCACTAAGTTATCCCTCATTGAACTCTGGGGTATACACAACTGATTGCCTCTAAACAACATGTCCTCCTATATGAAATAATCCAACCACTGACTTCTATCCTACGAAACTAGTTCATTACATGCTCTCGAAGGTTCTACAAAATTTGGGTCTCCCTCATACAAGTTCTTCAACTCATCAAAGCCTAATACCTCCACTCTCATCTTTGTCAGTATATTCCTTCTCTTGGTCAAAGCATCAACTCTACTATTTGACTTTCCACTCCTATGCTTCAAAAGAAAAGTATAGCTCTGCAAGAATTCTACCCATCTCATGTGTCTCTGATTCAACTTACCTTTACTATTCAAATATTGCAATGCCTGATGATCCGTATACAACCAAAACTCCTTAGGCAACAAATAATGTCTCCACTTCTTCAAGGCTTGAACTATAGTATAAAATTCTTGATCATACACTAAATATCTTCTCCTAACATCATTCAATTTCTCACTGAAATAAGCTACATGTCTTCCTTCTTGACTCAACACTACTCTAATTACATTTTCACTTGCAGCACAATCTACTTGAAATACCTTACTGAAATTTGGTAAAGCCAACACAGGCTGCTCTGTCACCTTCTGCTTCAACAATTCAAAACTTCGATCTTCTCCAGACATCCACCTAAAATTCTTCTTATCTCCTCTCATTATTTTTGTCATAGGATTGGAAATAGAACTGAAATTCATAATGAAGTTTCTGTAGAAACTAGCCAATCCATGAAATGATTTGACCTCTCAAAGGCTATTTGGTATAGGCCACTCAAAAATTACTCTTACCTTCTTAGGATCCATCTTCAATCCATCCACATATATCACAAATCCTAGATATACCAATTCCTCCTTCATGAAACTACACTTCTTAATGTTTATCCACGACTTCTCTTCTCTCAACCTTTGCAAAACTTTTCTTATACACAACAAATGTTCTTCCCTACTCTTACTGAAAATCAAGATGTCATCCGAATACACAATCACAAACTTACCCAATAATTTCTTCAATACCTCATTCATCAACCTCATGAAAGTACTTGATGCATTGTTCATTCCAAAAGGAATCACCAACCACTCATATAACCCTTCATTTGTCTTGAATGTTATTTTCCACTCATCCCCTTCTCTGATTCTGATATGATCATATCCACTCTTCAAATCTATCTTTGTAAAGTAGTTAGCTCCACTCAAACAATCCATTATGCCATCCATCTGAGGAAAAGGAAATCTATACCTCACTGTGATCTTGTTTATGGCTCTAGAATCTGTACACATCCTTCATTCTCCATCCTTTTTAGGTGCTCACACAACAGGTACTGCACATGGACTTAAGATTTCTCTTATCAAACCCTTCCTCAACAATTCTTGCACTTGTCTATTCAACTCCTCATTGTTTGTCAGTACCATTTGGTGTGTTGCTTTATTAGGCAAACTAGCTCTAGGAACTAGATCCATACAATTACTAATACTCCTTACAGGTGGCAATCCATCTGGTACATTATCTAAAATGATCTCCTCATATTCTGTCAGTATCTCCTTTATCTCTACCAAGTGTTCTTCTACATGCTTCAAGTGTTTATCCTTCTTAGGAACCAAGGCATAACACACATTCTCATGTCTCAACCCATCAAGAAATCTCCTTCCATCAACTAGACAAACCCTAGAATTCATACAAACTTCAATTTTAGGAACATCTTCCAATGGAAACAAAACCAACTTCATCCCATTAGCAACAATGGTGTATATATTCTTCTTTCCATCATGAATAGACTGTCTATCATGTAATACCCCCATATTGCTGATACTCTTTGCTACTCTTTTGTGTTGGTTTGATACTGGGTTGTGATGGTGATTAGTTCACCGACTTGGTTGTGTGTAGATCCATAGTTTGGTTGTTTTGCTGCACTTGACATTATTATGATGATTTATGATACTTTATGTGGTGGTTAGATTATTTGATTATGCGATGGTTTTCTTTAATGTTATATGTGATGATTTTTTGATTCTATGATGCTATGTTTTTTGATGTGGTTGTTAGTGAGTTTTGGTGAAAGGACAGAGTAGAATCACTCGCTTGCGAGTGCCCTGCTACCCCGCAATTTCCTTTCACGGTGTGTCTGCAAAGGAGATTTACATGTTACTTGATGTTTGTTTGGATGCAGGATTTGCAAGAATAAAGTCTCAATTCCACCTACTTCGGCAAGACAAGGAAAGCATTAAATTAACCCAACGAGTACAATGTTGAAAAAGGGATTTGATAAGGAACTGTCCCCATCCCAAGTCCATCATCCCATTGTGAGTCTTGTTGTGTCATGGTTTTGGCTTCATCCTTGTCTCTGTATTGTGGTTGTTTATTTATTTTATTATGGTTAGTTTCCATTTAATTTATCTTTATTTTATGTGGGATAAATTAATGATATTTTGTGTATATGATTAATTGTGAGTAATTGTAATTTGGAATTTAAATATTGCAAATTTAAAAGTTATTAATTAATTAAAAGTGTAAGTAATTAATTTAAATAAATAATGATGGTGATAATTATATATTATCTTTTTCCTGATATTTTAAAATTAGAAAATCAGAAGAGAATATCTTGTGAGGATAATATCATGAGAAAATAATGAATTTTTAATTAAAAATAGTGAGATAATTGTGTGTTTTTAAAAGCAAGAAAAGAAGCAATGAATGTGGAGGATTATTTATGAAAAAAAGAAAAGAAAAAGAGCTTTATTTATTTTATTTTATTTTATTTGTGAGGAAGTTTTACACAACAATGGTTTTTCTGGTTTTTGTCTGAAAAAGAAAAGAAAGATAGGTTTTGTTTTGTGCTTCTTGGTGAAAGTTGTTCTGTAAGAAAAGATTAAAAAAAGGGATTGATTCAAAAGTAAGCTAAAGGAAGGAAATTGAGAAGAAGTTGCAGAGGAGATTCTACTTTCGAAAAAGGAAGAAGGATATTGTGTTGGATCCTACATTGAACGAAGGACTCCAGGTTCTTTTAAAGTTATTATTTCCTTTGATTTTCTGCCATGTTTGAAAATCAATTTCTCTATATTTTTGAAAGAGCTTTCTATGATTGAAAATTTGTGTTGTTAAACCTTTAAATATTTTGTAGAAAATTAGTGTGGAAACTTCTGATTTCCTTCAATAAATATAGATATGAGATTTTTGGTTTGAAATGGAAATCAATCTATTGTGGGAATTAAAATTGTATGCCTATTTATTTATTTTGTGTTGGAGAAAAACTGGTCTATGGATTCATTGTAGTTAAATTATTGATCATGTTTTTAGTGGGCAGATGTATATACATATATATACCTATATATATACCTATATCAATATATATATATATTATGTATTTTGATATATATATATATAAATTCTGTATTCTGATATATATATATATATATATATTTTTTGTATTTTGATTTTTGAAAAGAGCTACATATTTATTTTTCTGAACCTATGTACAACTTATTTTTAAATATTAAATTTATATATAAACAAGTTCATTTATCTTTTTGGGTCCTGCATGAATTTTTTTGAAGTATTCAATGGATATAATATAAAAATCAAAGTTGTGTAAATGGGAGGGGAGTGGTCGGCGGTAGCTATACCACCCCCGACCCCAATGGTACCACACGCAGTCGTGTGTGTTGCGGCCTCCCCTAGGGAGGTACACAGTACACTACCTGTGCAATGGTTGCATTTCCTTTTTAATGTTTTAAATTCATTTTTTTTAAACACATTTTCTTTTGTATGATTTTGATTATATATATATATATAATTTTACAAGTATGATATTTTATTAATTTCATAATATGTATTATAAAATGATTTTTATATATGTGTTTTATTATATATATATATATATATATATATATATATATATATATATATATATATATATATATATAGAGATTTGATATGTTGCAAATATGAATTTAATATGATAATTTTAAGAAAATTGCAATGTTATAATGTAATTGTGCATATTTGAAATAAATCATGTGCTTTGAATTGAATCAGATTTTCTCGAGTAATTGATTTATTTAATTGGCAAAATTTGTTGTGTATTAAAATGAGTTTTATGGCATTATTTTATGTAATTATTTTCTCTCGAGATCATTCGTTTAATCAATTGTGGCTTTCTCTCATTTGGGGTTTATGTCATGTGGGCAACCCTAGAGTTAGTTTATCCTATTATAGGAGCTTGAGTTGTTGTTTAGGGACTTCCAGAGGTGGGGATACTGATGTTATTTTTTATCTTGTATTTTTATGTTTGGCCTATGTTTTGACTATGGTTGTGATTTTAGTTTACACTTGGATTGTACCATTTTGTAGATGTTGTTCATATGATTTTGGAGAGATGGTTTTTTGTCACGGATGTTCCATTTGTTGGTTCAGTATTTCTTGTTGGTACAATCCTTTTGTGTTGGATATTTATGTTTGAGTGTCTAGAGAGAGTGGCTCTAAGTGGGGGCCGACGCACAAAGGGGTTGTCAGGGTAACTCATGTAGAGTTAGAGTAACTAGTGATAACCTAAGTAATTAATTAGGGGTTGGGTATTTAAACAATAATCAAGATAATTATGGATGCCTCATCGGCCTGTTAGTGCTATCATAGACTAAAGGTGAGCCGAGAAGGCCATGGTTGGAAAGATCATTGCCTCATCTTCACGAGGGGTTAATGATTCTGCATGAGTAACCCTATGGAGCGGTGCCTTGAGATAGGCTGTCAGGAGAACAATAGATGGAGGCAGCACCTTGAACTAGGTTGTCTGGATAATCCATATATAGATGGAGGTGACACCTTGTGATAGATTGTCTGGATAATCCATGTAAAGCCATGTGATGACACTCTCCTCTAGCATTCCATTTGAGTTGTTATATTGAAGTCCTTTGGAAGTGGTCTATTGTTTTGTCTTTTGGTGAGTTATCATTGTTAATTTTCTGAGTGGTCTTTTGATAATATGTTATCTTGTTTGGAGTTAGTCTTGCGTTTACTATTTGGAAGTGCTTGGTCAAGGATGCTTCCTTGTTTACTCCCAACATGGGGGTGGTTGGGTGGAATGTGCTACACACCCCGTTGGGTCCCCTTTGGATGTAGTTGTACCATTCAGTGCAGGGTATTGTAGGTGTTGTTGATCTAGGATTCATATGTTACCAGTTGTATTTTATTTATTGATGTATCACTCCCACATGTGATGGGAAGACTTTTATGTAATTTTGTATAAGTGTTCATTATGATGTACTATCATACTAATGTAATGTATATTCATACCATGTAATCATTCTTGAACTACCATTTGTAATTACTTTTCATGTTATGTTGTATTTGTGGAAATATATATACTTAATGTATTCATCATCAATTTATTTGGGATTTTCTTGTAGGTTTTTATATGGATTACTCTTATTAATGTGGTTATCTTTAATGGATGTTTTGAATGGTGATATGAGAATGAATGGATTTAGGTAATTGGTTATTTAATGTTTAATTTATTAACTTTGTTATGGGGTAGTTTATGGTAATGTCCTCGTGTACCCCAAAGGAATTTAGTTGTGCAACTTATAACATTGTTATGTTGGAATACTTAAGTAAATTTATTATGTTCTTTAAAAAAAAAAATGTTGCATTTTTACTTGTTCCTTTGAGGTTTGCGTGATGGGGCATTACATATAATATTGTGAAGGCCTTCCACACAAAACATGGAATATATCCATAGGCATGTTATCACACAAAACTTCACCATGGTAATTTCCTATCTTTAATTTCACCAAACATTATTCACTTACGGGTATCTTATGCTCATCCTGAATCCAAGCAATCCAATAGGGCTTTGGGTGTTTCAACCTATCCAACTTCAATTTAGTCACCATATCTTCAGAAACCAGGTTCTCGGAGCTTCCACTATCAACAATCACTTTGCAACATTTACCATTCACCTTGCATCTTGTCTGAAACAAATTCTTTCTCTTTAATGGCTCTTTCTCCAACTCACTTTGACACAACACTCTTCTATTCACCAACACTTCTCCATCTTTCGGTTTGTTAGATGATCCAATATGTTATTCATCAATAAAGGTTGCCCTTCTATTGTTCTATGTCTTCCTACTTGTCTCTCCCTGATTACATTCAAATGATCTATGTCCTTCCCTGCCACATTTAAAACAAGTTCCCCTGAATATTTTTTTCTCCTGTCCTCTATCATCTCTTTTGTATCCTTCATTTTGATAACCACCATATCGTCCTCTTATGTAAGGGTTACCATCACCTTTCTAGTATGAATTTTCATTCTTACTAACCTCCTTATCCTTGTTATGATCTATAAAAGAGCCTCTTCCTCCTCCAATAAAAGCTCTTCCTCTCTAAAATATTCCACCTCTTCCTCTCTGTCTCTACTCATGTATTTTATTCAACTTCTCTTCTTCCTTTAGGGCACACTAATATGCTTCCTCCACACTCACCAACTTGATCAAACTAATTTGATCATGTATAGACGACCTCAAACCATTCACATATCTCACTACTTTCTCAATCTCATCCTCCGAATGTCCAAATCTAATATCCAACATGTAGAATTCCTCAGTATACTCTATCACACTAGATTCCTTCTACTTCAAATTTTGCAACTTTCAGAACAAACTAATATGATAATCTGTAGGCATAAATTTTGTATTCAACTTGTTCACCATCTGATCCCATGATTTTATCTTTTCTTTTCCTCTTCTTTTCCTATTTTTCTGCAAATGTTCCCACCAGAGGGATGCATGTCCTCTCAACTTTGTACAAGCATATTTCACCTTCTTATCTTTAGTGGTACCTTCAAATTCAAAATATTTTTCCATCTATGTGATCCAATCAAGTAATTCTTTTGAATCCAACTTACCATTATAATCTGGTGGATTGAAATGGGTTTTTTTATTCGCTCAAGTTAGTGCTCTTATGAACCTCTCTTCTCCTTCATCTAGGCCAAGTTGCTCTTCTCTTCCTCTTTTGTCATGAACTTCTACCTCTTCATCACTCACATCATCAACTGGTCGACCTCTTCTCTAGGCCATTTTGATTGCATCTAATCTGGCAACAATTCCTCTCAACATCTCCATTAAAGCCAGGTATGCATTTCCATGTGCTCCATTTCCTCTAATATTTATTTTTCCCGCCATCTTTACACAAGTCCTCTGCAGCTATAGGTTGGATTCTCAATCTGCCACCCCACAAAAAATCTTTAACAAGACTCCATGAATTTTAATGACCTCACATAGATCAAATCTCACTCTAATACCAATCTGGCATAGCCACGGTAGGAGGGTCCTCAAATAGAACAATCTGGACCATGCACCAAGAGTAACACAATGAAAGCAACACAAAATATGGAGGAAAATTTAGATGCAAATATTCTCATTAACAAAAATCTCAGTTACATTCAGCTGACAACATATGGACTTACAAATTTGACTCATAGGCCTAATGCAACATGCTCCTATATGTGAGTTGAACATTACAAATCAGATCTACTCAATCGACTACCACTTGATCACTACTTGACTACCCTTCTAATGATCAATTACAAGCTTTATATCATATCTGCAATTCTAGAAACATCCACGTTGGCCAAAGATCATTACATTCTCTAAGGAAAGAAAATGTATCATGTGGATGAATAGGTTGGCCTCAAATTTGAATTACTCCATCAATAGGTGCATAGAATGAAGAGTGGACCTATAATGAAGGTTGGGGATACTCCACAAAACAAGTAAAATCACACCATTAGAATCCACAAGTCATGGGGACAATCCACAATGATCGAACTAGTTGAAAAGTTTGAAATTATTCAGGTGCCAATTCAAGAAACTGCCATGAATCTAGAAGCAATAACTTGCTAGAAAAAGATCCAATCATGCTCAAATCTTAAAGAAAGGAAAATGAACATGTCCATGATGTACACAAAGATCCATAAGATCTAGTGAGAAAAGATGGCAAATCCACCAACATGAGCTAAGCAAGAACCAAACAAGAACATAAAACTGAAAGAAAATATTTTTGGTTGATGCAAGATTTCCAAGAACCAAGGATGCTCTTACATCACCTCTTCTCATTTTTGGACTAATATTTTATTTATCTCTCTCTCTCTCTCTCTCTCTCTCTCTTGTCTCTCATAGCACTCTCAAGTTTACACCTATCTATCTCAAGCTATTTTACAACATTCTCTTTAACTCTCCTACTTGTGTTGTCGTTCTCAAGACTCTAAGGTAATATTGTTGTTTTTTTGTTACAATTATTTATTCATCTATGCCCCCAAGCACCTTGGGACTATCACATCCCTTATCAACTCAAAATATTTTTTCATTGTTATTATATCTAGATACACGTAGAATAGGAACACAATCTATTTATTTGTATCTATCTATCTTGGTTGCTATGAAGGTGGAAACATTGAAGTAGGGGTCTAAATAAAAATTACGGAAAGATCCCAAAAAAAATTCTTGATTTTGTGTTTGTACATATTTCGAGAGGATTCAACTACATAAAGGTTTGCAAGTGTTTGTATTTTATTTTTTTAACTCATATGTGTCTTATTATTCAATCTATTTCTTTGTATTTTGATGTAGGAGCATCCAGTGGTACAAGGCAATCTTGCATCACCCAAAAAAAATGTTTTCTTTATTTTCTTTAGTTGTTTTGAGTCTCATGATGGCACTTAAGGGGTTTAAGATTTTCAAGTGTTAGAAATAGAGAAAAATGGGCACTTACTATTTTTAGTAAATTAGCCAAAACAAGCTCGTATGAACATGAAATTTTACCCCAAGGAGAAGAGCTAAAAACCATCTCTGGTCATGAAAGAATCACCTCAATACCCTAAATGATTTGGGAGAAATTAAAGTTTTCGTCCTGAAAAATTTCTCCAATGCGGCTTCAAATTCAGATATAAAACTTTAGAGGCCCCAAAACAGCTCAAAAACTGGCTGAACCCACCTACATTTAATTTTGCACACTATAGAGCTCATCGAGAGCTTTCCGACGATATGTAATAATAGTGAATCAGTCACCCGAATCAAAAGTTATGTCCCTGTGAAGTTGGTCCTCTAAAAAGTGAATTTCATAAAAAAATTCTTCCTCGGCCAGAAATCATTCAGTGGGATTTTTGGATCCAAAACAAAAGGGGAAACTTGATCTTTCTAGAAAATTTTAGGGTGGTTATTGGGGAAAATAAAAAGGGTTAAGTAGGGGTTGTAGTAGGTGGCCCTGGTAGTGCAGATTGTGGCTTAGAATAGTAGATTTTATTTTCTGAGCTGATTTTGTTGT
Source organism: Sequoia sempervirens (assembly GCA_007258455.2). Taxonomy (NCBI): domain Eukaryota; kingdom Viridiplantae; phylum Streptophyta; class Pinopsida; order Cupressales; family Cupressaceae; genus Sequoia; species Sequoia sempervirens. The sequence continues at coordinate 33,345,338 of VDFB02072274.1, forward strand.
AATGAATCAAGCCCATGAGGCTATAGCATGTAAGCTTTGAATCTATGATTTCAGTTTCTAAAAATAATTGAAAGTGAGTCATTTTTTTGTCTCACATTTTTTGTGTTGATATCTATTGTGATTTTTGTGGGTTTTAGGTGGTGTGGCCCTCATCATATTTTCATTGTCTAGGATTTTTTGGTGTTTTCTTAATTTTGGGTTTTGTAAGTTAGTTGATTCACATTTTATGGTTATTTCCTATATGTTTTTGTACATAAAAAAATGCTATGCATAGACATAAAAATAAGCATGTTAGCATTTTTACAATACTCTTGAAAATGATATATATTGTATAACAATGCATTCATTATTGGGATGGTCTATTGGTACATTGAGTTGACCAAAACATAGAGAGGTTACTATAGAGGGATCAAAAATCCACTTGTAGATCTAGATAAAACATATGCACATGCAATGAAGTCCAAGAAATACTCTATCATACATTGGTAGGTTTTCTCTCTTAGGGCTCTTAAGGGACTTCCTTGGTCAATGTAGCCTAAGAAAATTAGGACAATTACGGAATAAACTAAGGCCTCCAATAGAAATAATCCACCCATTTTGAATTTTTTCCATAGTTAGCTTAGCCCCACAACACAAAAAATGAAAAATATGTTTTTTGGCATATTTACACTACTCATAGATGATGAATTTACAAAAATGCATTCATTGTTAGCAAGGTAAAATGGTTTGGATTCAACCAATAATAAGATAAGGTACTATAGAGGGACTCAACACCCATCTATAGATCTTCTAATGTCATAAATTGCATACCCTTACAATTTCACAATATGTTACATGCCCACTTTAGTTTTCATTCCCTTAAGAGTTTGTGCAGGCTCATTTAAACCCTTACATTAGCCTTTTTCCTACTCAAGATGCTTAGTTCTTCTTTTTCAAGGTCACTTCTTCATGTCACTTTTCTATTTACCTTACATTTTTCATTTCTTTTATATTTTGTTAGAATAAATTGTTTGTACACTATTTCCTAGCACATACATCTAAACATCATCCTAGTGTCAAGCAATAATTTATCATTTAAAAGTTGTTTACGGGTGTTTCTTTTCTTTTCACCTTCCAAATTTAATGGAAATAACTCAAGATTCTTCCAGACAACTCATTAACAACCTTCCTTTTCCTCCTCTTCTCTTTTTTGAACTAATATTTCTTTTTTTTTATCTCTATCTTCTCTCTCATAGAACTCTCATGTTTACACACATCTCTCTCAAGCTATTTTAAAAAGTTCTCTCTAACTCTCCTACTTGCTTTGTCTTGCTCAAGACTCTAAGGTATTATTATTGTTTTTTATTACAAGCATTTCTTCTTCTATGTTCCCAACCACCTTGTGCCTATCGCATCTCTTATCAACTCATTTTATTTTATCATTGTTCTTATATCTAGATGCACTTAGAACAAGAAAACTCTATTTATTTTTATCTATCTATCTTGGCTACTATGGAGGTAGAAACATTGAAGCAAGGTTTGACTAAGGAAAATCCCAAAAAAAACCCAAACATTTTTCTTTTCCTTTTTTTGTTTTCGTAGGCATTTTTATAGCACTAAACTACAGAAAGGTTTGCAAGTGTTTGTCTATTATTTCTTTAACTCATATTGGTCTTATTATTTAGTTTATTTCCTTTCATTCTCATTATCTAGGAGTTTTTGGTGTTTTCTTGTTTGTGGGTTTTGCAAGTTAGTTGATTTTCACATTTTATGGTTATTTCCTAAATGTTTATGTATGTAAAACAATGTTATGCACATATATGGACACATGAGCATAGTAATCCCAGCTAGTGACTTCCTCCATCAAACTCCAAATTTTTTAACATTTTTTTCTATTTTTGTAGTTATTAGATTTTATTTATTTCTGTTGATATTTTCACTAGTATATGGGTCAGTGCAAGATCATGGGGGTCAAAACTAGGCCCCTAAGTGGCAATGAAAATTTAGAAAAATAGAGTTAGACAACTTGACATAAAAAATTGAATAGGTTATTAACATAATTCAAAAACATATGTAAAAAAAAATAGCAAATTGAGTGTAGTTTCTAAGCTATTAGTACTTTTCTGGAAAATAGTAAATCTATTTGGTGAAATTTTGAAATTTCAATGCAGTAGTACTAAATTTTTTAGGGAAAAAAAAGTAGGTGTTTGTCTAGCCACCCTAATTATGAGAAAAATAAATATTTTTTTCTGAATCTTTCAATATAACTAGAGGAAACATGCCCAGATTTGATACATATTTTTTTGTAATTTTTTAGTAAGTAAATAATTAGTTATGAATTTTCTAGTAGGAATTTTTAAAAATATTAAAAACCATTTGTCTGACCACTTGAACTTGGTAAAAAAATTATGAAATTCAATTTTTATTTTTTTTAATCTATAGTTTGTGAAGCATAGTGTGTGACACATCTTTTGGATTCAAAAAAATTATAACCATTTAAAAGTTATAGGTGTTTTTCAATTAGCTTATCAATCAAGCCTTTTCACATAGTACATGTAGAAAATCAATAATAATTATCTATTCAATTTAAAATAAAGCATATTTTATATCGATATAATCCTAACAATTTTTTGAATAAACCATTTTCTTTTCATCAAATATGGATAAAAAAAGGCCATTAGCATGAAGGGTGAACTTTTAAAAACTTTTGCAACCCTTATAAATACATTGTGGTAGTTGAATTTTTAGGTTGTTCACCCCCAAGCCAAATTCCAAAGCCATCCCAAAGCAAAAATGGAGGGACAAAAAATAGGTGAAAACATAGACATCCATTTTGAGAAACAAAGTGGATATCATTTTTCAAAAAATATGTACCCACTTTTATGAACTGAAAACGGATATTCATTTTGTTGAAATGGGTACCTATTTTTATGTTTTCAAAATGGATATCCATTTCATAGAAATGGGTACCCACTTTATGTCTTTAAAATAATTATACATTTTGAAAAACAAAATAGATCTCCATCTTGAAAAGCCCAAGAAACCCTCTTTAGTAAATTGGGCATAACTTTTGTTTTTCTTAAAAAATATATATTTTTTTATAGGCCCATTAAAAAGATGATTCAAATATATACACAACTATCTAGGTAGTGTTTCTATATTATACAAAAAGTTTAATTATAATAATTTGAAATTCATATTTCATTTTTGAAAAATCAAATGCTGCTACTTTCGCATATGAAGTCCCTTTTTCATGACCTTTTATAACAATCACCTCAAAATACTTGAAACATTAGAAAAAGTAGTCAATAATGAAATATTTATATTTTGTGTAGAAAGGAGATGAAAAATCTTCATAAACCATCATATCTATCAATCCCTTTCTCTATATCATTCTCTCCCTATAAGCTCTAGACCTATCTCTCCACTTGTCTCTCCCTCCCTCCCTCCTCCTTTTACCTCCTTAGACGCCACCCTCTAAATCTATTGAGATATAAAATTATCTATCTACTTGTAATATAGAAAAAAGTATTTCTTGCTTGATTTGGGAATAGTTGATGATAAATTGGACTTAACAAGGCCTTGATTTTGTGTTGTGATGGTTTTTTCACATCCACACTAGGTCTTAGACCCTTGCAAGCTGAATAAAAAGCATTTAATGGTGTCTTGTAAATGTGTTGTAAAGTGTTGTAAAATACTTTCATGCTTTTATAGACTTAATGAACCCATTTTCCTCTAGTTCAACAATATAAAATGTATTTAAATACATTATCACATTAATCTAGAAGGCTTGTAAACTAAATTTGAATTCAAACTAGTGTTGTAATGTGTTTTACACATTCACATTGGTTCTTGTGCCTTTCTAGGCTATGTGGACCTCATTTTAGTGTTGTAAAGTGTATTTAATCACACCCTCACATTGAATTTTGTGTTCCAAGCCCCAATTACTCTTTACATCATCATTAATAGGCCCCTATTACCCCATATTATGCATCCTAAGGCAATATTTGATGAAATACATGATAAAGTCACCATATAAACCTTATTTCCTTACTTCCTAGCATATTAGCTATCAAATGGGCCCCACTGGGACTAATTTTCCACCTATGGAAAATCAATCCCTACTAGGTGGGACTGATTCACCCAAGGTGGCGAATGAGTCCCATTTGGCCCATTTTTTACTTTTGAGTGGGAAATTTTGGAATTTGAGTTTTTTTCTCCTTCATGTCAGCCTTCGAGATCCAATTTATGGGCTAATAAAGTTAATTGCCTATAAAATCAAGTCTCTAAACCCTAAATCATAACAATTCTTCATTATTCATCCATCATTCTTCCATCTCAAGTCAAAAAGGTTAGGGTTTCATCATTTCAAGTTAGTAAGATAACAATTTTCAAACATTCAAGGGTAGATTCTTCACGTTTTGCTATAGAAATTCAAGATCAATCATAATGGAAAGGTAATAACTCCATTTTTTCATGATTCATTACATTCTTTCATCATTTTGGGGTATGTGCAGGATCATCATGGAAAAAATAGACCCTTAAGTGGCAAAAAATTTAGAAAACTCAGAGTTAGGAAACTTGACATAAAAATTTGAATAAATTATCTATATTATTTCAAATATATGTAAGAATAGAATATGTAGAAAATTGAATGTAGTTTCTAAACTACTAGGTTTATTTTATTTTTTTAAAATCTATTTGGTGAAAATTTAAAATTTCAATGCAATAGTACTTAAATTTTAGGAAAAAAAGAAGTAGGTGTCTATCTAACCACCCTAACCACAATAAAATGATAATATTTTTTTATAATATTTTATACATAAGTAGAGGACTCATGTCCAGATGTGATGCATATTTTTTTGTATTTTTTTTCCAAGTAAATATTTACTTATGAATTTTTTATTACAAATTTAAAAAAATATAAAAACTCGTATGTTTGACCACCTTAACTTGGTAAAAAATTCATGAAATTAATTTTTTTATTTTTTAATATTATAGTATGTGAAGCATAGAATGTGATACCGTTTGAAAGCTATACATGTTTCTCAAGCATCCTTTCAATCAGGACTTTAGTCATAATTCAAATAGAAAATAAATAATAATAATTTATTAAATTCAAAGTAAAGCATAATTTATATTGGTGGAAAGCTAAGAATATCCTTTAAAAACCCTTTTTATTTCATCAATTTTAGGAAAAAAAAAAGTCGTCAGCCACATGCCCTACAAATACCCATCATATCACCATTTTTTGGCCCATCATGATCCTACGTATACCCTTTGGTTTAATTACGTAAAAGGGGTTTGATGAAGGAAAACCCCAATGCCCTAACATTCAACATTTCTCTCTCTTGTCTTGTGTGTTTGTAGATCTAGGAATCTTGAGGAGTTGGAAATCATTGAAGATCAATTTGTAAAGTTTTTGAAGACACCTTTCTATTGAACAAGGAAAAATATCAACAAAAGGGCACTTTCAGGTTTGAAAATTAGACTTTTGGAGGCAAAAACCTATCAAGAGCCGAAGAAGAGATCGGGGACTTCAGTTTCCATTTTTGGATTTTCAGAAATTCAAAAGTAGACTCATTCACCATGGGTGGTGAATGAGTCCCACTTCCAGGCCTGATTTTATTTTTCTACAGTTTTGGATACCCATTATCTGAAATGAGCTCTGGTTCAGTTTTCCAGAACTTAAACTGATTCACCCAAAATGGCGAATGAGTCCCACCAAGCCTAAAAATCAGGATCAATAGCATTTCAAAATCCATTTCAAGTATCCAGCAAATCCACAGGTGCACTTATTTATTTTCATTCATTTGTGTTGTAGTTTACCTTCATTTCTAGGTATTTTTACATTACACAATATGTTTTCAAACATTCTTCATTCTCTTAGTTTCCATTCATTAATCAATCAATTTTATTAATTAGTTGCATTTAGTCATAATTATATCATACATTCCTTAGTTTGAGTGAACCACCTAGATTTTTGGTGTGGGATCTATCTATTTCCATTAGGTGAAAGACCCTAATTGAGCAAAAGAGACAGTGTTTCACACCCTTAAAATCTATGGTTCATTTTGGTGAACCTGCTTTCTGAATACTTTTTTTTTATTTGGAGTCCTTCATCATAGATCTATTCTTCCATTGAATTTCCATTAGGGTTTTCATTAGTTAATTGACATGCTAGGTTTCAAATTTTGCATTCATAAAAATTACATTTAGGTTGCATTGTAAATTCATTTAAATTTTCTAAAATTTTATATCTTTAACTTAGGTTTGCATCCTAGCACTCAGAAAACATCAAAATGACTCAAAAATTTCTAAAATTTATGAAAAAGTCCATACTGGGACTCATTCACCACCTTGGGTGAATCATTCCCTTTTCACCCCTAAAACTATCTTTTACATAGCTAAAAAAACCATGTTTTAAAGCTTCTGTTTGGTGCCATTACCTAACTATATTGGTTGGTTGTATTTTGTGACATTTATTTCATTAGATCTAGCCTAAATTAGCTCATTTCATGCATGGTTTAAAATTCAATTTTTCATTCTCATATCATTACCTAGCATAACTAGTTACTTGTCATCCTTAAAATCTCAAAAAATTGCATTCTTCTTTTGCATATTTTCTTTAGCATAGTTACCTTTCAAATTTGTATAATAATCATGTTTTCATTACAAAGTTCTATAGTCATCATCTTTCATGTTCTATTTTTAGATCTTATTGCATGTTGTAAGATAATTTTGTTAAGTGCATATGAATATCAGGCCCTTTCCCCCCTCTTTTTATTCGTCATAGATCCCTCTCCTAGTTCCCCTTTTGTGGATGAGGTTATTCTAGTGAAAAAAACCTTGGATAATCATCACAATCACATTTGTTCTTCTCCTATTATCTCTCACACTTGTGAAGCAAATATTATAGTGCTAGAAGAACCAATTCATGATATTTTTGACAATCTGAGTTGTTTCTCTCCTCTTACCTCTCCTATTAGACATAACATTACTAAAGAAGAGGACATCACAATAAGTAATTATGATGATCACACAACACAACAAGCAGATAAAATCATAGACACATTTCTAGGCATTACCTTACCTGGTCTCCATAATCATAATAATCAAAATTGTTCATCTCCTAATATCCCTCCTCGGTGCAAAGCAGATAGGTTGGTGTTAGAAGATATACTTATTCAAGATCATGAGAATATTGCCCCTCCCATTTTACCTAGAGATCCTCGATTAAATTCACACATTCAGGAGTACAATCTTCTTAAACAACTAAAGAATACTCCTACTAATATATCCTTATGGATTCTTATTCAAGCATCCCCTCACTATCAGAACATGATCCAAGTAGCCTTGCAACAAGTTCCTATCCCTTCTAATGTGCAACCAACTGACATAGTAGCCATGATCCAAGGAATAAATGCTAACATTGTTTTCCACCAAAGTGAACTCCACCCTTTAGAATTGTAAAAACAAAACAAAGCTTTCATGATCACTGCTCAATACAATCCCATAGGAATAAAGTGAACCCTTATTGACAATAGCTCATCCCTTAATGTGTGTATTGTAAACCTTTTAGATAGGCTTCATGTGGATAAGCCAAAAATTCAACTCGAATCTTTATCTATTAAGGGCTTTGAAAATGTATAAAAGAAACCACTTGGTGTGAATACTTTACCTATTATAGTTGGAGATGTCACATTGAACACATTGATCTAGGTTATGCCTCATGAGATTTCATATAACCTTCTTCTAGCCAAGCCGTGGATTCATGCAATGAATAGTGTTCCTTCCACTCTTCATTGAAAAATGAAATACATCTACAAAAACAAAGTGTGCACACTCAACACTTATCATGAGCCTTATAGTGTCTTGCAACTTGAGAAAACCATAGAGAACCCCTTGAACACATTAACACCAACCACATAAGTGGAGCCTGTTCAACAAAAAGACAAACAACATAGTGAACAAGTCACAATGCTATTAGAAGATGATTGGGGTTCCTTGGATTTTGAACATGAATTCATGGGTGAGTACAAGATCATACACAAAGATTCAAATAGGGGAAATGAAAAAGTATATGACCCTTCGAAAGCATCCACCTCCACCACTTTAGCCAAAGAAGCAAACCACACAACCTTTGACGAACACAACAATGAACAACCACCTGATCCAAAAGAAATGAAAAAGTTTTATGGAAAAATTTAAGAACTTATGAAACAAATTGGCTATAGTGGAAAAGGATGTGGTGCTAGAGAGAAAAATATATGTGTCCCCATCGATCCTAACATGGAAGGAACAACTCATGGTCTTGGTTATTGTCCTTTGATAGAAGTAATCAAGACAATTATGTGTTTGTGAGTACATACCAGTTGATTGTATGTTTCTCACCTTTTGGGTCTTCTCACCTGATGGACCACCATGTGTTCCATCGCCCCAGAGTGAGTATGCATTTTCTCTTTGGACAAATAGCCTAGATATGATCCACAACTAGCTGGAAAAATGATCAAAGCTTCATCCACCTTTTTATGTTCATCTTTCTCTTCCTTCTAGTTATTCCCATTGCATGATTATGTATCTTGATGGTTTGACCTAGGCTCTTAGATCCTAGGGGCTTGACTACCTTCTTAATCTGTCATTCTTTGTCATCCGCATTAGTACGATTGGACCTCTCTTGAATTTCTACTTTAGTGTGAGTTTGAAGCAAGTGATCATCCTCTCACTAAAGTGGGGGCTAAATGTATCATAGAAAAAATTATTTCTTTCTTGATTTGGGAATAGTTGATGATAAATTAGACTTAATAAGGCCATAATTTGGTGTTATGAGGTTTTTTTCACATCCACCCTAGGTCTTCGACCATTGCAAACTGAATAAAACACATTTAATGATGTCTAGTAAACATGTTTTAAAGTGTTGCAAAACACTTTCACACTTTTATAGACTTAATGAACCCATTTTCCTCCAATTCAACATTAAAAAATGTATTTAAATACATTATTACCTCAATCTTGAAGGCTTGTAAACTAAATTTGACTTCAAACTAGTGTTGTAATGTGTTTTACACATTCACATTGGTTCTTGTGCCTTACTAGGCTATGTGGACCTCATTTTACTATTCTAAAGTGTATTTAATCACACTTTCATATTGAATTCTATGTCCCAAGCCCCAATTACTCTTTACATCATCATTAATAGACCCCTATTACCCCATATTGTGCATCCCGAGGCAATATTTGATGAAATACCTGACAAAGTCACCATATAAACCTTATTTCTTTACTTCCTAGCATCTTAGCTTCTAAATAGGCCCCACTAGGACTAATTCACCACCTGTGGTGAATCAATCCCTACCAGGTGGGACTGATTTTCCCAAGGTGGCGAATGAGTCCCATTTGACCCATTTTTTACTTTTGATCAGGAAATTTTGGAATTTAAGTTTTATTTTTCTTCACATTATCAGCCTTGGAGATCCAATTTATAGGCTAATAAGGTAAATTTCCTATAAAATCAAGTCTCTAAACCCTAAATCATAACCATTCTTCATTATTCATCCATCATTCTTCCATCTCAAGTCAAGCAAGTTAGGGTTTCATCATTTCCAGTCATTAAGATAGCAATTTTTAGACATTTAAGGGAAAATTCTTCATGTTTTGCTGCAGAAATTCAAGATCAATCATCATGGAAAGGTAATAACTCCATTGTTTCATGCTTCATTACATTCTTTTATCATTTTGGTTTATTTACGTAAAAGGGGTTTGACCAAGGCAAACCTCGATGCCTTAACATTCAACATTTCTTTCTCTTGTATTCTATGTTTGTAGATTTAGGCATCTTGAGGACTTGGAAATCATTGAAGATAAAGTTGTAAAGATGTTGAAGACACCTTTCTATTGACCAAGGAAAAATATCAACAAAAATGCATTTTCAAGTTTAGAAATTAGACTTTTGAAGGTAGACACCTGTCAAGAGCTGAAGAACAAATCAGAGACATCAGTTTCAAATTTTTGATTTTTAGAAATTCAAAAGTGGACTCATTCTCTATGGGTGGTGAATGAGTACCTCTACCAGGCCTGATTTTGGTTTTCTATTGTAGACACTTAAAAAGGACCTAGGCCTACAAGCTCTATTTTTACCACTTTCGTCCTAGCATAATTATGACATTTAATTATGTCCTTTGTCCACATTCGACTATTGATTAAATAATTCATAATTAGTTAATTAATTCATGTCCTTTTATTCTTCATGATTATTAAATAAATAATTTTTATTTATTTATTAAATACGTCATTAATTGTCTAAGTCTTCCCCTGATTAAATAAATTTCTAAATTTATTTAATTATCTTTATTCGTTTATTCTTCCTGATTATTAAATAAATGAATCTTATTTATTTATTTAATAGGTCACTAATCCTCATTATTAAATGAATTTATTAATTTATTTAATCATTAATCATATCTTCTAAATTAAATAATTATCTTTAATTATTTAATTATCAAAATTAACATTTCCCTCATTTTAAATAAATGAAATTATTTAAAATGATATCACATTCTTAACTGACAGTTCATTTTAGTAAATAATCTAAAAATTGATTATTTATTATCTCACAAAATCCATATTTTGAATTAATGTAATTCAAAATGGTAACTTTCTTCCAAAAGTCAAGTAATTGAGAAAATTATTGATTTTTCAAATCTGATCTTCAGTTCAACTCTTATCTTCTTGATTTTTTGAATCTCACAAATCAGGCAATCTTTATCTTCTTGATTTTTGACAATATTTATTTTTCTAATTAGTTATCTCATCTATTCTCCACCGCCGATTTGATTTTCTTAGATGACATCTCGACCACTTATTTAATGATTTTTCCCTAACCCTGATTAGGGATTATCAGATTAAATCTTGTCCTCTAATTTTAGGTTTCTATCAAAAGTTGATCTTGTCCATCCATTCAAAATTGCATTTTCTATAAAATGCTATTTTTCTGTCATTTTGAGATTAGAGTCACATGAAATTCGTTATTCTAACGCATTAATGCTTAGAGTTATTATTTGTCATAGGAATAGGCATAGTCTTTATTTAAATCCTTCAAAGCTTGTGTAGGACTTAGTCTTTATTTTGAAATTGCTGACACGTTCGATCTGAGGGCAACCATCAACAAGTTAGAAGGTACTATCAAGGTGAATCATGGAAACTCCTATGAATGACAGGTATAATTTTTCTTATTTTTATTTTTCATTGTTCTTGATAGGCTCTTTAGGTTTCATATGATTTATTGATTTGATAATCTAACATAACCTAAAATTTACCCTTAGATACATCTACAATTTTGGATACCCATTTGTCTGGAATGAGCTCTAATTTAGTTTTCCAAAACTAAGACTTATTCGCCCAGAATGGAAAATGAGTCCCACCAGGCCTAAAAATTAGGATCAATAGCATTTAAAAAGCCATTTCAAGTCTCTAGCAAGTCCACAGGTGCACTTCTTCAGTTTCATTCATTTATGTTGTAGTTTACCTTCATTTCTAGGTGTTTTTGCATTACACAATGTGTTCTAAAAAATTCTTCATTCTCTTAGTTTCCATTCATTAATCAATAAATTTTATCAATTAGTTGCATTTATATCATTGCATTTAGTCATAATTATATCATGCATTCCTTAGTTTGAGTGAACCACCTAGATTTTTGGTGTAAGATTTATCTCTTTCCATTAGGTGAAAGACCCTAATTGAGCAAAAGAGACATAACATTTCACACCCTTAAAATATATGCTTCACTACCTCTCCATTCCTCCCTCCCCCCCCTCCCTTTTTCCCTCTTTAGACATATCTTTCTCTCTCTCGTTGAGCTCTAGACCTATCTCTCTACTCTTCTCTCCCTCCTTCCTTCCCTCTCTCTTTGTAGCTTTTTAGATATCTCTCTTCACTAGTACAGAAACAACAATAAACAACTAAAGGAACTACTAAAAAATACTTATAAATGACTAAACATGATTGTGTGACTAGTAGTAGTTTATTTCCAATCATTTATAATGTAACTGAATTGATGACTAAAACATTTTTAGTCATTTGGTTGATCGATTTTGTCATTAATTTAGTCATCCAATTGATCAATTTGGTCATTGATTTAGTCATCTAATTGATTGATTTGGTCATTGATTAAGTCATCTAATTGATTGATTTGGTCATTGATTTAGTTGTTAATTTGGTTGATTTGGTAGTGTTTAGTTGTTAATTTAGTCATTGATTGTTTTAAGCTAGTCACTTATTTAGTCTTTTATTAGTCATTGGTATATTTAGTCATTAATTTAGTCATTGATTGTTGTTAAATGGTCACTTATTTAGTCATTTTTATTCACTGATTTCTATCCATTGGTAGTTTATTTAGTCATTAATTTTAATCATCATTTTAATCAATTGATTTGGTAGTTTATTTATTTTTTTTTGTTCACTAATTTATGTCAACTGGTAGGTATATTGATACATTGTTTATTAATTGCATAGTCATTATATTTAGTCATATTTATTCACTAATTTTTTGTCAGTTGGTAGTATATTTAGTCAATTGGTATTTTATTTAATTATTTTTATTCATTTATTTTTTCCTACAAGTGTTGAAAATGAGACAATGCTTTAATTGAGGTTTAAACATATAAAAACATAGAGAAAAAAATCAATCATTCATTTGCACATAATGAAATAGCTATTAAGAAGGGAAATACTGAAATTCTATTGAGAAAACATGTTCTTATAGCAGATACAAGATAGAAATGTGTCTTTGCTTTGAAAAATGTACTATTACAAAGTGTGTTTCTCAATGTTGTGACTAAGAAAACTGAGTTACAATGATTTTTTTTTCTTATGCAAGATATTACAATTTTGATGACAATTCTACGTTGCAACTTATTTGCAATTGCACATACATGTATGTTGCACTCTTTGCAACTTTCCCTCTTCTTCACACCTCTTGATTTTCTTTGTATTTACTTTTTTTTCTACACCCTCATTCTCTACGTCTACTACTTACACAACAACATATCCCCTCTTCTATAATGCACTAGTTTGAATGAGCGAAACCCAAACAAAATGAGAAAAAGATAATCAAGGGATTTTACATTATAGGTGCATTAAGATAGAATATTCTCTGTTCTACTCATAAAATTTACACCAAAATCAATTTCTCTAGTTTTTGTTTGGGTGCAACTTATTCATGCTCAATACATTCTATGTCTGCAACTTCACTCTCCGTACTCTATTGCTGCTAACCCTTCTTTTTCTTTCTTGCACTTACAGATAACACTTTGTCATATTTTTCACATATATTAGTGGCCATCGTGTGAAGGTCCCTTCTTTCTCTTTCATATGGACAACTCCATCTATTTTTTCTAGATAAGGAAGGGGTATGTTACTTGTGACCTATAAAATACTTACATTTGCATCCCTTGTTCCTTTCAATTTCACTCCATGTACAATAGATAGTGAGTGAATCTATGCAATGCCCGTAGTAGCACTAGCAAACAAATACAACACCTCAACTTTATCCCCTTATTTGAATTTATCAATAAATATCTACAAAAATTAAAAAAATACACATTATATTGAGATATAAAACACACGTTATATTATTTTTAACAGTTGTATGTAATGTCATATGTCTTGGAACAAATAATTTTTTGTATGTGCTTTTATAAAACACTCTATTACAACTAAGCTCTAAGATTCTATATGTAATTTATATGTTCTCCCTTATTTCCATAATCTATGTATACTAGCTAATTACACTTTACTACTATTTTAACCAGCTTCTAACAAATAGGTAATGGTTACCCTTATTTACATAATAAAAAAACCATTACTTACTTGAATAGTACTTGAATATTACTCACTTGCATGTGGTTTCATAACACCCACCTTGAGTTTAGCACGACTACCACTATGAATATCATGTGCATGCTCGTCAAGTTCATCATCATAACCACTATCAATGTCACTATAGACATGAAGTTGTATAACTTTGCAAATAATTCTATTGATAGGGAATTTTTCTTTTTTTCCTTCTTTCATATAATTTTTTTACATCATGTGGTTTAATCATCATGTAAAAATTAATATAAGTCAAGTAAAGAATGAAGAAGCTATATTTTTTTGTCCAAAAGAACATTTTAAGCATGAAGAATGACAAAACATTGGGACAGATTAACTTACAACTTAAAGAATGCAAAATCTATTAATTTTTTTCTAAAAGAAGAATGACAAAACTTTGGGATAGATTAACTTACAACTTAAAGAATGAAAAAGCTATATATCTTTTTCCAAAAGAAGAATGACAAAACATTTGGACTTATTAACTTACAACCTAAAGCATGCAAAAGATATGATTTTTTTTCCAAAAGAAGAATGACAAAACATTGGGATAAATTAACTTACAACATAAAGAATACAAAACCTATAATTTTTTGTCCAAAAGAACATTTTAAGCATGGAGACTGACAAATCATTGTGACAGATAACTGATGACTATTATATTAATTACCTTAACTTTAGGAAAACTAAGATGACTGTGTTGTGCATTATTGTCCAGTTCATCACTATCAATATTGACAACTCTATTGACACCATGAAGGCATTCTTTTTTTCCTATTGCTCTGATAAAATTTCTCTACATATGGTTTAACCATCATGCAAAAAAATATACATAGCATTCAATAGTCAAGTAAAGAATGCAAGCTATACATTTTTCCAAAAGATCATTTTCTAGATCACTCCAACAATAAAGAATCTCGGTTGGATTCTCCTACACTCAAATTTCAATAATCTACATATTAAGAGGAATCTGTATATAGAATTTCCAAAAGAGAAGAAATGAGATCAATATTGCCTCTTACCTCATTTGAATCCATGGATTTATTCTCATTCCATGTAGAAACTATAGGGTTAATAGATTCAACCAACTATGTAACTTGCTAAGTGAGACTGAATATGCAACTCATTACCTTTTAGTACCCTAGTTCATTTGACTTGACATGATCTACAAAGGCTCCTACTGGGCATTGAACATATAGCTATGAAATCTCTGTTGATGAACTATATTTCCACTTCATCCTACTCCTAGATTTACTAGCATGTAGTGCTTCCATATAATTGACAATATCTTCTACTCCTACTTCTCTATTACTGTTTTCCACCTAAAATACAATGTCAATTTTAACATATAGTTAGTTCAATAAAAAAATTAAATTAAATAACACAATGTAAATTGAACCAAAAATCCATACACTTACTGCAAATTTCTTGATTTTGGTGTGCAACCTACCTCGGCCAAATGTATATCTAGCCCTCACATTATATCTTACTTTCTTTCCTCTATTACTCTTTTCCTTTGAATATTATTTAGAATGCATACTTTCTCTCAATTCCTCCCACTCTTTGGGAGATAGATTGGAGTCAAACCTCTCTTTTTCCACCATGATTTTTTTCTGCAATTGTATCTATAATTGTTCATCAAAATTCTCATCCCTTGCTTGTAATATTTTCTAGAGATTTGTCCACCAGTAGTCTCAAAAACATTTTCCATTTTTTCTATAACATTTTCCATAGCTCATGGATCTTGCTGTGCAAAACTTGATTTTCAAATATCCAAATGGACCATACATCTTACACCCAACTCGGTGGCCCACTTTGTAGCATTTGGCCCAATGGGCTAACCATCTCTCGATACTTCAAGAAAGAATGGCTTCTTGCCTCTAATTTTATATCTTTTGCATTCCTCTATGTAGATCTATACAAATCTTGACTCACTCTTTATCTTTTGAAAAAATCATCCACATCTTCTATTAAATTACCACTAGTATTTTAGGTTGATCCACTAGTTCCATCAAACATTCTAGATGCAACAGGTACACTTTGAGGCACATCAAATGCAAGCAGTCTCTCTTCATGACTTTCATTAACCGAAACTTCACGTTCCTTGGCCACATCATGTGTGGCATGAGTAGGTCTAGATTGGTACTATTCTCCATATATTTCACATCATTAAACACATCCTTTAATGTTGAAAAAAGCATTTGTAGACCTACTATTCCTTTGTCCTGATGTTTTTCAATAATATCTCTTAAACTTAGTTCTAAGAGATCATCACAATGTTGCACATCACCATGTGCTATATCAGGCTATACATCACCATGTGTTATACACGATGCACATCACCATGTTCTATACAAGGATGCACATAATCACAACTATTATTTTCACCAACCGTATTTATTGAATCAAAAAAAGCATTGGCTTCTATGAGATGGTGGCATTGTATCTTTTCTTTCCTTTTTTTTTTTCTCCACATTTTCTTTGCACTCTTTTTTTTCCTATAAAACAAAAAAAAATCATATTATGTATTATATACATAAAGCTCTTGCCTATAAAATTTCATTAAACACTATTAAGTAAATAATATACTACTTAGTGGATTTACAACTTGCCCACTTGTCAAACCAAGAATCAATAAATATTCATTATTCCTGGTCACTTTTTCACTACATGCACACTCATATTCTGTCATTGGAATTTCAACATTATGATCACTATCATCTAATTTGTGTCGTATAGTCCTGTCTTCATTCTTGAAGTCCAAATAAATAACAGTGTATAATTCAACAACTTGAATCAGTAAAATTTTATTAAGTTCATAAGTTGATAACTGTTGACTTTCCAATCCGCTGATAACTACAAATGGAAACTTAAAATATAATTTAGTTTACACATTAAAAATAATTTGCAGTAAAAAACCAAGATGTTTACAATTATAGGTATCATACAAATTTTCCTTAGGGATATATTCACAAGAGAAAAACTCAAAAACATAACGCAAGCAAGATGAAGGAAAAACATAGTCTAGTTCATCATGAGGTGTGTTAGAACCTTAAATTTTTTCCTAGTTCCATCATCACAATTAACCTTGATCTCCATGACATGAGCCTTGACCCTTATATGTCTTTTTATTTTGACTAAGTCTCCCAACTATAAACAACATATAATTTTTTTAGGTCTAACTAACATTGAAAGACCTATACAAAGCCAAAAATTCATCATGTATATAATTAAGCAAAAACATATATACCTAAAAAAAATCCAAATCCCTTAATAGTCTATTACTGCGATCCCTCAGCAGTAATATGAACCCTTGGCAGGTTGTCAATATGTAATAGACAACATTAAGATATAAATATTGCCATACAACATAAGTATTATCATGAGGACACAGTTGGGTGGTATGAAATAATTTAAATGCATCATAACCCACCATCCTATGAGGAAGATCATAAAGGAATTTGGTAGGGTGGTATTGACCACTATACTATGGAAGGATGTGATGAAGCATGTGGTATGGCGGTAAGCCATATGTGACTATTAATGTAAATCATAGTACCATAGGTTAAACAAGTCAAGCTTGAGTTATAGAGGTAAGGATCCTGCTACCTCATGGTGAAATGAAAAAATGCATGCGGTATAGCAATTTATACCCCTTTATCCCATGGAAATTATAGAAAGTGGTGGAAATAAAACATTATTAAATGCATGAATCATATCAACCATCCGATCTTGTAAAATGAATGGTGCATGTTCACACTTGAACTATGAGAAAAATATTTCACATAAGGTTGATATTAATGTTGACGTGACTGAGATTAGAAGCCATTAAACAAAGAATTCAACATTCTCTTAGCACTCATTTGCAAAAATTATCATGCAAGGATGTGGGAGTTTGAGGAGGTTAAACTTTGCAACCATCGTAACCCAAGTAAGTGCACATAACTCATTGTGAATTAAGTTTTACGAGTACAATATTGTTTGGAATTCTACATTTCAGAAGTATAGGAGAAGATAGTTAAACTATGAATTAACTTTTACAACTACAAGATATTTTGGAATTCTTCATTTCAGAAGTATAGGAGAAGTAAGATAGTTAAACATCATGCCGTCCAAGAAGAAAGAACCTAAAACTAAAAATGAAGAATCTAAGGTTAAAAAGAGTTCCTTACAATAGTCTATCTTGGATATACTCCATGAATCAAATGATAGAGGATTTAAGAAAGTTACTAAAGATGTGGCTCATGGTTGTAGAGATGCCTTTATCCCTATCTCCAGGTGGGAACTGTTCTAGTACTTTTTTGACAAAAGGGAGGACAATATTTTGTTGTCAAATACATGGGTATTAGATTTGGCCAAGTTATTGTCCCAAATGTTTTTATATATGTAGAGTTCATCAGAGTATTGGCTCAGAGTTATCATCTTGCTACTAGGTCTATGAGATTTCCTGATGGTTCACTATTAGTTGTGTTGACTAAAGCAGACATCATTAAATGTTTTCACCTAAAAAAACAAGCCTTGACTAGTTTACAAAAAAGTGAAGAAGAATATACTAGATTTAGGAGAACCTATAGAAGTGATTAAATCCCCATTTACATGAAAAGGGGTGTGAAAAATAGGGTGTTTCCTATATTTTGTTCTACCATTGAACCATTTGTTGTCATAGATTTTCAATTCTATTTCAAGAAAACCTAGTTTTCTCTCTATCGAATACTTGGGATAGATGCACAATAGTGAATTCTAGTTAGTTTAATGATAATGGCTATGAGGATCCAAAACCCTAAGACAAACATTGAATATGATTTTACCTCATAGCTTGAGAAAGCATTGCATGAAGTATTTATGCAAGTTAGGGAAAATATAGTCCCCATAACATTCAGACAATATTCTTTGTTGTGCCACCTAATATTAACACTAGAATAAAGATAGATGGAACAAAAGGATGTGTTTGGGTAAGATTGACCAGTAGGGGAATTTTCTACCAGCATAATGTGTTGGTTCCCAAATCTACAATCCACTTGAATCCTAAAGGGTTGCTAGGCCTAATGGTCAGACTCAAGGAGAGATTTGGCCAATGAAAAAGAGATTGAATCAAAACCCTTTCTCCCCTACACTTCAAGATCTGTAAAACCCAAGAGGGTGATCCTGACAGTGTGTTTGTAGTTACTCATGTACCAAAGTACCAAATACACTATAAATATATAATTCTCCTTTATATGCTTAACAAACACAATACCCTAAAGGTTTGGTTGAATTTCATGGAAGTTTCCAAATTAAACATTAGAGATGTAATATATTAAGTTCAACACACACAATCATACTGAGATAGGAAATTAAGGTTGATTTAAAATTGTAGCTACTCACAAATAATCTCAGGAAACTGCAACATTAAAAGACCAATGCCATATCTTAGGGTGGAGTCACCTAAATCAGGTAATTTAAAACTCATCACAACATTCATTCTATCATAATTATACCTACCAAATAATTCCTTACATTACTAATATTAGAAACTCAACTAGCCATGCTTAATAATCCCAGCACACAGTTGCATAAACCTCTATTTGTGCTAATAGAGTTTAATTCATTCTTTGAATGACAGTAATAACACCAAACAAACATTCAAGGAAAGACAAGAAGAAAAATATTTGCAATATTTTATTACTCATATTTAAAATCCATACAATATGCACTATAAAGACAACTAGCTCAAAATATACTATCAATTACACCCAAATATGACAATGTTGTGAATGAATTCTTCATTACATGATTCAGAAAACCTGTTACAAATTTTATCTTTTTGAAAACCAAATTATGAACAACCCTCTCAAAATGAAGCCAAAATTTACATTTAAGGAAAAATGGAACAACCCTAAATCAAAATCCCTTATTAAAAATTAGCATATCTCTTCACCCTTGATTTTGCAACAAAATGGAATTTAGAAAATGCCTCTTCATTTCATTTTCCATTTCAATCTTCCTTTATTCTTGCAACACAAATTTATTTCCCTTTTCAACTTCTCAATATCGTGAGAACCTTTTACTTGGCTGTAAAAACCCATTGACCAGCCTCAACTTCCTTTGAAAGTGAAAATATTTCACTTTTACGTTAAAACCCATTTCACCAAGCTGTTAAAAATGCCTTTCAAATTTCCATTTTAACCCCTTTTGCTCCATATGGGTCATTTTTTCACTACTAGATATTCAAAAATGCCAAAATATTCTCTAAAAATGCTTCCCAAGTGTGAACAAAGATTTTGGCTCCCAACTGTTTTCTTCCACTTCTAGGGGTTTTCACCTAAAAGGAGAAAGATGGGCCAAAATGGGAAATGTCCACACTCAAAATAAATGCAAGGATGAATGAATTATTCCTAAATGCAATGTCTAAATGTAATAAATTGATAAATAAATGATTTATTAATGCAAAAACTAAGAAATGCAACTTGTTTGAAAACACATTATGATATGCAAAATGACCTAAGAATGTAAGTAAACAATAATAGAAATGAAATGGACTATAGAGGTGCACCTGGAAACTGAAATGTGATGCAGTGAGACTCTAGAATCTTGTAGAATTTTTTGTTGAGGCCAACTAGGACACTTACGCCAAGCTGGGCGACTTAGTCCTATTTCAGGGAGATTCTGTCAGAACAAGTTTCTGCCAAATGGGTATCCAGAAATACAAAAATCATTTTTAGGGTAGGAAGTGGGACTAATTCACAATAGATGGTGACTTAGTACACTTGGGAATCTTGAGAAATTCAGGGTAGGAATCTGTAGGTTTCAGTTTGCACTTCTCTTTTTGATAGGTGTCTGATTTAGATTTTGTAGAAAATAGGCTCAAAAGGGTCTCCAAGCTTCAATTAGGGATTTTTTGACTTGAATGAATTTGATGAGTTGACAACACCTTTTTAACACTTTCCTCTTTGACAAATTTTCATATAAGACCTACAAAACACACATGCAAAGAGGGGGAAAAGGGTTAAGGGTTAGAGAATAGGGGTTTTCCTTGGTCAAACCCCAATTTGGTAATCAAACCCTTTAAAATGAAATGAAATAAAGAGAGAATGATGAATGAACAATATGCAATGCTACAACTCACCAAAACCTTGATGTAGAAATCTGAAGACATGCAAGAAGAGGCTCCAATGAAGACTTAATAATGCTTAGAATGCTTGAGTGAATGCTTGTAATTGCTTGAATGTTTAAGGGAATGAATGGGGAATTAGAAGATTGTAGGAGATTAGGAGATGAAACATGAGGAGAAAATCCTTTATTTATACTTGATTTTACAATATTTCTTGAAAATAACACATCACAGGCTGACCTTAAGGTTAAGAGAATAAAATCCCACCAGAAAATTAAAATAATTTTGATTTTTGTGCCCAGTGGGACTAAGTCACCCCAAGTGGCAACTTGGTCCCACCAGGGAAATTTTACTAGGTGATGTGAATTAAAGTTTATTTAATGAGGTTTAACGGGATTATTCTCTGAAACACAGCTAAGTAGGGCTAGAAAGTGCATTAAGGGGCCATTTAAACATAAGAAAGGGTTGAATTAGTGATGACAAACCTAGAAATGCATGAAATTTTGTTTCAACTCTTTACAACACTTTGAAATAATACTTGGTAAGTGATAAAAAGTTTTTATTTAAGTGAATTATAATGAAAGGGTCCTAGAAAATTATGAAAGTGGGTTACAATACTTCACAACACTTTTACAAGACATCCTAGATGTAGATAGGAAAAATGTACTGATTGATCTCGTGCACCTGATCCTAATTTACTAACACCAATTCATCATTAATCATCTCCTTTACTAACTACTTAATCTAATAATATTTATTTGATTAAATTCATGACATGTCATATTTTAATTAAATAAATCAATTTTATCTAATTAAATCATTATCTCATATTAATTAAATAAATCATTTTGTTTAATTAATCCTATTCTCCCCTTTTAATTAAATAATTCATTTTATGGGTATGTGCAGGATCATGATGGGCCAAAAAGTGGCAATATGATGGGTATGTGGCTAACGACTTTTTTTTAACCCAAAATTGATGAAATGGAAAGGGTTTTTAAAGGAGATTCTCAGTTTTCACCAATATAAATTATGCTTTACTTTGAATTTAATAAGTAATTATTATTCATTTTCTATTCAAATTATGACTAAAGTCTTGATTGATAGACTGATTGAAAAACATCTATAGCTTTCAAATGGTATCACATTTTTGAATCCAAAACATGTGTCACATTCTATGCTTCACATAATATAGGAATAAAAAAAGTAAAAATTGAATTTCATGAAGTTTTGAAAAAGTTAAGGTGGTTAGACATACAAGTTTTTTATATTTTTTAAAAGTTGTAAGAAAAAAATCATAATTAATTATTTACTTAGAAAAACATTACAAAAAAATATGCATCACATTGGGACATGAGTCCTCTACTTATATCTAAAATCTTATAAAAAAATATTATAATTTAATTGTGGTTAGGGTGGTCAGACAAACACCTTATTTTTTCCCTGAAATTTAAGTACTATTGCATTCAAATTTCAAATTTTCACCAAATAGATTTTTTATTTTAAACAAACCTAGTAGTTTAGAAACTAAATTCAATTGGCTACAAATTCTATTCTTACATATTTTTGAAATAATATAGATAACTTATTCAAATTTTTACGTCAAGTTGCCTAACTTTGATTTTTCTATTTTTTTGCCACTTAAGGGCCTATTTTTTCCATGATGATCCTGTACATACCCTTATTTAATTAAGTTCTAAGGTCATCTCCTTTAAATTAAATAAATCAATATTTATTTTATTTAAATCTAACACCATCCCCTTTTAATTAAATAAATCAAACTTTATTTAATTAAGTCTAAAAATCATTATTACATTCATTTTGATTTATTTAAATCATAAAATCAAAATCACAATGTAAAATCAGCTAATTTAAATTAAAATTAATCAAATCATGATTAATGCTAACACTAATCCCTCAAATCCTGTAAATTTTGCAACTTGTGCATGTAAATCAATTTAATTGATTTATAAATTCCTCCATTTCATTCAAAAAGGCATCAAAGTTGGAATATTCCTCAAATTTGAAAATCTCCCCCAAAAGGATTTTTCCATCCAACAAGACATTAAAGGCCTCTTACATGTCCTTTTCTTGAGCCAAGTGGCATTTAATTCTTCTTTCATCTCCGTCCAACATGTCACTTCTCTAATTTTGAATTTCCATCTAATAATGTTCATTAATGTGCACATTCATCAAAATGTGCTCCACCTCTATCCACTCACATGTTGACAAGTGGCATTGTGCTATTGGTTGGTCTTTTGTCTCACATTCATCTATTTTTCTTGGTATTCTATCATTCTTTTCTTTAAATAGAAGGGTTTTTTACTAGTTTTGGGGACAAAACTTATGCAAAGTCATTATCTTCATATTTTGAGCAATTTCAATCCACTTTCATCCATTTTCATAGTTTTCCTCATTTCATAGCTAGGTTATAGAAAATTTCATCATGGAGCATCAATGATTATCACAAAGCTTACAAGGAATTGGGAAAGGGCTATTTTCCACATCAAAATAGTACCAATTACCCCATGGGATTGAGAGTTTGAGCATTTGAATAAGATTTAGTTTACTTTCATTTGTGTTCTTCATTTTATTTCTTGTTCATTGCATTTCAAATGAATTTTATGGGGAATGATGTTTCTAACTTTCATAATGAACTAATATTGTGTTTGTTGTTTTTGTTTGTGCAGGGCTAGGATTGCCATTCACACTTTGGCACTAGGAGGGAAAAAATCTCAAATCTAACACATTTTTTGGGTCGATTTCACTATTTTTCAACAAGTTTGTTCGTTAATCCCTATTACAACGCATCTAGGCTCTGTTATAGTGCATCTGTGGCATTTTCCAGCACATCAAGGCTCTATTATAGAGCATCCACAACATCTTCCAGTGCATCTAGGCTCCGTTATAATCCATCTATGACATCTTCTGATGCATCTAGGCTCTGTTATAGCGCATCTGCAACATCTGTTGGCCAATCTAGGCTCCATTATAATGCATCTGCAACATCTTCTAGTGCATCTAAGCTCTATTATAGCACATCCGCAACATCTTCCAATGCATCCAGGCTTTGTTATAGCACATCTATGACATCTTCTAGCACACCTGTGTTAGGAAATCAAAAAGGGAAGGGAAAAAACAAAGACAGAGGCTTCTTATAGAATCTTCATTCTATTATATCAAGTGTCTTTAAACACTTTGGACACACTTATAATTCCATCTCAAGGATTTTGTTACTTTTAGTTTTAGGACTCAATAATTTTCTTTTGGGCTTAGAAAGAACAATCAAAGGGATTAAAATGA
This sequence comes from Sequoia sempervirens, assembly GCA_007258455.2. NCBI lineage: Eukaryota > Viridiplantae > Streptophyta > Pinopsida > Cupressales > Cupressaceae > Sequoia > Sequoia sempervirens. The sequence continues at coordinate 33,369,579 of VDFB02072274.1, forward strand.
ACTTTAGGAACTTACTAGAGTTTTTCTTGGGATTCTAAAATTGAACAACCAAATTGCACACATCATCTTGGTGCTTAAAATGAATCCATTCTTGCTTTGAAGGTTAAAATGAACATGTATATTTTGTGTTTTGTAATCTCGTATACAAAGTAATATCATTTAAAAGGTGTATGCGCTTCTCTCATGCCTCACGACGATCTTGAGAATCAAAATTCTTTTGGTTAAATATTAAGTTGCATAAAAAATTACCTCCACACTTCAATTGGGATTTTAAAATTGAACACAGATTGCTAGTGTGAGTGGAGTATATCGCGTGTGTTCTCTCTTTTCTCACATAAACAAAGATTGATTGAACTATGGATGTGCTTTCTCACTTTTTTTTACCCTTAGAGGGGCCTACCTAAGAGACACATCCAAAACAAGAACTTGAAGGTGACTCCAATCGGTTTCTCACTCAGGAAGGTATATAAAAAGATAAGACTAAATCATCAGGTCCAATGGTATGTAGGCCTTAGCCGTATAGTTTCTTTTAGAATGGGGTACTACCTTAAAAATTATAAGATACCCTAGTAGGATTGATCAAAGCCTTTAGTGGCTTGTTGGACACTCGCAAGGTGCCATGTCCCCAATCACCCTGACTAAGAACCAATTTGTTTAGAAGCCGAAATCCTTATCTATTTGTTGGTGTAAGAACGGTCTTTCTGAAGCCGCCACACATTTTTGTAGTTCTTGGTAGAAATGAGAAGTATGAGATGGGAGTTTCATGGGTACTAAAGCTTTCCTAACCCATGGAAGTGACTGTCATGGAGGGGAGCTAGTGTGGTTAAGCTTTCAATCATCCATCAAGAATAAGCGCAACTGGATTTATGCAAGTGGGGATTCAACAAATATTGTCTCATGACTATCTATAGGGTTGTGCATTTTCTTGGAATCAAAACACTTTTCTTGGAGCTAAAACATTAGAAAACAAACATTCAACAAAATCATCAAAATGTTTAACCCTTTAGGAAGAGAAAATACCTTTAAAAAATCCAAGTGCTATTGCTTTCCCTAGGGATTCCATCCTTAGAGGCTTCTGAGTATTTGGATTTACATCTCAATTTACTCTTACTAAAATCAACATTAGGGAACTATTGCCTTGATTTTCTTGATTTCCACATAATGGTCTTTGGAGGATGAAAATAAATTAGGACATTAGACATTTAGTTTGAAAAGCTAAAGCAAGAAAGTGTTTGTGGTAAATGCAATTCATTAATCAAGACAAAATCAATTGAACCCAACACATGTGCTTTTTTATCTTTTTTCTTAGGGTCTTTTGAGAAAACATTGGTCTTTTGGTTTGAATTACTCTTAGGGAAAAGCATGTTCTAGGTATGTGCAGGATCATCATGGAAAAAATAGGCCCTTAAGTGGCAAAAAATTCAAAAATATGAGAGGTAGGAAACTTGACATAAACATTTGAATAATTTATCTATATTATTTCAAAAATATATAAAAATAGAATCTGTAGAAAATTGAATTTAGTTTCTAAAAAACTAGGTTTGTTTAAAGAAAAAAAAATCTATTTGGAGAAAATTTTAAATTTCAACGTAGTGGTACTTAAATTTCAGGAAAAAAATAAGAAGTAGGTGTCTATATGACCACCCTAACCATAATAAAATGATAATATTTTTTAATAATATTTTATATATAAGTAGAGGACTCATGCCCCGATGTGATGCATATTTTTTTGTAATTTTTTTCCAAGTAAATAATTAATTATGATTTTTTTATTACAACTTCTTAAAAAATATAAAAACTCATATGTTTGACCACCTTAACTTGGTCAAAACTTCATGAAATTCAATTTTTCTTTTTTTAATCCTATAGTATGCGAAGCATAGAATGTGATGCGTGTTTTGGATTCAAAAAATGTGATACTATTTGAAAGCTATAGGTGTTTTTCAATCAGCCTAGCAATCAGGACTTTAGTTGTAATTTGAATAGAAAATTAATAATAAAATTATTAAATTCAAAGTAAAGCATAATTAATATCGGTGGAAAGATGAGAATCTCCTTTAAAAACCCTTTTCATTTCACCAATTTTGGGTTAAAAAAAGTCGTCAATCACATACCCATCATATTGCCACTTTTTTGGCCCATCATGATCCTGCACATACCCTTCTTCAAAATCTTGTTCTTGTAAACAAGTCCCTCTTAGGTTAATTTAGGATCAAAACAACCAATCATTTCATCCATCTCAAACATCAATCAAATCCCATCTCACAAACAACTTTTGAACCATTGGAAAAATCATTCATGCTAGACTTTTGGAAAATCCTTCTAAATCAAAATCAAAACCATCTTGTTTGACTAAGTGTGTGTAGATGAATCCTTCTTCATACACTTAGTTAAATTATCATCTTGTGGACAAGTTTAATCCAAGATAACATCCAACATTTTGGGCTTTATTAGTTCATTATCCAAAGTCCAAATCAAAATGAAATCAAAAATCAAAAAATTCAAAGAATCCTAAAGTCTAGCATTGATCCAAAGTTATTAAAAGTTCAACACCCATATCACTCACCCTTTCATCCTTCATCTCATCATTGGTCCTAAACACCTTAGGGGTCACTTTTGTAACAAGGTCAAAACACAAGAAAAACATGGAATATAAACTTGATTCATACATCATGAGTAGTCTAAATCAACCAAACTATCAAAACCTTACAATGCCAATTGATTATAAAAATTCACATTTATACAATCCATACGTGGGATCATTATCTCCTACAAACCTCAAAGGTACAACAAAATTTGAGTATGCCCAATATAAATTTTGGAACACCTTTCCTTATTGTAGATTTAAATCAAAGTCCAAACTTACAAATCTATCACCAAATAATCAATACATGAGTCTTCAACAAAACAAAATTATCCCACAAAATACATACATGCCAAATGTGAATATACCAAGTACAATTTTACCAAACATGAAAATTTCAAATCCACACTTGGTAAACTTTGGGATACATATGTTTACAAATCATACAAATGTTGTTCAAAGTCCAAACAATGTGTTAATGACTCCATGTAACACTATGAAAAATCAAGGTTACCTAAATCAAGGCACTGTGATTCCCAACAACAACAATGCTCAATTTCAACCTACAATGTGATATCTAAACATCATCCCAAATCAAAACATTGTCCAAAATTAATTTATCCATGATCCCATACAAACACCACAAGTATACATTCCAAATCTACTTGAACAAAAACCAAATCAACTATATCAAGGGTGTCAAGATAAAAATCAAGATCAAATTTTGTGAGATCAAATTGCTAAACTTACCAAAATAGTTGAGTCATTGTTCCAAGAGACATCTCCACCCCAAAATAAATACACTCTTCCATTGGTTAAACCATTTCATCAAAGCATTGATTTGTGTCTAGAACCACATCAAGAACAATATCTCCAATGTCAAGAGGTTAGATATCAAGATTAACAACATCAACAACAAACCCAATCACCACATCTCCAAAATCAATCATCACAAGGTAACAAACAAAAAATACACACCACTTGGGGAACCAATCGAATCAGTCATGCAACAATTGGTACAAGAAAATATCATCAAAATCCCCATTTATGAAAATTATCAAAAGCCTCAAGTTAAACCACCAAGGTATAACAAGAAGCACCTTTATGATTTTCACAAAATAAAGGGACACACAACATCAAATTGTATTCAACTCAAAAATTTCATCCAAGACCTTATTGATCAAAAACTAATAACTATTGGCCTGACAATGACTAGGATTCAACCACTAGCGATAGCATTGACAGTCTCCCCACCACAACTGTTGAGAACAATGATCAAGATCAATCCATCAATGAGCACCATCAAGATGTTTCAACCTCATTGAATGATCATATCAACATATATCCAAAGTCACTCTTCAATCATGATAAAAATCCACCAACAATACCCAACAATGATCCAATTTAAGAAATGTTAACATCACTTGATCCTATGGTTGAAAACATTGGAAATCTCTCCACCACAATCATTGAAAATAGTGATAAGATCTATCCATCAATGAGCACCTTGAAGATGTTTCTACCTCATTCAAATATCAACTCAACATACAACAAGAGTCACTTTTTGGTCATGATCAAAACCCCTCAACAATATTCAACAATGATCTATTTCAAGGAGTGTTAGAATTATTTGATCTTATTGACATAATCCATGACCCATCAACTAATGATAATGTTGAAAATGTCTCTACATCACCTAATGAGTTAGACAACATATGTCAAGAATTTATTCCAAAGCATGATCAACATCTTTCACCAAAGTCTAGCAATGGTCCTTTCCAAGACATATTGACATCCTTTGACCTCATGGTTACAAATACTAAAGGGATCCTCAACGAGCAACATTTTATCCAAGTCCAGTCAAAGATCAAGAGGATATTGAGCCACTTCCCATGCCTAATGATCAAATCCAAGAACCCTTTATAAGCAATCCATCCTTTGAAATTGACCCATGTCAAGAACTTGATCCAAATCATGTCGAAAGCAATTCTAAAATCATTTGAGATCAAGAATTTGTATCTTTAAGATACTACAATGATCTAATGGACACTCTCCAATCTATATGAGATGCCACAAATGATGCTCACATCCTCATAGCACATACTTCTCCATCTACCTATTATATTCTTTTGTGGATGGGCACATAGATGATCTTCATTCAGGACATGATTCCTTTACTCTTGACATTATTACACTAAAAGAGAAGGTTATTGATTCCTACATTAAAACTGAGTTGTCAACATCAAGATTATATATATCCTAAATTCATACTTAGGACATCATGTATGAAGATATATAGCATTATCCACTCAAGTAAATAGGTCATATAGAACAAGATATTCTAGAGTCAGCAAAGTATCAAACTAAAATAACATCATCTGCAGTGGTCATTTATCAAATAATGTTTACTAAACAAGACATCTCAAAATAGGTAGAATCAAGGAACCAAGGTGTTACTACCACCATACTGGGGACAACTATGTCTCAAGAAAATGTCAACATAGGGAGAATGAAGAATCCTTATGATGAAACCAATGCCAATACTAGACAACCAGCCATGCCAGGAATATTCATACACACATCACCCCATCCACAAATTGGGACAAACATCAAAAGAAGGATGTGAATAAAAAAAATACACATGGATACCAAAGAATACAAAGAAATATTATAACTATCAAACTCCATTAGCCAAAGAAACTATGGGAAAAAATAAAAATGGGAAAATTATCCATCAAAGATGTCCACAAAGGAAAAAGCAAGCTTCCCAAGTCACGTACAAAGTATATCAAGGAGTTGGTCCTAATTTCATGCACACTTTTGTATCCACCCATCATTGCTCATCTTCCCAAGTTTGGAGAGTCAAAGGTTCCAAACTATCAACCAATCCATCTTTTATTCCTAAACCCACTCCATCCATGCCTCCACGCATGATATCCAATTCTCACATTGACCATGTATTGGAAACCACCCTTCGTCATAAGGATTCGTAAGGAATTCTATTGTGTTGTACACGCAAAGACAAAGTTAACTCTGGTATAAACTTTTGGATGTTGTGGTTGTCGTTGATGTAACCACTATTAGCATTACTATTGTGTTGTACATGTAAAGACAAAGTTAACTCTGGTATAAACTGTTGGATGTTGTGGTTGTTGTTGATGTAACCACTATTAGCATTAATATATTTGAAGCTATATATGTTGAGGATATTGAGAAAATTGCAAAGAAATGAGTTGCAGGTTGTAAGTGGTTAAGTGAAGTTCAGTATGGTGGTATGTTTTGTATGTTGAAGATCAAAGGTTGTCGACTAAAGGGTTTTTTGCTTAGTGTATCTAGTTTAGCCACATCAAGTTTTAGAGATTCACATGAAGATTTAATCGAGTTATGAAGATTTTCATTCAGACAGTTTTTTTGTTTCTTTAGTTTGTTTTTTAGTTTTTTTAGTTAGTGTTCTTCATTGAAGATGAGGCTATTTTAGTTAGTTCAATTGCTACAGATGCTTCTCTTTTGGTTCTTAATGGTTTTCGATGTTTCTATATCATGCTCTATCTTTGTTGCAAGTCCACATTGATTATTGCAATCGTGGTTGGCAATTTTCTCTTGCGTGCTCATATTTTTCATGTTCCTGGCCAACATGGTGTTGAAGCATGTTGTGGATCTTTGAGAAGAATTTAATTGAGGTTTTTGCATGTTGAAGATGTTGATTTAGGTCATCACTAATTTATGGCCAACTTTGGTTGATAAACATTGATTATTATGAATGATTTGGGCCGATAGTTGTATTCATTTTATTATTTCTTTATGGTCTACTTGTAGCGGTGAAATTTCATGTTGTAGATATATATGAGCAGTTGTTTGTTTGAATTGAAGTGTGTGAGAATTTTTTTATGTGTGAATAATGTCCTAATCATTCGAAGACAAAGTAGAGTGTGAAGAAAAGTGAAGAAGAGTGAAGATTTTTTCATGTGCTTAACTGAAACTATGATTATGCATTAAAGTAGATGCTATTTTATCAGTTCAAATCCCTACAGATGGCTTTAATTCAAATCATTTCGTAAGATATTGTTTCTTCATTTTTAATTGAGTAGTGAGCTCTAGGAAGTGCACCTAAATGCAAGTGTATTCCCCATATTTTATTTTCATTATAATTCTAATAGGGTATAATTTTGTGGACTAACCTCCACCGTGGTTTTTCCCCTAATAGGGTTTCCACTTAAAAAATATTAGTTTTATGTGTGCTTTTGATGTGTTGTTAATTTTTGTTTTCATGGTTAACAATTAGATCTAAAAATAAAGTTAATAAGTTGAATAAGTTTTGAAGTTTTGGGACAACTGATTCACCCCCACTCTCAATTGTCTGCTCTTGTTTTTCCAACAATTGGTATTAGAGATAAGTTCCTTAGAAGAAGTTTAATAGCTTAAGGTGATCTAGGATAGAGAGTTACAAGAAGGATAGTGTAAGATTTGATGGAACAAATTACTCTTTGTGGAAGACTCAAATGGAGTGTCATCTGAGATGCATTGGTGAACCCTACTAGAGCATTACAAGTAATAGGTATGTTATTCCACCAAATAGTACATATGTTGAGTATAATATCTAGGCTAAGGAATATTTTTTGAGTGCTTTGACTGATTCAGAGATGACAAGTGTTATGGATTTGAAGACTGCTTATAAGATCTGGAAAAAGTTGGAAACCTTGTATGAAGGTGATGATAATGTAAAGATTGCTAAGTTGCAGAGCTTGAAATGGAAATATGAAAGGCTAAGAATGGGTGATGATGGGAATATTAATACTTCATGCAAAGAGTGAATGAACTTGTGTGTGGTATTAAATGTGTTGGTGGAAAGATAGAAGAATCTAAGATTTTTGCTAAAGTGCTTAGATCCATACCTAATTCCTACAAAGTCAAGGCTAGTGCTATTGAAGAGCTTCAAACTATAACAAACATAACTAGAGATACATTGGTTGGTAAGTTGATTGCTTTTGAGTTGAGAAAATTTGGTGATGCCCATCCTAAAGTTGAATTTGCATTTAAGGCCACTACTTATAGAAGAGATAGATAGAGATATGATCTAGGTGAGAGTTCATCTAGAAATACATTCAAATATGAAGATGAAATTAGACAAATTAAACAAGATGAAAAAGAGATGGAAGAACTAGAAGCACTTATTGTCAAAAGAGTACCAAGAGGAAAAGCTAAGTATGAAGGAAAGTTGCCTCTTAAATTTTTTTCTTGCAATAAGATAGGTCATTTTGCATAAAGGTGTTCAAAAAGAGCTCCTAAATCAAGACATAACAAACATAGATTTCAAAAGAAATGTTACTATGTTGTTGATGAAGGTGTAATAGATGAAGAATATGATAGGGATGATGATGAATGGGTATTTATTGTTGTCAGAGAAAATAGTCATGTATCTATTGAATCTGCTAGTTGTAAAAATGTGGAGAAAGCCTTGGATGCTCGAATTGAAGAGAAATATGAATGGGTAATTGATAGTGGATGTTCACATCATATGACAGGAGACAAAAGTAAGTTTGTGAGCTTTGAAAAATATGATGGCACTGGTGTTGTAATATTTGGTGATTATACAGTTGGTGTGATCCGTGGAAGAGGATGAATTTCTCTTGATGGTAAGCATAATACTGATGATGTTTTGTATGTGGAAGGCTTGAAGCATACTATTTAGAGTGTTGGTCAAATGGTTGAGAAGGGATACAATCTTTAGTTCAATGATGGAAAGTGCAGAATATTGAGTTATGGAAATGTAATTGCATCAGGTACAAAAAGAAAAGGAAATATCTTTCACTTGAATGTTTCTAGTAATTTTTTTTTGATTGCTCAAGTTGATGAAAGTTGGTTATGGCATAGGAGATTCTTTCATGTTAACTTTTATAATATTGTCAAGATAAGTTCTACAAAGTCTGTGAGAGATCTACCTAGGTTGGTGAAACCTACTAATGCAATATGCAAGGAATGTCAATTGGGAAAGCAAACTAGAATTTCAATTTAGAGTAAAAAGAATTGTTCAAATGAATTGTTAGAGCTTGTGCATACTGATCTATGTGGTCCCTTTAAGGTCAGAAGTTTACAAGGTTACAAGCATTTCATGTTACTCATTGATGATTATTCTAGAATGGTATGGGTTACTTTCTTAAGAGAGAAATTTGAATAACTTGAAAAGTTCAAGATCTTTAAACCTATGCTTGAGAATGAGACAAGTTTGAAGATTAAGTGTTTGAGATCAGATAGAGGTGGTGAATTCACTTCTGGTGAATTTAATTCTTTTTGTGAAGAACATGGAATAAGAAGACAATTATCTACACTACAAACCCCTAAACAAAATGGAATTGTGGAAAGGAATAATACAACAGTTGAAGATGTTGCTAGAACAATGATGCTGGAAGGAAATATCCCTCATATCTACTAGAGAGAAGCTGTGAGTACTGTTGTGTACATACTCAACCAGGTACAAATCAAAGGTGATACTGGTAAGACCCCTTTTGAGCTATGGATTGGTCAAAATCCCACTATTAAATACTTCAAGATATTTGGAAGCAAATGTTACATTAAGAGAGATGAAGAAATAGGAAATTTTGATTCTAGGAGTGATGAAGACTTGTATCTTTCTAGGTTATTCTTCTAAGAGCAAGGTCTACCGGTGTTACAATAAAAGATTAAAGAAAATGGTTGAAAGTGCAAATGTTAAGGTTGATGAAGACTTTGGTACACCATCCAGAACCTATGGATATGAATCTGATGATCAGAATGATAGTACAAATCAAGGAAAGAAAGATCAAACTGCAAATCAAGTGCAAATCAATCTGGAAAAATAGGAGAATAAAGGAGAAACTAGTGGAAACACAAAAGAAACTAAAGTTGAAGAACAACCTAAGAAGACTCTGAGGTATGTAATATTAAATCATTCAGAAGATCAAATTATAGGTGATAAAAAAAAAGGTTTCCATACTAGGATAAAGATTGCAGAAGAATATTGCTTAATTTCTAAGACTAGGCCTACTAGTGTTAATGAAGCATGTAAAGATGTGCATTGGGTTGAAGCAATGAAAGAAAAGTTAAAATAGATTGAAAATAATGATACATGGACTCTTGTTCCCAGACCTAAGGATAAGAATGTTATTGGAACTAAATGGGTTTTCAGAAATAAACTGAATGAGCAAGGTGAACTGATTAGAAACAAAGAAAGACTGGTATGTAAAGGATATTCACAAATGGAAGGAATTGATTTTGAAGAGACCTTTGCCCCTATTGCTATAATTGAAGTTGTAAGATTATTTCTTTCCTATGATGCTCACAAGGATAACAAAGTTTATCAGATGGATGTCAAATCAACTTTTCTAAATGGTGAATTGGAAGAAGTGTATGTTGAGCAACCTGATGGATTACAATTGACTGATAAGGAAGATATGGTCTATCAATTGAAGAAAGCATTGTGTAGACTTAAGAAAGCCCCTAGAGCATGGTATACCATATTGGACAAGTATTTGTTGAAGCTTGGATTTAACAAAGGTACTGTTGATAGTAATCTATATTTCAAGAATGATAATAAAGTTTTGAATGTTGAAGCCTTTGTTGATGAAGTTATTTTTGGAGGAGATGATGCCTCGTGCATGAAGTTTGCTAGTGAAATGCAAAATGAATTTGAGATTTCTATGATTGGTGAGGTGAAATTATTTTTGGGATTGCAAATTACTCAGTTAGATAAAGGGATATTTATATCTCAGTCCAAGTATGTGAAGGAATTGTTGAAGAAGTTTGGTATGGAAGATTCAAAGCTAGTTGGTACAGCCATGGTGACCAAATGCAAATTGACAAAAAAAGATGATTCTCCAAAAGCAAATCAGACAAGATATAGAACAATAATTGGTGGAATTTTGTACTTAACTCAATCTAGGCCTGATATTATGAATGTTGTATGTATTGTTGCAAGATTTCAATCTGATCCAAAGGAATCTCATGTGACTGTTGTGAAGAGAATTTTCAAATACTTGAAGGGAACTATTGATCTTGGCCTATGGTATCCTAAAGATTATTATCTTACTTTGAGTGCCTTTACTGATGCTGATTGGGCTAGAGATGTAAATGACAGGAAAAAGTACTAGTGGTGGAGCATTTTTCTTGGGTAAGAAGCTAATTTCATGGTTAAGAAAGAAGCAGAATGCCATTTCTTTGTCCACTGTTGCTGCTAACAATTGTACTCAATTCCTATGGATGAAGCATATTTTGAATGATATTAGAGTTGTATATGATAATACTATTGCTATATACTATGATAATTCAAGTTCTATTAACATTTCCAAGAATCCGGTGCTACATTCAAAGACAAACCATATATCTATCAAGTTTCACCTTTTGAGGGAGAAGGTAAGTGGAAAAGAAGTAAGATTGGAATATGTGCCTACTAAGGAGTGAATTGTAGATATCTTTACAAAGTTTTTTCCTAAGGATACTTTTGAGAATCTTAGAGAAAAGTTAGGGTTGATTATCCCTCCTAATCAGAACTAAGGATACAATGCAACTACATCAGTCTGTGCATTTCATAAACAAATTTTCTTTTGGATTGATGTTGTGGTGGCTGCTACTCAAGCGGAGTTGTCAGATGTTAAAAAATTCAGATATGCAGTTCAGAGCTTACAAATTCTTTGCCATTGATGTCAAAGGGGGAAAAGAAGCATATGAAAAAATGGTGATTATCTAGGGAGAAGAAATCTTGAGGAAGAGTTGAGGAGAAAATGAGTCAGATCCTAAGGGGGAGTAAGTGTCAAGGGTTAGTTGGGTTGATGGTGTTTTTCACATCATGTGTTGCCATCAATGGAAAAGCAGAATATTGTTAGATGTTGTGGTTGTCAGTCGTTAAGTGAAATTTAGTATGGTGGTATGTTTTCTACATTGAAGATCAAATGTTATGGACTAAAGGGTTTGTTGTTGAGTTTATCTAGTTTATTCACATCAAGTTTTAGATATTTGCATGAAAATTTAATCAAGTTATGAAGATTTTCATTTAGACAATTTTTTTGTTTCTTTAGTTAATGTTCCTAATTGAATATGAGGCTATTTTAGTTAGTTCAGTTGTTGTGGATGTTTCTAGATTTTTCTCTATCTTTGTTGCACATTCACATTGATCGTCATGATCGTGGTTGGCAATTTTCTCTTGTGTGTTCATATATTCCATGTTCCTAGCCAACATGGTGTGGATATTCAAGGAGAATTGAATTGAAGTGTTTGTGTGTTGAAAATGTTTATTTAGGTCCTCACTAAGTTATGGCCAAATTTGGTTGATATGCATTGATTATTATGAATGATTTGGGCTAACAGTTATATTCATTTTATTATTTCTTTATGGCCGACTTGTAGCAATGAAATTTCTTGTTGTGGATATATAAGAGTGGTTTTTTTTTCAAATTGAAGTGTGTGAGCATGTGTGTATGTGTGAATAATTTCCTAATCATTCGAAGGCAGAGCAAAGTGTGAAGAAAAGTGAAGAGTGAAGAGTTGTTCATGCACTTAACTAGAATTGTGATTAGGCATTAGTAGATGCTATTTAATTAGTTCAAATCCCTTTGGATGACTTTAATCTGAATCCTTTTGTAAGATAGTGTGTCTTCATTTGTAATTGAGTAGTGATCTCTAGGTAGTGCACCTAAATGCAAGTGCATTCCTCATATTTCATTTCCATTATACTTTTAACAGCGTATAATTTTTTGGACTAACCTCCACCATGGTTTTTCTTCTTGTAGACATCCAAATTTGACCACTCCCATATGGTCAAATTTCTCCCCTTTATTTGTCTATTTCATACTTCATCAATATTAATTAAATGATTTATTTAATTAATATTTCCTATTTTCCTAAGGTTTCTAAAGTATTTAATTTAATAATTAAATACTTTACCTTTCATCCCTTCCTCTCTAAATTAAATAAATACATCAATTCATTTAATTTAGTCATTTAGCCTTTTGAATTTAAATCAATTTTAAATTCTCTCTTTTCTCTCTCCTTGTCACATCCTCCATAATCCTTTTCTAATCTGGATTAGTTTAATTAATCCATGATTAGGATGTGCACACCCTTAATTAGGATTAATGTCACATGCTCCATATTTCCCCACTTGTTTGCACAACCTTAATCCAATCCCTATGCCATTTCTAGTATGTCCTCCAAGTCAACCTATCATAAGTACTTTCTTTATTTAGCCTTGACCTCTTCCCCATGTGAATTAAAAATTCACATTTATTCCTCCAATGCTTTCCTCTTCCCTATGGACGTTGTTGGGAAATTCCAAATCCTCTCATAAGTCACATCACTCACATTGGACAAGGACCTCCTTTCTGAGGACCTTGTCTTATCCTCAAGGTACTTCCAATCATGTGCATTTAAAATTAAAATTTATTATCCCAACAACTTCTCTCTTCCCCATGATGATTAGTGAGAAATTATAAAATTCCTCACTTGTCACCATCCTTCCACATGGGGACAAGAAATTCCTTTTCGAGGAAATATTCCCCTAATCCCAAGGTACTTGCAACTACCTCCAGCTCACATGTTCTTTTTCCACCTCCCTTTCCACATGGCAAGATGTGAGGGCTTGTGAGTCCTCAACTCACGATAGCCCTTCATCTTGCCCATGTTGACTAAAACCTAGACATTCAATTCTCTAGAGGCTCTTCCCCTAAAATAGAGGATTTGGTCTCATTTTTCACAAAAAATGCATTCATCACATTCAAGCATCCAAAGACTTTCTACTCTATGTGTATAGTGGCCAACATAGTATAGCTTTTGTGATCACTTAGAGGTGCAGTGAAGATGATGGAGAGCATCCTATCGCTTTCCATTCAAGGACCCTAAAGGACGATGAAGCCAGGTATAAATTTGTAGAGAAGTAGGCCTTTTCCATTGTCAAAATTTTAAATAAATTCAAACACTTGGTGGTTTCCAATAAGATCTCTATTCTCGTAGCACATCTGAGTGTGCGGGAATACACCACAAAAGGAGAGATAACAGGAAAAAGGGGAAATTGGATAACCAAGATCCTAGAATATGATGTGGACATTAGGACAACCAAGTTGGTTTGAGGAAGAGGTCTATGTGAGTACATTGCATAGGAATCAAATCCCAGAGTTAAAAACGAGACTGATCAAGTCTACTCAGACCAATTTGAATCCAAAGAGTCTTGGGTGGTTGATCAGACACAATATATGCAGAAGGGATATTATTCAACTAGTCTTCCACTTCATAAAAGAAGGTACTACCGACTACAAGGCACCAAGTATGTATTAATTGAGGGTGTGCTATTTAAGAGAAATTATGATGGCATACTACTCTGATGTCTCAAAAAGCTATAGGCGTAAAGAGTTCTCAATGGATTCCATCACAGCTCTAAAGGTGGACATTTCTCTGCTAAGACTAGTGCTTTAAAAATCATGTGAGTGGGATATTACTGGCCCTCTATGTTTGTCGAAGCACATCATTTGGTGCAAAAGTGTACCAGTGCCAATTTTTTGTTGGATAAAGAAAGAATTCAACTCTGCCCCTAAGCCTAATTGTAACTGAGGAACCCTTTGCTCAATGGGGTTTGGATTTTATCATAATGATAAATCCTATTTCCAATGTTGAACATAAGTGGATCCTCATGGCGACTGACTACTTCACAAGGTGGACAGAGGCCATAGCCCTAAAAAGTTCCATAGAAGGGGAAATTGTTAATTTCCTTGAAGAGCTAGTAGCCAGGTTTTGCCCACCCAAGACCATCATATACAAAAATGCCTGAGCCTTTGGAGAATCAGGAATGTCAGATTTTGTTGTTAGACATGGAATTTTACTCAAGACTTCATCAAATTATTACCCACAAGAGAACAAGTTAGAAGAATCAACCAGCAAAAACCTAATTAGGTTAATCAAGTGTATTGGGTCAGAATGAAAAAGGGACTGACACAAACACCTATGAGCTGCTCTATGGGAAAATTAGGTTACTCCCAAGAAAATTATGAAGAATTCCCCCTATGAACTAGTGTACGAAAAGGAGGTAGTGCTACCTATATCCATAGAAATCCCCACCTTTCAACTATTGAAAGCCCTAGAAATTGAGGAAAGTGGCAGAATGGAAATACGGCTAGCGAAGCTCCTCAAGTTAGAAGAAGACAGAGAAAAGACCCATGACTCCATGATAAATCATCAACAAACAGTGAAGCACTGGTTTGAAAAAAGGACTTCTAATCCACAATTCAAAGAAGAGAGTTTAGTGCTAAAGTATGACGAGCACACTGTAGAACTAGGGCAACACAAAATTTGAAGCACTATGGAAGGGAACCTTATGAATTAGCATGTGCAAGGAAAAGAATGTGTACGAACTAGTAGAAATGGAGGGAAATGCTTTAGATATACCAGTGAATGGTATTTTTCTGAAGTTATTCCATTAGAATACACATTTATTTAAAAAATTTAACAATTATGTACCATATGTAAGAAAAAAATTGTAAATATTCTTTAATTTTGAGAATAATCCATCTAAAAGAACACCAAAGAAATAAAAATTTGTATTATATCATATTCATTGAAAATTTACAATATGATGCATGGCCCAAGGCTCAAATTTAAACATGAGGCTCTCTCGAGAAAACTCAAAAAGGGTAGTAAGAAAAAAGAAGCAAAAGGGAGAAAACAAGAAAAAAATAGTAAACACCTCCAGCCATTGAGAATGAAGCAAAAAGGGATCATTATCGACTTCTTCTTCTTCTTCTTCTTTTTCTTCAAGTGTAAAAAAGGGGCTAACACACGACACACATGGGCTAAACAACACATACCTAGGGTCTAGTTGTTGTGACTCTGCACCATGAAGTCGAAGTGCTTCCTCTAGGCGAGTCTTAGAATGTGCTCCACTCCATACTCTCACAAAAGAAAAGTGGTTGCTAGCTGAGAAGAGCAGTGGTGCATCTCAATGTCCATAGTACGAAATTCAGAGAGGAAGGGAAACCAAGGTACATCTATTCCAGAGTCCACGTGCCTACAAAGATCCATGGTGTTTGGTATGCCAACACTGGGGATAACTACTTGCACTACCTTGCCAAGAAAAGTGTCAAACATCTAGTGGTACAACTCAATTATCATGGGCTTGGACACATTCAATTCTCGCAACGAGGCCACAAAGTGAGAAAGCATGTTGTAGTTGCTCTCGAGCTAGTTTTCATCATTGATAAAGTCTGTGTCAACCACCCACCTAAATGCAACCATGATAAGGTGGTCGCATTTCTTCACCAGACACTTAATTTGGTCACTAGTGACCTCTCCCACAAATCAATATTGTGGCCTCCATGGGAGGAGCCGAATGGGAGAGCCTAAGCCACTAGACATCCCGATAAGCAGTGAAAGATGGTAGAATGGGAAACAGTGAAAAGCTTGCTAAACTTAAGAGAGAATATTTTTGAATGAATGTTGCAAAAGGTGGCATAGCTATATATAGAAAGGTGAGCTAGTGAACTCAACCAATAGAAAGTCTATTTTTGACTGAACAACAATGGGAAAATTTGAAGGAAAAATGGAGAAAGATAGGTAAATTGTACGGATAATTTGACAAAATACCTTCAGAAATAAATTTAGGCGTTGAGAGTAAATGATATTGTATTTCGATCATCGACATGTGTCTTGTAACATCATCAGCACCAACCAGCTTACTAATGAGAAAAGACATGGATTAATGTGCTAAATCTCTAAAAAAATTATGGTCACGTCTTTTTAAGAGTACCTTGTATCACCTCAGCACGTTTCACATAGTGAAAAGCATGCTTTTCGAGACAATGAGTTTATTTGATAAAAGGATGGTGGAGGGAATGTACTAATTCCATCCTCATGGCATTTTGTACATTCCTGAGGGACATAATCCATATGTATCACCTCAGTGGAAGCATTTAATGGTCTAGCTGTAGTGGCATAGCCTTAACTGCATGTACGAGTGAGAATTAATTGCACTCAAAAATAGATTTCTCCAAAGAAGCAAAAGGAAAGTGGTCATTATCCATAAAGAAGCTCTCTACAACTTTCTCATACAACCATGGTGGAAACATCAACCTCTGGCAGAAAAGCCATAGCTTCAAACATAAGACTTCATTATGCCAATGTTTTTGGGCAAAACTTGTTTTCCAACACTCCAGCAGTAGAAGAATGACCTTTTGATAACTGTAGAAGGGTCCAACATGATAAACACATCAAAAAGAGGTAGTGCAAGACATCATTGATAATGTTTTCAGCCCTTAGTTATCAGCTAACCCTAAAAACCTTAGGGAAGGTGCGTTTTAGAGGATGTTGGAGCATGAACTGTTAGAAGGTTTTGCATTTTGACTCTAGAATTGTGGCCTGCCATACTTTATGCTACCTATTGTACATCCATGCTTGAATTTGGTGGATGCATGTGCGAAGAAGTTTAACAGAAGCACAAAGGTCATTGAGAGCTGAGGGGTCAAGATTACCGTTTCTTCCACAGTTATACGAGATATGTTGTGAATCCCTACAAGTTGGGGTGCCAAACATTTTGATGAAGAATGGATGAATGTCCTAGGAGAGGACATGTTTAGGAAAAAAAAATTATGAATATGATACCAAGGAAAGGCCACAGAGAGGGCAGATTCACTAGCCTCTTTCACCCAAAATTTTTAAGAAGGATACATAGTTTGTATTCTCAATGTTGGTCTAGGTTTTTGGCCATGATGATGATGAGGATTTATGCTCAAATGAGAAAAATTCCATAGGTACAATGATTTTCTGAGATAATAGCTGGGAACATGAGGGAGTAGTTGAAGAACTAGAATAATGAGTGTATATTTAGGTATTCTTCTATTCTGGCTCATTTTCTTTTACATCATAATTTTGAGTAGCTGGCTAGGAATGTACTAGTATCTAGGCTAGATGAAAGGGGTTGTCTCCAACTAGTTTTTTTATGGACCCTTGTGCTTTCAAGGATAGGGGATTATCGATTTATAGACAATTTTCTCAAGCCAGTACTCTAGGATTTGTTGCCTTGCCCCATTGGTCATTTTTATCAAGAGGTTATGGAATGGATAGGCAACCCGCCAACCCCACTAGAGTTTTCCTAGGTGAGGACTTCAAATTCAGTAGATTTAATGGTTTTCTAGGGAAGCGTTCTAGCTCCCTAGATTTGTAACAGACAAGTTCTTTGCATTGGAGGCATGTCATCAAGTTATCGTCATTGACTGGATTTATGATGCTGGGAGGAACAAAATAAAGCTCTATGACCTTCCTCTTATAATTGATAAGAGTCACGTAATACTTACTAAATGGAAGGTAGAGGATGATATCACAAATTTACTGGTGGCCTTGTGCTTGGTCCTCATTTCTGACAAGTGGAATTATAATCTAAATGGGATTTATAGTTTGAGGCGCAAGGTTCAGGATTATTTCCACAGAAGAAGGAACCCAAGCTAGGAGAGTGAAAATATACGTTGACCTAGCTCATATTCTAGAAGAGTAGCCAAAATGGTTAAGTTTCTATGAGCCATAGGTAGCGTATCAGAGGAATCTTCTGATGGGAAAATCTCTCAACGCACAGCTGAGGTGCAAGGGATGGTCAGAAAGGAAAAAGGTAGATTTCTAGAGATTCCAACAAGAGATAAGGTGCCCAGGTGCCTCATTCGTTAACTTTCAGCCTCTCGATGATGAATTCAAAGAGTTATATGATAAACAGGCTGATTCTCACAACAACCCAAAAACAACCCATGAGATTGATGAGGAACAACCTCCACCTCAGGTTGCTAGGCCTTGGGAGTCTGATAGTCAGAGAGACTCGAGGCAAAGGGATTCACAAGATCCATCTACCTTCGATGCCCAAAGTAAAGGTAAAAGGACCCAATGTTCTCCAAGAGGATCCCCAACCACCACTAAAGGCCAAGTTTTAGAGGGATCTATTGCCAGAGGATTGGAGCTTGTTAGTTCTGGTCATACAAAATGAAGAAGGATTCAAGATTTGGTTTCCCCTAATGTATCGACACAACAAGAAGAAGTGGAGTCTACATTGCAAAATGTTCTGACCACTACGACTTAGGTAAGTTTCACTCCCCCTCTTCTTCATGTTTCTGTGTCTTTGGTAAATCCTTTGTCCTCAGATCCCACACTAGTAATCCTAAATGCACCCCCTATCATTTTTAATGAAACCACTAAAACCACCTCGCATGCTGGAGGAGCATTGTCTGTCATGGTCGTTGTTGTGTCTTTAATCACCCTATCAAGGTCCCCCATTGAAACAGCTAGTACCACCTCTTTACCTATCACTCCTAGTCCATCTACTTCTAGGAAGATACCTCTCCATCAGCCTATTTATGTGTCCAGCCCTACTAGTTTTTCCCCTACTCAATTTGGTGTCCCACCCTTTTCCATGATCATGCTACCTTTTGCATCCTTTCATTCTCACATATATGAAGTTTCCCCTACCATCACACTTTTTAGAAAATCCCCTAGTGCTTCCATTGCAATGTAGAGCATTGATGTCCCTCAAACTCTTCAGGGTCATTTTGATGCTACTAAGTAGGCCTAAAAGGCCCAAAAGCAGAAAATATTATTGAAGAATGTTGAGAAGCTTTCCAAAAAAAAAATTGAAGCTTGCTTCAATGAGGAGTGGAACTCTTTGCTTAATACTACAATAAAGCCACTCATCACCAAACCCAAAGGGAAAATGCAGATGGATGACTATAACATTCATGCCCTAGGCCTATATTTGAATGAAACTCACCTATGTGAAAAGGTGGTATATGCTAACTATGAGAGGTTAGACAATAAATTAAAGAAGCACGAGGTAGAGTTGACAAATGTAAAATAAACCATAAGCAGACCGTAGAATGAGATCTGAGATGTGTCATATATCTCCTTGTGTTAATCACATGAGCAATCACAATATCTTTGCATCCACAACAATCAAAGAACCTATCAACTCATATATTTAAAGACAAATTGTAACAATATCTTTGCATAGAAATACCATAAAGTTGACCTACTATCAATTTTTCATTAGTACTACCTTATTGCATTAGCATTGTCTTACATACAACTTGTGTCAAGTCCTGCAAGCATGATTATTTCATATTTGAGACAAAATTTGTACTACATAGTTATAGCATCAGTAAACTGTTCTTTATCACTCCATGAAAGAACAACAATCAAAACCTTTGCAAACCAATAAGAGCATTATGTCACTAGAAAAGTAATCCAAAGTGTAAGCTCTATTATTAGAAAGCATCAAAATAAAATTGTCACCACACACTTTCCAAGATATTTAGGTTCAAAACAAGTAGATATTATTGTTATACCAATACTGTCATGAATCCACTATTAAGAAGATGAACCAAATTAATCTGAAAATTCTTGTAGAAACAGTCACCTTGGATTGTGATGTCAAATGTTCACAATGCATATCTACTACACTTTTCATTGACTCTCAACATTTATCACACATCAACAGTATAAGCTTGTCACTGTGGAAACAATTGTGTTGTCCACTATCCACTATTAGTAGACCCGACAATCATAACATTTAAAAAAAATGAACTAAACATGCTCTATCAAAGCAAGGACACAATACAATAGAACTATGTTGACATGGAAATGCATTGTACTATATACTATCATCTTTTAACCTTATAAATGTAGTTGTTAACCCAAATCATATCTAGGTTTGAACTGTTTTAACAATTCTCAAACCTTCAAACTGTGTGAACATGTGAATCCAAAATTTATACACTAACATTTGATGTATAGACACAAAGGCCATTAACCTAATGTATATGAATGTCAAAGTCCAAAATATAACAATATAAGGACTGGATTAGCCTTGATCTGAAATACCAGGGTATGTGTAGGATCATCATGGAAAAAATAGGCCCTTAAGTGGAAAAAAATTTAGAAAAATTAGAGTTAGGCAACTTGACGTAAAAATTTGAATAATTTATCTATATTATTTCAAAAATATGTAAGAATAGAA
The DNA here is from genome assembly GCA_007258455.2 of Sequoia sempervirens. Taxonomy (NCBI): domain Eukaryota; kingdom Viridiplantae; phylum Streptophyta; class Pinopsida; order Cupressales; family Cupressaceae; genus Sequoia; species Sequoia sempervirens. Next base: position 33,390,161 of record VDFB02072274.1, read on the forward strand.
TCTATAGAAAATCGAAGTAGTTTCTAAACTATAGGTTTGTTTAAAAAGAAAAATCTATTTGGTGAAAATTCAAAATTTCAATGCAATAGTACTTAAATTTCAAGGAAAAAATAAGAAGTAGGTGTTTGTCTAACCACCCTAACAACAATAAAATGATAATATTTTTTTATAAGATTTTAGATATAAGTAGAGGACTAATGTCCCGATGTGATGCATATTTTTTTGTAATTTTTTTCCCAGTAAATAATTAATTATGAATTTTTTATTACAACTTTTAAAAAATATTAAAAACTCGTATGTCTAACCACCTTAACTTGGTCAAAAATTAATGAAATTTTTTATTTATTTTTTTAATCCTATAGTATGTGAATCATAGAATGTGATGCATGTTTTGGATTCAAAAAATGTGATACCATTTGAAAGCTATAGATTTTTTCAATCAGCCTACCAATCAGGACTTTAGTCATAATTTCAATAGAAAATGAATAATAATTACTTATTAAATTCAAAGTAAAGCATAATTTATATTGGTGGAAAGCTGAAAATATCCTTTAAAAACTCTTTTCATTTCATCAATTTTGGGTAAAAAAAAGTCATCAGTCACACACCCATTATATTGACACTTTTTGTCCCATCATGATCCTACACATACCCAACACTATAAGAAGTATCATATGAACTCTTGAATTAAATGTTGTCAAGAAACAACACACCTTCTAAACTTCCTAGGGTAAGATATAAAACATTTAACAACTCCCCCTAACTTCGTGCTTCTCTTTATGCACTAGTAGAGGTCTTTTGTGCAATATGCACAAGACTTAATTCATCCTTCTCTTGGTTTTCCTTTCTTCTCCAAACCTTCTTAACCCATATCTTCTTCTTGTCCAAGGTATCTGCATGTTGTTGCTTCGTCAAGGTATTTTTCCTTTTGTTATGTCTAGATGACCTCAACAAATGATTTCTATAAGACTAAGCTCTATGTCCAAAACAGTTACATCTATAACACATGAAATTATGATTTGAACCAAAAGAATGATAACTTCTTCTAGGAATTCTATAAGAACTTACATTACCATTCTTATCATTCCACCAATAGTTAATTGCTACATGACCAACTTTGTGACAGGTATAACATATAGTGCCATGATTCTGATTTGACAAAGTATAAGTACTATTTCCCTTATTCCATCCATAATTATTTATGGCATAACTTTCACAATCTCTAACCCTATGTCCATAAACATAACATGAATAGCAGTAACCATGGAATTGAGAATAATTTTACCTTATTGATTGACACTTCCTAGTAGATGAGAAACCTATGAATCTGTTAACAACCTTGCTTTTTGTCTCTGAAGCATGATAGTTCAAGTCTATTTTATTCTTAGGAGTTTGCCTAACCCTAAATTTTTTTCCATAAGTTGTTGCAAAGACAATCTCCTTTTTAGATTCATCTTTGACACCAAAAATTTGTCCTTTCTCAAACCCTAAACCAAAGTGATCACTGGAATGATTTTGCTTACTCAGCATATCATCAAGAGCTTTAGTTCCTTTCTCAATTTTTTGTAATTTGATGTATTCCAGACTTTTCTTTAAATTGACAATCTCACCTTCAAGATTTTGAAACTCAACTACTCTGAATTCTAAATTGGTTCTAGTTACTTTTTCTATCCTTTTGCTCACTTCACTTTTTATTTTTAGTTTTGAAATTAGATTATTTGTATCATTAGATAGAGAATTTTCTTCTACTCTCTTTTAAAAAAAAAACAAGTTCTTTTTCTAACTTATTACACATTTATTATTTCTCTTTCAACTTGAACCCCTTTTCCTCTTTAGCCTTTTTCCTTTCTAACACTTGATTATTTAGAAATTCAATAATTTTTTCAGATTTACCATAGTTTTATTTTAATACCTTATTAGTATCAATGTTCTTTTAAATTTGTTCCTTGAGTTCCTAATTTTTCTCATTTAAGCCTTTCAAGTTCCTCTTAGGTAGCAAGCAGTTCTCCTTCCAAATCATCCTCAAACTCATCGCCTTCACATTCCTTTTCACCAAATTCTTGTTCAAAGTCACTTACTAAGTGATCTCCTTCTTCTCCAACTATAGGATCACTCTTAGTATCAACTGGCAGGGGTATTTCTTGAGACAAAACTTCACTAGACTTGACAGGGATTGGTTGATCAACTTTTTGTTTGACACTAGTGGTTTTCTTTTAACCTTTGTTTCTTTTGCACTTAGCCACAACAAATACTCCATGACCAGGAAAACCTAAGTTGGTTAGAATTATGCATGGGTATGGCTCTGATACTACTTGTTGGAGTATGGAAAGACGCTGAGAGTGGGGGGTGAATCAGTGTCTCATAGACAGACCTAAAATTTAAACCTTTTAAACTTTGACAAATACGTTTAGTTCAAATATACTTTCTATTGATAATAGAGCAGAGTAATCACTTTGAGAGCATTCATGAAAAGAGGTAAAAAAAGCTATGACACCATTAACTCAGTTCATTTAGACAACTTATGCCAATATAACTTGTGTGATATATCGTGCACTTGCAAAAGATGTGACTGACATTGTTTAACAATCAGAGCATGATGAAAAAATACGTGCAACTCATAAGACTATGTACATGAACACCAACATCATTGAATCACTTTAAGACCACCAAATTTCAATATAGCTTTATGAGACACTGCAACAACTGTGCAACTAAATGACATATAATAAGCATTGAAACAATAGAGAGCTTTAGTACATTATGACAGATTGAAACATAACAATATTGAACTATGAATCAGTGAAAGAACATGTGATGTGATAGAATAAATACATTTCATCACAACATGCAAAACATGTTTGGTTAAACAGAGCTTTTAAAACATTTTGCAACATATGAGTATGAAAGTACTTGTAATAGTAGAATACATTAACATTGTACAAATAAGAATTGATAATAGACATTAATGCACCTGATAACTTATGAAAATAATATAGACATGAAAAAAAATCACACAAAATCATCACATAACACCTTATATGTCTTGAGTGGAAAACCCTCAAGGGGAATAAAAATAACTTGAAAAATATATCACTTTATTCAGACAGAGCACCAACTCTACAAAGTTCAGGAGCACCAACTCAACACAATTCAAAAGCACCAACTTCCAGAGATACAAGAGCACCAACTCCAATGTTGCAGGAGCACCAACTCCACAAAATCCAATGTATATAACCAATCCATGTTCTATCAATACCCTAATAATGCAAATTAGCATTCCTAGTGCCTCAATAGAAAACTATGAAAAATAATTTTCAATAAGCACATAGGACGATGTTATATAAGACTGATAACATCTCCATTTGATACCACAACTAACATTATTGTAAAGATTACAAAATAGTTCTCAATGTAAACACTGTTAAAAAGTCACTTTTCAAGATTTTCAAGACTGAACAATGTACCAATGTATCTCAAAAATTTCTTAGAAAAATGTATGTCTATAATTTCCCTCTTCAAGTAACAAAGTCACTGACAAAATGTTGTCATTTTATAATCACTAAATAGTCTTTCAGAATATAGATTCAATAACTATTTATCCAACTCGGGTTTGAGTTACAAGAGAAGAAACCCTAAGATTTTTTAACTAAATCTATGAAAAGTTTAAGCAAGAATCATTAACATCTACAAACCCTATTACAAACCGAAAAGAAAATTGTTGGAAACCAAAAAAGGGTTTGAATAATAACCAAAAAATTGTTAACCCCTTTAACCACAATCTTTGAACCAAGATTTTAATCATAGAACCTGTAAGGGTTTATCCTTGAACAAAGCAATTACAGTTAACATTATAATTTTCAAACATCTAAGAAATGATATTATCTTTTTGAGCATAAAAATAGTTTCAACCTTTAGAAAAAATAATCCTTTTGTTATTCTTAACAACTTCCTTAACATATTGTCTCAAGGCCCATAAGCATCAAGAGGGTTTTTGCATTATTTGATTATGCTAGAAGAAAACTAAACAAATACCATAAAGATCTATTGATAAGTTTCATTACTACCCAACTCTTTGTAGGAACATTGCACTACTGGTGAGTGGCTCATCTATTTGTTTATGATACTTGTTATGTAGAAGTATTGCTTGTTGTCACAAAGGCTAATGGGGCAAGTGGGTATAGTGAATGACATATGCTATGTAACCCACAAACATGGAACATTTGAAGCAAAGAAGTAGGTGGCTAATGCAATAAACGAGAATTATCCTTAGAAAAACAAGAATAAACACAAATAAAACCTAGCACTCGCATACTAATGAGTGGCTTGCCTGTGTTTCTATAATAAATTTTCGCAAGCATCCAAAGTTGTAAAATTTATGAATGTTATTTGTTTTTACATTTTATGCATACTGCTTTAGTATGCATTCACAACTTGCTTACCCACATTTGTCTCCACAAATATTTTCCCACAATTTTCCTCCATAATCGAAAAGACCTTTCTCAAATTTTGAAGACATATAATGCATTAACTATGTATTTATTGCTTGAGAAGCCACCATCCTATCAGGAAAGCTTGCAAAATTTGTATTTAACATTTAAATTTTTGCAAAAATTTATCACATTGGCCTTTTTTTTTGCAAATTTTATCATGTGCTTCTATGTTTCATGTTTATGAATAACATTCTATATGTCATGGACTATGCTCATTTGTCTAATTTTTCTTTGTGACAGAAACCATTGCTTGCAATTGAAGTCGAAGGAAAAGATCTATATGACTGCAAATATTTTTTGTTGTTGAACAAGAATCTAGAAGATCAGATTTTCATATCATTCTTCTCCTTTCTTTCCAATTAATTTTAAGTCTTCCAATGTGTTTAAAAATTATTCCTTGGAAGATTTTTCAATAATAAAGGAGAACCCTAGTTCAAGAGTCTAATAATTCATAAACGTGAAACAATTTTTTGTCCACAAGCAAGTTAGTTTTGCAATGAGAGTTATGCATAATTAGAAGCATGTGATATGCAGTCCATACACAATGTTTCACTCTGTACACCGATCAAATTATATAATTTAACTATATTTTCTCATATTTGTTTTGCTACTCACTGCATTCGTCCTAATATTCATTTGCTTGTAAGAAAATTAGAAAAATAGAAGTACATTATAAAATTTGAAAAGTATCTCTAATGCATCGTAAAGCAGTGAATACATATTTAATGCATAAAATATTATGCCAATACTGCTATAGTTGTTGGAATTTCCTTTGATATGGTCAACTGGTGAGGAAAATTCAATAATCTAAATATATGCAATTTTATTTCTATAGTAAGTTTTGGTTGACCAATTTTCTGAGTAACACAATGCTTTTTTATCCTAGGTTTGTAGTCTATTACTAAATAGGTTGTTAGCCTTTAAAATAATTTTTTTATTAAAGTTAGTTAAACTTTTTTCATTAGTTTTGTTGATTTGTATTAGAAATCAAGGAAAAATGTCCCCGTACTTCTCTTCTCTTGCAACAATAGGTTTTTCTTGCTGTTACAAGCCCTGACAGTGGAAATTTGTACAGTATCTAGCATATGTTATGCAACCAATAAACATGGAAAAATTGAAGCCAAGGAGTAGGTTAAACACAAATTAGATAGGATTTTTCCTTAGGCTAATGCATCCTACAGTAGTAAATGCATTAACCAATTTCCTAAGCAAAGAAATTCCTTTTTATGACTCACTGAGCCTTCTAATCTCTTATTAAATAAGCTCTTAACCTATAAGTTAAACTTTTTATTAACTATTGGAGATTTTTCCCGACTTTTTTTGTAATGCCCCCACCATGAAACCTTAGAGGACAACACACTAAAACCTAAAATGAAACATTTTTTTTTTTTAAGTTTAATATTCACATGATTATAAATGAAACATTAACAAAAAATCTAGCCTAAGTCCTCTAAATCCCGCAACTATGCTACTTAATTCCCATTAACTAAACTAGCAAGAACAAAAAATGTTCATTACATTAAACCGATTCCATCAACAATATGAAATTACATCTAATCATCTCATTTAATTAAACAATCAATATGATACAACCATAACATGTATTCAATAGAGATAATTTAGAATCAATACATTTAACTAACATATACCATAACATCTTTTCCATTGTCCATTACATAAGAGATTTCAACATCTATTTACATCATTACAATGATACATCTGAACAACAATGTTTCCTTGTATACATGTGAGGAGAGTACATCAAAAGTGAGATACATGATACAATAGATTTATGATTCAATACAAGAACATGAATAATAATCCATAAGAACTAGTACAAGTGCAAAAGTCTTCAAATCCAAGAGAAGTCACCACAAACACAAACAAGGAGAGGGAACCCAATGGAGTACAAGGCACATTCCACCCGACCATATGGAACCCTAAGGTCCACTCCCCATGCTAGGAGATAGCAAAGGATCCCACCATCACAGTGACAACAAGGTGACAATCAATTGACTTAACAAGACTATAAGGGATTCCAACATGCAAAGTACAACATATCATTACACAACGGTGACACCGCTTCTAGAGGCATACACATACATCAAATGGAATAGAAACCAAGGAAATGTTAGGTTTCAGTAGGAGAGAGTGTCATCGCATGGTATTGGCATGGGTTGTCCTGACAGTCTCTCACTGGATGCCGACCCCCATCTATGGTTGTCCTAACAGTCTCACATTAGATGTCATCCCAATAGGGTGACACATGCGGGAACAACTTCCTTTTGTGAACACAAGAAAATTGATCTTTCCAACTAGGCCTTCTCATTCCATCCTTAACATGATTGAGCACTACAGGCATGGGTTAGGCATCCACTTATCTTGATTATAGTGAGATTCTAACCAATCCCTATAGTTTATTAATTATGTTATCACTTGGTTAAGGAACTCCCACATTGGTTGTCCTAGATGCCTCTTTGTCCATTGACCCCCATTGAGAGCCACTCCCCCTTCTACATCTAGAAAACCCAACTAAATCAATAGGGCAATCCAACATGCTCAAATCACAAAACCACATGAACATACGTAAAGGCGAGGCATGTACCATTTCACACACGAAATCAACCATAAAAGCAAGTGAACAATACATGGCTAAAACCACCTCAATAAAACACTTCAAGTATCATATTAACCAATATTATAGGGTCATCACAAATACTTAGCCTACGACATGGTTTTCCAAGCCTTTGGAAAACTATAAATATCTACCTTACACAAAGAACCTCTCTATTCGAGCACAAATGATAATGTTCGATTAATTGGAAAATAACTCATAATACATCTTATAAGCCACAAATCCAACAATGCAACCATTGAATACATAATGAAGTTAATTTTGCTTCAAAATTATTGAAAATAATCAAACTAGAAGTCATTATTGAAATATCAAAATAATTATCAAACTTGCTTAATTATTAGATCCACAATTTGAAATAAATGATTTCACTTAATATTAATCACATGCATATAGATACATGTATGTATATATATATATATGTGTGTGTGTGTGTGTGTGTGTGTATGTGTGTGTGTGTGTTTGTATACATATGTACATATATATATATATATATATATATATATATATATATATATATATATATATATATATATATATACGTATGTATAATGTATAAATATATATACATTATACATACGTATATATATATATATATTTATATATATATACATTATACATACATACATATATATATACATATATATATATATATATATATATATATATACATTATACATATGTATATATATACATACATATATATATACATATGTATATATATATTTATTTATTTATTTATATAAAAAAGAATAAATGCATTTAAATTTACAGCTTGTTGTTGACAATCAATTATCAGAAAATTGCGTAAAAGAAATACATATTACTGTATATATATATATACATTATAGAATATACAAACCAAAATTATACATTTAATCGAATGATTAATATAGGCTACAAATCATGAGTTACGAGGTTTGTTGGCTCATGCAGTAACATCGACATCCAATAGAAATAAAGATTACCAGTTTTGCGTTTATCAATTCCATCGAATATAGATTTCATCAAATGTATTCCAATGTGTATGGTAAGACAGTGATAAAATCAAATATCAATGCTTAATTTAAATAGCAACAATGAACACAAAACATTAACACCATTGATGGGAAACAACAGTTAGCCCTTGATCAAATCAAACAAAAAACTATGGTTAACTGTGAATTTCCTATGCACTGGTATTAACTCTAACATGTCTGCTATTTTTATATAGCTAAGTGAAGCTATAGCCACCAATTTTCTTACATAGATAGAAAGGCTTGAATCCAGTGAATCCTATTCAAAGGAAAGGCATAAACAAATAAATAACAACTACCTTATCCATTGCTTCCAATCAAACGCCAAGATGGAACTCAAAGATATAAGAAGTTTCATTCCAGTGACAAGAACAAATTAAATACTAACTATCTTCATTGAATTGCAATTATGTTTAGTTGATAACCATTGAAGCCTACTGGAAATTGTAAAGAATAACACAAGAACCTTGAAGATGCACATGCAACTAAAAAGAGTTGCTTAAAAGATCACAACCAAAATTGGGAAAAATACATAACACTCACAAATTTAAGAAATTATTATTTTGCTTCAAGTAGCACAATCACACAATAATCGTTCTTAGAACAACTTTAAAATTCAGAAGAAATTGCGGAACTTGGTATAATTTGAGTCACTAAGATGAAAGTGTTGTCGGGTTTGAATTCCAGTGCAGCTCCAATTTTCTTTCAAAGGGTTCAATTTGCAAACTTGCAGCTCCTAACTCTTCTAAATCCAACAACCTCTATAAAAATCCCCAAATTCAAGTTCCCAAAACCCAAAAGAAACTTTTTCCAAAACTAGAAAAAAATTTCACAGCAGTGTTCCAAGATTAGTTTTCAGAAAATAACCAAAAAGCCCCTCTCTTAGTTATCCCTAACTAATTTATTTTCCACACTATGTAGCTGCATGCATTTAATTATTTTATTGTTATTTTTCCCCACTACCAACTGCCACTAATTAACATTATCTTTTAATAATCTAACACACTTTAATATTTGCACACAATAGATTAAACAATTACAATGTTTAGTTTATAATTTAATCCTTCATAAAGTTTGTTTGCACAATCACAATAATTTAACATATTTATTTAAATATTTATGTATTAAACCATAAATTTAATTTATTAAAATCAAATAAATACTTTAATAATATTTTATTTAATCAAGACTTCAATTATAAAAAATATTTTATTTAATTATTCCAAAGCCCTTTTAATTTCAATAATCTTTATTTTAATGTAATAATTAAGAAAAAATCAGTAATCATGAACATTACTCAAACGAACACAATGTCAAGCAATACCTGACTGCAAGGCAAAAGAAAAAGAAAAATGAAAACAACATCAACAAAACGACTCAAACTGACCACACAACAGGGAATGGTAAATGGACACTCATCCTCGTCAAGGATGATGGCACAATGTAGGGGACCCAATACTATCTTTCAATCAACAACTCCATTGGAATTAAATCATGCTCAAACCTCACAATTTAGATGGATTCGATGCATGGTACCTACAATCTACAACAAATCACATAGTCAAACATGTACATAGACAAGAAGTCAAACACACCGTGAAGGGAAAATCGTAGCATCACAGGGCACTTGCAAGCGAGTGATGTGACCCTATTCACATTCACGAATACATCAACACACAATAATTAGACATCAAATCATGATAAGAACATACATATAATAATCACATAATACTCATATCAATGATAACTTACACAATCAATTAAACTAATCTACTAAGCATGTATAAGCATAAACATCAGATACAAGAATGTCATCGAGTAACATCATAATTATGCATTAAAGTATCATAATATCTAAGTATCATCAAATAGTATCATAATGTCCAAATACAACCAAGTAATTATCAAAAGAAGAAGAAAACTGAGGAGCACTACATCCTCCCCCCTAGGACCAGGCTTACTCCTAGAAGCCTGCAAATAGACATGGGTGTCCTCTCACATCCTACCAAGGAAATAAGGACTCAAAAATAGGATCCCACTGGACCTAAACCTACTTAGTGTCTTGATCCCTTAAGGTGAGTCTCTTGTGCTCCAAAATGTCCATGAACTCCATATTCAGCTGCCTTTCCTCTACCTAAAGCATCTTCTATTGCACCCTGATATTTAGCTTGGTGGTTATCAACCACTACAAAAAATCTATGTGATCTCCCTCCATCTCCTACTATTAGCTCTGAAGCGGTCAATCTTTGGCTAAATCTAGATGTGCCCTTCTGAGGACATAGTCTTACAATGTGACCCTACTGACCACAAGAGAAACATTGTGTGCCTCTACCAAAACCCCAACCACCTGAGGGGGCACTAGACTGCAAAAACTACCTCCACTAACCACAGAATAAGAGCATTGTGTTGGTTGAGATGATACTACTGAGCTCACTGCCAACTTTGATCTTTCCTTTTCTAGAACCTACTACAATACTGAGATTGAGAGTTCCCAAGTTTTGACTGGGAGTGTTGCTAATGCTGCTCACCTTTAGTGGATGCTTGATGGCTCTTGGAGGAACCCATAGCCTGAGATGGACCACCCTGAGATTCAATACTAGCTGGAGGTGCACTACCAATCTGTACACATGTCTATCCACTTAAAGTCATAGCCAAATTATCCTCAACTATCTGAGCTTTCTCCATATCCACCTCCATAGTTTTCAGCTCAAACACATGAACACCTCCACTGATACTGGCATTCAAGCCCCTGATAAAGTGTTGCAAGTTAACATACCCTCATCATCACCTATGCTAGCATACTACTTGAGCTCATAAAATATTTGCTCATATTTCTCAGCTAACATTGCCATCTATCTCAACTCATGGAACTCATCCATGTGATGTTGATGCCAATGATTAGACAAGAACTGAGCTCTAAATTTCTCTAAGAACATCTCCCATGATACTGAATCTATATCCAAATGGAGCTTCTGCTCCTCCAAACGCCACCACATGGAAGAAAAACCTCAGAGATGCATGATAGCACACCTAGCCTTGGTATTGCTACCATATGGATACATAGTGAAACACCTATTCAGATCAATTAACCAAGTCTCTACCTCCAAACCACTACCAGTCCCATCAAATGTAGGAGGACTTGCTTGTAAAAGGTCCCTCATATGTCCAACCATTATAGACTTCTGCTCAACTACAATCTCTCTCCTCTTGGGAGATCTCTCTCTCTCTAACCACCAACTGTTCACCCTCCTATCTCGTACCGAGATGGGCAAGAACCTCCTCAAGTAAGTGATACAACTATGCACCCTCCAACCCTGGCTGATATGGATTCTTACCTCCACCTACCTGATTATTCTGGGAACCCTGTTGTTCCTCACAATTAGACTCATGGGAACTCTAAGGAGGGGAGTCCTAGTGGTTAGCCCCATGACCACCACCACAACCTCTATCATTCCCTTGACTTTGACCCCAAACTCTAGGAATTATCCTACACAAGCACCACCAAAGACAAGTTCAAGGTGTTAGATAAGGTCAACAAGCAAAAACATAAACTTCAAAATCTATACAACCAAGACAACATAATGGGCTCTTGTATATACTCAGAGTGCTCAGTGTTATAACTTGGGCTTTGATACCATGTGTAATGCCCCCACCATGAAACCCTAGAGGACAACACACTAACACAAATTCTAACCTAAGTCCTCTAAGGTCTGCGACTATGCTACTTGATTCCCATTAACTAAACTAGGAAGAATGAAAGTTGATTGCATTAAGCCCATTCTATCAAATATAATAAATTGCATCTAGTCACCTCATTTAATTGAACAATCAATATGATACAACCATAACATGTATTCAATCAATAGAGATCATTTAGAATCAAGCCATTTAACTAACATATACCATAACATCTTTTACATTGTCCATTACATAAGAGAGTTCAACATATGTTTACATCATTACAATGATACATCTAAACAACAATGTTTCCTCGTATACATGTGAGGAGAGTACATAAAAATTGTGATACATGATACAATAGATTTATGATTCAATATAATAACATGAATAATAATCCATAAGAATTGGTACAAGTGCAGAAGTCTTCAAATCCAAGAGAAGTCACCACAAACATGAACAAGGAGAGGCAACCCAATGGAGTACAAGTAACATTCCACCTGACCATTTGGAACCCTAAGGTCCACCCCCCATGCTAGGAGATAGAAAAGGATCCCGCCATCACAGTGACAACAACGTGACAATCAACTAACTTAACAAGACTATAAGGGATTCGATCATGCAAAGTATGACATATCACTACATAATGGTGACATAGGGGAGAGTTTAATTGCATGGTCCTGACATGGGTTGTCCTAATAGTCTCTCACTAGATGTTGGCCCCCATCTATGGTTGTCCTGACAGTCTCACATTAGATGTCGGCCTAGGTATAGGGTGACACATATAGGACCAACTTCCTTTCATGAAGACAAGGAAATTGATCTTGCCAACCAGGCCTTATCATCCCATCCTTAGCTTGATCAAGCACTACAGGCATGGGTGAGGCATCCACTTATCTTGATTGGAAAGAGATTCTACCCAATCCCCCTAGTTTACTACTTATTTTATCACTTAGCTAAGGAACTCCCACATGGGTTGTCCTAGATGCCTCTTTGTGCATTGGCACCCATTAAGAGCCACTCCCCCTTCTACAACTAGAAAACCCAATTGAATCAATAGGACAAGCCAACATGCTCAAAGCATAAAACCATATGAACATACGTAAAGGTGATGCATGTACCATACCACACACAAAATCAACCATAAAAGAAAGTGAACAATACATGGCTAAAACCCCCTCAATAAAACACTTCAAGTATCATATTAACCAATATTACAGGGTCATCAAAAATATTTAGCCTACAACATGGTTTTCCAAGTCTCTGGAAGACTATAAATATCTGCATTGCACAAAGAACCTCTCTATTTGAACACAAATGATAATGTTCCATTAACCAGAAAATAACTCATAATGCATCTTATAAGCCGAAAATCCAACAATGCAACCATTGAATACATAATGAAGTTAATTTTGCTTCTAAGTTATTGAAAATAATCGAACTAGAAGTCATTATTCAAATATAAAAATAATTATCAAACTTGCTTAATTATTAGATCTACAATTTGAAATAAACAATTTCATTTAATATTAATCACATGCAAATAGATACATGTATGTGTATGTGTGTGTATATATATATGTATATACATATGTATATATGAACAACCTCAATAAATATATATATATAAATATATATACATATGTATACATATACATGCATATGTGTATATATATATATTTATATATATATATATATATATATATATATAGTAAATGCATTTAAATTTACAAATTGTTGACAATCAATTATCAAAAAATTACGTAAAAGAAATACATATATCACTATATGAATATATATACATATATACATTATAGAATATGCGGACCAAAACTATACAAAATCAAATGATTAATTTATAGGTTGTGAATCATGAGTTATAAGGTTTACTAGTTCATGCAGTAACATCGATATCCAATAGAAATATAGATTACCAATTTTTAATGTGTTTAGCAATTCCATCGAATATAGATTTCATCGAATGTATTCTAATCCCTATGGTGAGACAGTGATAAACTCAAATATCAATACTTAATTTAAACACCAACAATGAACACAAAACATGAACGCCATTGATGAGTAACAACAATAAGCCCTTAATCAAATCGAAGGAAAAATTATGGTTAATGGCCAATTTCCTATGCACTATTATTAACTCTGACATGCCTGTTGTTTTTATACAGCTAAGTGAAGCTATAACACTAGTTTTCTTACAAAGAAAGAAAGGCTTGAACCCAATGACTCATATTTAAAGGAAAGGAATAAACAAATAAATAACAACTACCTTATTCATCACTTCCAATCAAACACCAAGATGGAACTCATAGATAAGAAGTTTGATTCCAGCGACAAGCACAAATTAATTTATACTAACTATCTTCACCAAATTGCAACTATGTTTATCTGTTAACCATCGAAGCCTACTAGAAATTGTAAAGAATAACTCAAGAAAATTGAATACACACATGCAACTAAAAAGAGTTGCTTAAAAGATCACTGTCAAAATTGGGAAAAATATAGAGCGCAATTGACAAAGCACTCAGAAATTTAACAAATTATTATTTTTCTTCAAGCAACACAATCACACAATAATTATTTTCAGAACAACATTAAAATTGAGAAGAAATTGTGGAGCCTGGCATAATTCGAGTCAATGAGCTAAAAGTGTTGTCAGGTTTGAATTCCAGTACAACTCCAATTTTCTTTCAAAGGCTTCAGTTTACAAACTTACAACTCCTAACTCTTCTGAATCTAATAGCCTCTATTAAAACCCCCAAATTCAAGCTCCCAAAACCCCGAAGAAACTTTTTCTAGAACCAGAGAATTTGTTCATGGCAGTGTTCCAAGATTAACTTTCAGAAAATAACCAAAAATCCCCTCTCTTAGTTATCCCTAACTAATTTATTTTATTTTTATTTTTCCCCACTACCAACTACCACTAATTATCATTATCTTTTAATAATCTACCACACTTTAATATTTGCACATAATAGACCAAATAATTACAATGTTTAGTTTATAATTTAATCCTTCATATAGTTTGTTTGCACAATCACAACAATTTACAATATTTATTTAAATATTTTTGTATTAAACCATAAATTTAATTTATTAAAATCAAATGACTACTTTAATAATATTTTATTTAATCAAGCCTTCAATTATATTAAAGCTTTTATTTAATTATTCCAAATCCCTTTTAATTTCAATAATCTTTATTTTAACATAATAATCAAACAAAAGCACTAATCATGAAAATTACTCAAATGAACATAATGTCAAGCAATACCTGACTGCAAAGTGAAACAAAAAGCAAAACAACAACAACAACATCGAAAAAAAGACTCGAACTGAACACACAACATGGAATGGTAAATGGACACTCATCCTCGTCAAGGATGATGGCACAATGTAGGGGACCCGATGCTATCTCCAAATCAACAACTCCATTGGAATTAAGGCATGGTCAAACCTATAAATTCAAGTGGAGTTGATGCCTGGTACCTGCAACCTACAAAAAATCACACAGTTGAGCATGTGTATAGACAAGCAGTCAAACACATCATGAAGGGAAAATCTTAGCATCGTAGGGCACTCACAAGCGAGTGATGCGACCCTATTCCTCTTCACCAATACATCAACACACTATAATCAAATATCAAATCATGATAAGAACATACATCTAACAATCACATAATACTCATAACAATGATAACCCACACAATCAATTAAACTGACCTACTAAGCATGTATAAGCATAAACATCAAATAGTAACATCATAACTATGCATCAAAGTATCATAATATCCAAGTATCATCAAACAGTATCATAATGTCCAAATACAACCAAGTAATTGTTAGAAGTAGAAAGAAAACTAAGGGGCACGATGATTTTGTTGCTTATTTTTACAAACATAGAAAAATTCTCCCTAGTTTCCTAATCATACTTTCAAACAAGAGTGAGTGCTCCTAATCTAAGCAGAGTGAAGAGAACTCTATTAGCGCAATTTTATTTATTCTACAAACTTAGCTAGGTCATTTCACTTGTCCTCAAACTAGCACTTCTTCCCTCCTTCAATTAAAAATATTGCTTGTTGTTATAATGCCTTCATATTTTGTAGAATTTAATCATGTCTTTCTATTTTGTGAATTTTCTTGAAACAAATTCAAAATTACAATCACTCCAAGGAATAGGTAATATACAATTTGATTAATGTCCTAAGCAAAACATTGCATATAAATTGCATATCACATAGTTGCAATTGTGCACATTTATGCCAAGAACATTATTGCAATCAAATTATTACAAAGGTCATTTGCTTATCAGCATAAATTAGAAAAATTCAAACTATTGGCATAAATTTTACATACATTCAAAGAATCAAACTTTATTTGAAAGAAAAGTGATAAATCATTCAGAATTATGATGTCACAGTCTCTTCTTCAAAAATAAAAGGTATTTGCACATGAAAAGTTATTATAAAAGTTATGCTAGGTATATAAATAGCCCAAATCGAGCTACAATGTCATCAAAATGTCATCTTTACATACAAACATGTAGTATCAAGCAAAAAACATTGCATCACAGGGGGGAAATGTTGAATGAGAAATATTAACTATGGAATCCTAAGAATGATGAACTGTGATATATTCACTTATAATAATTTCAAAATTATTTGATTTCCTCATATTATTTTCATGGTTTTGCAATTTTTAAATCTAAAATGGTCATCTACTGCCACTAAAGTAGAAGTGTGAAGTTGATATGCTCTAACATGGCTTTGCACTACATTCACAAGAAATATCACATGAACATGATATGCTCGAAGCAACTGTCCTTTGATTCTAAGTAACGAAACATAGTTTTCTTGGCCACATTCACCTCCTTGACAAAGCATACAATTGATATACTACAGACCTGGTGTTCATAGGCTATTAGCATGCTCAAGAAAATATAGTTTTAGTGCAAGAATTTCAAAACTTCTCAACAAAATATCTACAACCAATAACCATTGACCTATTGTACATACATATTACTATGCACATCATAGATTTGTACATGAGACGAAACACACATATTCATGATCTTTTCAATTTTATACAAACTACTATAATCTCATTGCCAGCTAATTCAAAATTCATTATTGTTGGAGACTTCAACATTGACATGTTGGAATCAACAAAACCAAAGGTGTTACTCCTTGAATTTATGGCAGAATGAGATACAGTAATATTTGAGATTGTTATGGTGGTTGCGATGGTGGTTGGTTATATAATGTCCAGTATTTGTAAAGGTAGTTTGAAAAAAACCATGTTGAAGTGGCATCATATTTTATGATATAGAATTAAAGGAAACTTTTAAATAGCGGGCTTTTGAAGTAAGCTATTTTGAAAAAATGAAGTAGTCTAAAATTTTCACATATGGTATTTAGAAACCATAGTTACATACATGTAAAAAAGTATAGTTAGATACATAGCTAGATATTTATATATTCTTAATACATTCATATATATATGCATATAGATGCATACAAATGTATTTAGATACATGTATAGATACATAGATAGATACATAGATAGATTTTTACATGTTATAAAGAAAATACATTGATGGATTTCAAACATTAGTTCATGTAGATTTAGTCTATGCATATTTCATTTTGTATGGATTGATTGATTGTTTATATTTTTTTTAGTTTTATTTCTTGATTAGTCATGTTTAATCATGTAGGTGACAAACAATTTATGATCTTCAATCCTTTTAAGATATGCCCATTATCTATTCTTTGAAGTAGTTTCAAGAGTTAAGACTTCCATGGTTTTTTATTGCTAGTGCACCATATAGTATGATATGTAAATATATGTAAGAGGTATGATTTTGTTATGTAGGATGTCGATCATAGTACCTATATTTATATACTTACATATGTAGAGAATATATGGATATATATAGAGAAATAATCTTCTTTTTGTATCTGGTTTTTATTTTTAATGTTTTGTTAAATTAGAAAAAAGAAATTCTAGTTGAAACTTCCATCCATGCATCAGAAATCAATGAAAATAACTATGTTCCAACACTTTGATCAACATTGACATGGAAAATTGTTCTCATGACAATGGACAAATGAATTAGTGATTAATTTGAATGTTACAATAGTGTCACCATATTCTACTTCACCACCGTCTTTATCGTTTTGAATTTTTTTCCCAAGCTTTGCTTTTAAACACAAGCAATGATCAACAAAATTAGGCCCTAGCAAATAAAGAGTTTTGAAAAGCTCCTTAAATCTATTGCATGAAAGCATCTTGTATACAGTGGGTTGTCTATTGACATGGCTTTGTTCACACTGCTTTATTGTGTGTGTGAGACATCAAGACACTCTATCTCATGCAAATGTTGCAACGACAAATGTTTAAAGTCTTAGAAAAAGTAACACACAAATATCTCATTCCACATATTTGTAGAGACATTTGGAAAACATAAATTGTTCTCTTGTAAAATATAGGATGGTTCAATCAATTGACAAACAAAATTAAATAAGGAAAATGCCTTATTCTCTTTGTCTCGTATGTGATTTCACTCTTTATATGTTTAAGTTAAAATTTAGTTTTATTTATTCTTCATATTGCAACATGCATATTCGAAACAACGATTGCAGAGCCATCAACCACAAAAACAACAATTATACATGTTGATTTAGTTGATAGCCATGGTCAAATGACAATCACTGCAAATATCTAGACAACAAATTAATTGACATATTTCTGCCATTTTTATCACCACATAAAGGTGTCTGTCTCACAAACTTTTTCATTGAAAAAAAACACAATATGAAAGAGGATATGTTGATTATTCCCTTGTTCTAACTACTACAAGCACTATTAAGCCCATACAAAAAGTTTGTGAAGAATGCAGATTAATTCTTGACATGATCATTTTGCAACTCATCCAATCAAATGGTAGTTTCTCTATTGGATCAAAAGGTGTTGTTGGTACTAGTCATTTGCAAGTGCCGATGCAGTATGAGTTGCAAGTAAAAGATGCAAAGAGCCAAGATGATTTTTCCAGTCTGAGATGTTTAGAAAAAGGCATCGCAATAGCATAGGATTTCAGCACTTTGCTTTTTGAATCTATTATAGACTTAAGGGAACTGAATTTAATCTATATACATTATAACATGGTTTCTATCTTCAGGGACGGTGCACCTTTATTTATGTCTTATTTTCATTGATTTCTAATGTATAAAAAAGAAGACATGTGTATCTTCCTAGACCTTTTCCAATGTTACTTTATAGTTTATATGCTCTTGTAATTCATTAATAGCTTATGATGTGAAGTATCTAGTCTGTTCAAAACAACATTATTTGTGCCCCTTGTTCAAATGCAATTTAATGATTCTTGTAGGATCAGTGTGTCTCAGACCCCATTCATGCTCATTTCCTTTTCCTTGATTCTTAAATGTTTTGTATCTATATTTGGTTTCACTCATACAACCCCGTAATTCTCAGACATTGGAATCTGCTAATTATCATTTCTTATGTTCATTGAACTTGCAATTGAGTAATAGGTTTTACTATGAACTCTTAAATCTATCACACCAATAAAAATTTTGTTCCCCCCACCTACTTAGATTAGGTTTGGCACAAAGAATGAGGCAAGTGTAAGTTCCAATGTCAACTACATTGCCATTTCCTTTGCTTGTGCACTCATTTCCTCAAATTGTTTGAGGCTGATGATATCTATTTCTGTTCATAGGATTTTATGTCTATATTATTGCAAGTGAACCATGAAGCAAATGTAAGTTACTACACTTTTTCCAATGTTGAATATATTTGAATTAGGAAAATACAAAAACAAGACCAGAATATCAGAAGTGAATGACGGGATTGCGAAAATGGAGATGGATAATTTGACAATGGAAAAATATGCCACTATTCAAATGCTTTATTTCTATGATAGTAGAGAGAGAAAAAACAGGCCTTTGTAAGTTCTTATCTGTTTTACATTGTCAATTTTTGCTATGTTGTTTAACATTTTAACATTTTCTAACACAAACAAAATCCATGTTTTTTGACAAGGCCTATGTGTATTAGTTTGGAAGAGAGGGTTGATGCATTTGTAAGTTCATCTGTGTTCAATGCTCCTACTCTTCTCATGTCTTTCTATTATGTTTTTTTTCTCTCACGTCAAATTTGAATAACACAATATATATATACACCTTACTTTTTATTTCCATTCTTTATGCATTTTTCTTCATTGTTTAATGAAAGGGAAGTCTTAGGCATTAAGCCAACATATTCCAACTTTATGAACAGTGACAAAGCAATTTTTGCATTGTTTATTTTCTCCATCAAGGTCTTTCATGGGAATGGAAATTGTCTCTATGACCAGAATTTTTCTATATCATACTAACAACTAGCAACAAAATAGTTGTAAGTAGGGATTAATGTATACTCTTTGTGGATTTTTGTACTCATAATTATTTCTCATTGCCTCATTGCAGACATTGCCAACTCTAGGCATGATTGATAGCTTATAGTGTTAAGTTTATAGCCTGTTGAACAAAGGATGGTTTACATTGTTTATTTAGTTGCTTTAATATTTCAGGAGAGGATAGCCTATGTCTCTTGAGAAAACTTATGTCTTTCATAGTCAAAGTAGTGGACCAAGCATTTGTAAGTTACTATATCTATTACATTATTGTTTTTTGCATTATTTATTCATCTGCTTACAATATTCAATGAAAGTAGAGTCTTTTTCTACTACCAGGGTTTATGTCCATTGTACTTGAACCGAAAAACATGCTACTTGTAAGTTCCTCTATCATTTACACTATTATTTTATACTTTTTTGCATCTTTACATTTTATGAGTTCTTGCCTATCATTTCTAGAGAAAAAATAATACTTTGCTCAACGAAATTAAAACATCAAACCTAGGAAATATTTAAATTGTGAACTATTCTCATCTTCATCAAATAAATTGAAATGCAATGGACTATACTGCAATCAACACATAGATACAAGGACTTTATACCCAGATATTTTCCAATTACTTGAACCTAATTTTCATTGTTATTTAATAAATTCAAGTGCAGTTGCAGTGCATGATTGCATATAGTAGAAATTAAGCATAAAATGAAGAGATGTAAAAAACTATAAAATGACATTGTAAAAGATATAGGAACTTACAAACGCTTCATCCTGCAATTCCAAAATCACTGAAGAACTTAGCACAATAGTGTGCTTTACATGATTAAGAATGGAAGTAATATTTCCTTGGCATGCATGTGTTGCAATTGCATTTAAATTTATTTGGAAACAATGTAAAATAGATCTAAGTAATTGGAAAAGTCCTAGATGTAAAATGATTATTTATATGTCTGTTGAAACGGTCTAAGTCTATTGTATTGGGAGAAAATTTAAATGAAGCATTTTTAAGGTCATATGTCTTTTATAGTGTTGTTTTGTAATTTTCTACACATATTTCTTAAGTAGCAGAGAAATGAAAAATTCAAAGCATAAAGCATAGAGTAACTTAAAAACTCCACCTTTCTCAGTTTTAGCACAGTAGATAAAAAAAAACCCTCCCAACAGACACAAATTTCAACCCCATCAAACAACCAGAGCAAATACATCTATGCATTTTATAGTTAACTTCTATGTTGAGCACTTTCCTCATAATGTTGGAGTATGGATAGAAACTAAGAGGGGGGGTGAATTAGTGTCTAATAGACAGACCTAAAATTTAAACCTTTTAAACTTTGACAAAGACTTTTAGTTTAGATATCCTTTCTATTGATAACAAAGCAGAGTAATCACTTTGAGAGCATTCATGAAAAGAGGTAAACAAAGATATAACAACATTAACTCAATTCATTTAGATAATTTATGCCAATATAACTTTTGTGATATATCTTGCACCTGCAAAAGATGTTTCTAAAATTGTTTAACAATTAAAGCATGATGACAAAATAGGTGCACCTCATAAGACTATGTACATGAAGACCAACATCATTGAATCACTTTAAGACCACCAGATTTCAATGCAGCTTTATGAGACACTGCAACAATTATGCAACTGAATGACATATGATAAGCATTGAAACAACATAGAGCTTTAGTACATCATGATAGATTGAAACATAACAATCTTGAACTATGAATCAATGAAAGAAAATTTAATGTGATAGACTAAATACTTTTCATTACAACATGCAAAACATGTTTCCAAGGTTAAATAGAGCTTTTAAACTAGTTTGCAACATATGACTATGAAAGTACTTGTAATAGCATAACACATTAACATTGCAGAAATAAGAGCTGATAATAGACATTAATGCATCTAATAAATTATAAAAAATAGATAGACATGAAAAACAATCACACAAAGACTCATCACATAACGCATTATATATCCTGAGTGGAAAATCCTCAAGGGGAATAAAAACCTCTCAAAAAATATATCACTTTATTTAGATAGAGCACCAACCCTACAAAGTTTAGGAGCACCAACTCCACACAATTTAAAGGCACCAACATCCAAACATACAAGACCACCAACTCCAAAGTTATAGGAGCACCAACTCCAAAGTTACAAGAGCACCAACTCCACAAAATCCAATGTATATAACCAATTAGTGTTCTACCAATACCCTAGTAATGCAAATTAGCATTCCTAGTGCCTCAATAGAAAACTGTGAAAAATAATTTTCAATAATCATATATGAGGATGTTATATAAGACTAATAACATCTCCATTTGATACAAGAACTAAAATTATTGTAAGATATTACAAAATAGTTCTCAATGTAAACAATATTACAAAGTAATTTTTAAAGATTTTCAAGACTAAACAATGTATCAATATATCTCAAAAATTTCTCACAAAAATGTATGTATGTAATTTCCCTCTTCAAGCAACAAATTCACTGACAAAATGTTGTCATTTTATAATCACTAAATATTCTTTCAGAATGTAGTTTCAATAATTGTTTATCCAACTCAGGTTAGAGTTACAAGAGAGGAAACCTTAAAGAGTTTTTAACTAACTCTTTGAAAAGTTTAAGCAGGAATCATTAACCTTTGCAAACTCTATTACAAACCCAAAAGAAAACTACTGGAAACCCAAAAAGGGTTTGAATAATAACCAGCAACTGTTAACCCCTTTAACCATAGTCTTTCAACCAAGATTTTAATCACAGAACCCGTAAGGGTTTATCCTTGAACAAAGCAGTTACGGTCATCATTATAACTGTTGAACATCTGAGAAATTATATTATCTTTTTTAGCATAAAAACAATTTCAGCCTTTAAAAAAAATAATCCTTTTGTCATTCTTAACAACTTCCTTAACATATTGTCTCAAGGCACATAATCATCAAGAGGGTTTTTTGCATTACCTAATTACAATGGAAGAAAACTGAACAAATATCATAAAGATTTATCAAGAAATTCCATAACTACCCAACTAAAAGATGACAACAATTCTTCTCTATCCAACTTCCACAGTCTAGCTTTCAAAACAACATCTATGCAAAACATTCAAATGCTTAGAATTCCCAAACAACAAAGGCTTCTAATAGTTTATTAGCAGCAACGTGCAATCCAAAATTCAACAACAAGAATATGGTGGCTAGGGTTCCAAACCCTACTCATAACACAATGAAAATGCTTTTACCAAACAACATAATTTCCTTAGACAAACCAAGAACTTTCCGGATTCAACAATGATGGATAAACTTTTGAATCCACCTCCATACAATAATATCTCAGAATATGCCAGGTATATCCTGTTGATAGAAGAAATGATAGTGTGAATATCCACTGCCAAAGATATCACTAAAAATGTTGAAAACAATAACAATGTTAATTATCAAACCCAGTGAATGATAGTTGTCGATGCCACAAGTTTCCAAAGACCCAAGATACATATGCCACATGTGTTGCCAAGTAAGCTAAATTTGACACAAATAATATCCAATCACATGTCTAATGTAATTATCATTTAACATTAGACTCAAACCCGATACCACATTCAAATGATTAAATTGAGCCAAATAATATTAATCAAAACAATATCGATCACCTTGTCACTGCCATGTGACTTTTTAATAAAGTTGTCTTCCTTTGATAATAAGAATTGCAATGAGACCCAATAGTATCTTCATTCCATATGCCATGTTAATCAACAATAAACCAAGATTCTTATAATGATATCAAATATTGATTACCTTAGCAAAGCCATGTAAATCAACCAAGTTCTCATAAACATTGACACAATTATATTGTCAAGTCAATATGCCACATGTGATGATATGTAATAGCAATGCCACAAAGGAAATGTGAATAATCAATCACATTAAAATGTAAGAAGGAAGACTAAGAACCTTAGAAAAAATGAATATAATGACCTTTGTCACCTTAGAGTATACAAACAACCTGAGCCTTCGTATGATCAAACTAAAAATACTTCAAGTACAATGACCATAGTGATGTCAAAGATGCCAAAGTAATCAAACCGCAACCTGATAATCTGAAAGTGATAAAGCATAAACTAGAACTGTCTAAGCATTAATATACCTACAACTAGATAATCTAAAAGTGATCAAGCATAAAATAGAACAATTTGAGTATCAATCTATAAATGAAATAAACACTATCAGCCAACATCATCATATATATCAAAAGATCAAAAACTAGATTATCACACAACTGTAAGGACAAGAAAATTCATAATACTGTTAATAAAAATATATATCATGTCATCATCCATCAAGCATATCATCACTATCATCATCCATCAAGCATATCATCACATACATCCTCATATCAACGAACCACTTTTGACATCAAGGACAAAGCAAAAACAAGTAAGAGCCAACAAACAAACTAGATAAACACAATCAACCAACATCATCATATATATCAAAAGATCAAAAATTGGATTATCACACAACTGTAAGGACAAGTAAATCCATAATACTATTACTGAAAACATATATCCTGTCATTATCCATCAAGCATATCATCACTATCATCATCCATCAAGCATATCATCACATATATCCTCATATCAGTGAACCACTTTTGACATCAAGGACAAACCAAAAACAACTGAGAGCCAACAAACTCCCCCTTTGTCCTTGATGGAAAAACACATACTTTCTCTCCCCCTTTTTTCCTCAATGACAAAGGATGAAAGAGGAGAATGTGAGATGCCATGAAGATAAAGAACTGAGAGTCCAACCAACACATATCCATCTAAAAGTAGGAATCAATAATCAAATACTATCAACATATCATTACTTCAGTCATAATCAAATAACTATGTGTCATATATCTCCTTGTGTTAATCACATGAGCAATCACAATATCTTTGCATCCAAATCAATCAAAGAACCTATCAACTCATATATTTAAAGGAAAATTGTAACAATATCTTTGCATATAAATTCCATAAAGTTTACCTACTGTCCAAATTTCATTAGTACTACCTTATTGCATTAGCACTGTCTTACATACAACTTGTGTCAAGTCCTGCAAGCATGATTATTTTAGATTTCAGACAACATTAGTATTATATAGTTATAGCATCAATAAACTGTTCTTTATCGCTCCATGAAAGAACAACAATCAAAGCCTTTGCAAACCAATAAGACAATTCTATCACTAGAAAAGTAATCCAAAGTGTATGTTTTATGATTAGAAAGCATCAAAATACCATTGTCACCACACACTTTCCAAGATATTTAGGTTCTAAACAAGTAGATATTATTGTTATAGCAATACTGTCATGAATCCACTGTTAAGAAGATGGACCAAATTAATCTGAAAATCCTTGTAGAAACAGTCACCTTGGATTGTGATGTCAAATGTTCACAATTCATATCTACTGCACTTTTCATTGACTCTCAACACTTATCACAAATCAACAATATAAGCTTGTCACTGTGGAAACAAATGTGTTGTCCACTATCCACTGTTAGTAGACTCGACAGTCATAACATTTTAAAAAATATGAACTAAACGTGCATGATCAAAGAAAGAACATATTTCTATAGAACTATGTTGACATGGCAATGCATTGTACTATATACTATCATCTTTTAACCTTATAAATTCAGTTGTTACCCCAAATCATATCTAGGTTTGAACTACTTTAACAATTCTAAAACTTTCAAACTGTGTGAACATGTGAATCCAAGATTTATACACTGACATTTGATGTATAGACACAAAGGCCATTAACCTGATGTATACCAATGCCAAAGTTCAAAATATAACAATATAAGGAATGGATTAGCCCTGATCTGAGATACCGCTATAAGAAGTATCATATGAACTTTTGAATTAAATGTTGTCAATAAACAACACACATTCTAAACTTCTTGGGGTAAGAGATAAAACATTTAATAACTCCCCCTAACTTCATGCTTCTCCTTATGCACTAGTAGAGGTCACTTGTGCAATATGCACAAGACTTAATTCATCCTTCTCCTAGTTTTCCTTTCTTCTCCAAACCTTCTTAACACATATCTTCTTCTTGTCCAAGGTATCTACCTATTGTTGCTTGGTCAAGGAATTTGTCCTTTTGTTATGTCTAGATGACCTCAACAAATAATTTCTACAAGACTAAGCTCTATGTCCAAAACAGTTACATCTATAACACATGACATTATGATCTGAACCAAAAGAATGATAACTTCTTCTAGGCATTCTATAAGAACTTACATTACCATTCTTAACATTTCACCAATAGTTAATTGCTACATGACCAACTTTGTGACAGGTATGACATATAGTGTTGCGATTCTAATTTGACAAACTATAAGTATTATTTCCCTTATTCCATCCATAATTATTTATTGCATAAATTTCACAATCTCCAACCCTATGTCCATAAACATGACATGAATAGTAGTAACCATGGAATTGGGAATAATTGTACCTAATTGATTGACACTTCCTAGTACATGAGAAACCTATGAATCTATTAACAACCTTGCTTTTTGCCTTTGGTGCATGATAGTTCAATTCTATTTTCTTCTTAGGAGTCTGCCTAACCTTGAAACTTTTCCCATAACTTGTTGCAAACACAATTTCCTTTTTAGATTCATCTTTGACACTAGAACTTTGTCCTTTCTCAAACCCTAAACCAAAGTGATCACTGGAATGATTTTGCTTACTCAGCATATCATCAAGAGCTTTAGTTCCTTTCTCATTTTTTTGTAATTTGATGTATTCCAGACTTTTCTTTAAATTGACAATCTCACCTTCAAGTTTTTGAAACTCAACTACTCTGACTTCTAAATTGGTTCTAGTTACTTTTGCTCTCTTCACTTTGTATTTTTAGTTTTATAATCAGATTATTTGTATCATTAGATAGAGAATTTTCTTCTATGCTCTTTTTCAAAGAAACAAGTTCTCTTTCTAACTTACACATTTATTCTTTCTCTTTCAACTTGAATCCCTTTTCCTCTTTAGCCTTTTTCCTTTCTAACATTTGATTATTTAGAAATCAATTAATTTTTTCAAATTTACCATAGTTTTGTTTTAAACCTTATTAGTATCAATGCTCTTTTAATTTTGTTCCTTGAGTTCCTGATTTTCTTATTTAAGCCTTTTAAGTTCATCTAAGGTGGAAAGCAGTTCTCCTTCGAAATCATCCTCAAACTCATCACCTTCACATTCCTTTTCACCAAATTCTTGTTCAAAGTCACTTACTAAGTGATCTCCTTCTTCTCCAACTATAGGATCACTCTTAGTATCAACTGACAGGGTATTTCTTGACACAAAACTTCACTAGACTTGGCAGGGGTTGGTTGATCAACTTTTTGCTTGACACTAGTGGTTTTCTTTTAACCTTTGTTTCTTTTACACTTAGCCACAATGAATACTCCAGGACCAAGAAACCCTAAGTTGGTTATAATTATGTATGGGTATGGCTTTGATACCATTTGTTGGAGTATGGACAAACACTGAGAGTGGGGGTGTGAATTAGTGTCTGATAGACAAGCCAAAAATTTAAACCTTTTAAACTTTGACAAAGACTTTTAGTTCAAATATCCTTTCTTTGGATAATAGAGTAGAGTAATCACTTTGAGAGCATTCATGAAAAGAGGTAAACAAAGTTGTGACAACATTAACTCAATTCATTTATACAACTTATGCCAATATAACTTGTGTGATATATCTTCCACTTGCACAAGATGTGATTGACATTGTTTAACAATTAGAGCATGATGAAA
Source organism: Sequoia sempervirens (assembly GCA_007258455.2). Lineage (NCBI taxonomy): Eukaryota > Viridiplantae > Streptophyta > Pinopsida > Cupressales > Cupressaceae > Sequoia > Sequoia sempervirens. The sequence continues at coordinate 33,418,228 of VDFB02072274.1, forward strand.
AAATAGGTGCAACTCATAAGACTATGTACATGAACACCAACATCATTGAATCACTTTAAGACCACCAGATTTTAATGCAGCTTTATGAGACACCGCAACAACTGTGCAACTCAATGACATATGATAAGCATTGAAACAATAGAGAGCTTTAGTACATTATGACATATTGAAACATAAAAATCATGAACTATGAATCAATGAAAGAACATGTGATGTGATAGACTAAATAATTTTCATCACAACATGCAAAACATGTTTGGTTAAATAGAGCTTTTAAACCAATTTGCAACATATGACTATGAAAGTACTTGTAACAGTAGAATACATTAACATTGTAGAAATAAGAATTGATAATAGATATCAATGCACTTGATAACTTATGAAAATTAGATAGACGTGAAAAAAATCACACAGACTCATCGCATAACACCTTATATGTCCTGAGTGGAAAACCCTCAAGGGGAATAAAAATGACTTGAAAAATATATATCACTTTATTCAGATAGAGCACTAACTCCACACAATTCAAAAGCACCAACTTCCAAAGATACAAGAGCACGAACTTCAAAGTTATAGGAGCACCAACTTCACAAAATCCAATGTATATAACCAATCAGTGTTGTATCAATACCCTAGTAATGCAAATTAGCATTCCTAGTGCCTTAATAGAAAACTGTGAAAAATAATTTTTAATAAGCACATAGGAGGATGTTAAATAAGATTGATAACATCTCCATTTGATACCACAACAAACATTATTATAACATATTACAAAATAGTTCTCAATGTCAACACTATTAAAAAATCACTTTTCAAGATTTTCAAGACTGAACAATGTATCAATAGATCTCAAAAATTTCTCACAAAAATGTATGTATGTAATTTCCCTCTTCAAGCAACAAAGTCACTGACAAAATGTTGTCATTTTATAATCACTAAATAGTCTTTCAGAATGTAGTTTCAATAATTGTTTATCCAACTCAGGTTAGAGTTACAAGAGAAGAAACCCTAAAGAGTTTTTAACTAACTCTTTTAAAAGTTTAAGCAAGAATCATTAACATCTACAAAATCTATTACAAACCCAAATGAAAACTTTCAGAAACCGAAAAAGGTTTGAATAATATCCAACAATTGTTAACCCCTTTAACCGCAGTCTTTCAACCAAGATTTTAATCACATAACCCGTAAGGGTTTATCCTTGAACAAAACAGTTACAGTCAACATTATAACTGTCGAACATCTAAGAAATGATATTATCTTTTTGAGCATAAAAATAGTTTTAGCCTTTAAAAAAAATAATCCTTTTTTCATTCTTAACAACTTCCTTAACATATTATCTCAAGGCCCATACGCATCAAGAGGGTTTTTGCATTACCTGATTATGGTGGAAGAAAATTAAACAAATCCCATAAAGATCTATTGAGAAGTTCACCTAAAAGTCACCTTTTCATCACTTATCAATTCCTATTTTAAAGTGTTGTAAAGTCTTGTAACAAGACTTCACATTTTTGTAGGCTTTTCTTCATTGTTTACACCTTTGTTATGCTTTATATGACCCCTTTAAGCACTCATCAGACTTAATTAAGTGTATTTTTGAATGTAAACCCGACAAACAACACTAAATGTAGGCTTTTCTTCATTGTTTACCCCTTTATGTAGGCTTTTCTTCATTGTTTACACCTTTCTTATGCTTTATATGACCCCTTTATGCACTCATAAGACTTAATTAAGTGTATTTTTGAATGTAAACCCGACAAACAACACTAAATGTGACTTAATTCCTGACACCCACTTACAAGCCCAAGGTGGGATCCATTTGCCATGGGTGGTGAATTAGTCCCTTTTGGCTCCAAATTCAAAATAATTAAAAATTCCTTTCAGGTTTTTATTTAAAAAAACCTTATGTCGGCCTATGATTAGGTATTATTGGGTTATTAGGGCATAAGTGTGTATAAATAAGTGTTTTTCCATTCATTTTACATCTAATTCATCTAAGCAATCCCCCCATTCACTTGCATTCATTCATTCAATATCAATTAGCATTCAAGCCCTTTGCATCATTCAATCAAGCATTCATCAAGCAACTTGGAGCAGCCATTGACATATCTTCAGACTTCTTCAACAAGGGTGTGGTGAGTTTAGGACATTTGCATGTTTTTTATTCATCATTCCTTGTTCATTTCATTTCATTTCCTCATTAAGGGTTTGATTACCAAAGTGGTATTTGACCAAGGAAAATCCCTATAACCTAACCCTTAACCATTTTTCCCCTTTTGCATGTGTGTTTATAGACTTTTGTATGTATATTTGTAAAGAAAATAAGGGTTGAAAGGTGGTCAACAAGTCAACAAAGTGTTTCAAGTCAACTAAACCCTATTTCAAGGTTTGAGACAACCTACAGTCCATTTTCTATAGATTTGACTCCGTCAACCTAACAAGAAGACAAGTGCAAATCTAGAGCTACAGAATTGACCCTTGATTTCATAGAATTTTGGAGTACTGATTCACCATCAGTGGTGAATGAGTCCCACCTTAAGGCTGAAAAAGGTGATTTTGTTAGATTCTAGTTCCTGACAGTCGGAAACCTATTTTAGGAGATTTTACCAATAAAAGGACTGATTTGCTATTAGTGGTGAATGAGTACCACTAGTCATCAATAGTGATTTTTTGCAGCATTCCAAAATCTTCTCAAATCTACAATCTATCTCCAAGTGCACTCCTTTTTGTCTCATCCATTTCTATGTTCATTTGTGCAGTTTTCTTACATTCTTTTGTAAACATCACTGTGTTTTCAAACATTGCATATTACATTAGTTTAGCTTTCATAATCAGTTTATTACATCATTAAGTTGCATTTACAACATTGAATTTAGTCATACACACACCATAGAATCCTTTATTTGAGTGAATCACTTCAATTTTGGGGTTTTATCTCTCTCCTTTTAGGTGAAAGATCCTAAGAGTGCAAGAGAAGCACATAGACCACAATCCAAAGTTGATGGTTCACATCCTTACATATCATACATGTTGCAATAGCAATCAAAAACCATGGAAGTTTTAACTTTCCCAACTACTTCAAAGAATAAAGAATGGCCAAGTCTTGAAATGTTCAAAGATCATAAATTGTTTGTCATGTACAAGTTTAAACATGACAAATAAAGACATAAAACTTACAATAATTATAAAAAATCAATCAAGACATACAAAATAAAATATGGATAGCGTAAGTCTACACCAATAAAATTTACATTTATCCATTCCCATATAGTTTGAACAAAGTCATAATGAGCATGTTGTTTCTATCCCCACCTTACATTGCATTATGTAATAGTTTATATTCCCATTAATATGTCCAATTACCTCCCATGCAAAATACAGATGTATCTATACAATGTCTTAACAATATAAAAACATCTACTTGTGTATTTAACTATATTTTCTTATATCTATATACTTTTCTATGTGCATATGTGTCTAAACATATTAATTTATACAGATGCATATGCAACATGTGCATGTGATACAAAGATACTATGCATATGTATGAATACACATACAAAAAATATACACATTATAACAATTCAATAACCATGATAAATTCAACATCAATATTTCCAAGTGATAACTTTGGTTTCTAACCACCATACTGGGATATTTTACATCACTACATTTTTTCCAAAATAACTATCCTGAAAAGTCCCCTACTTAAAACTTTATTTTCAAAACTACATCGTCAAATATGACACCACAGAAACATGGTTCTTGTCTAACCACTCTTACAAATACTTGACACTATATAAACAACTTCTACTGCAACCTTCCTAACAACCTCAAATATTGGAAACAACATTTATGCTCCCTTGCAGAGACTCCTGCTCTTCAAGAGTAACCCTTAATATATCTTTTGATTTTTATTCAGACTAAACTTTAAATTGGTTTTAGTTTATTATCATTTAATTCTCCATATTATAAATATGAATCATTGAATTTATGAATCAGCATTGTATGCTAAACTTCAAATATGTAATTGGATGACATAGTAATTTCAGATGGATTTGTCGCCTCCCAGCATCTACTTGCATTTTATGATCAGCATTCATCAATATCACTAGACCTGTGGGAATAGATGGGCATAGGTTTTAATTTTGGGTTTTAAATTTTATGTGGGGGCATTACAGTGAAAATATGGCAGCTTATTTAACAGACTTCAACATTTCAGGATTGTCTTCTGGAAACTCTGATGCACTTCTGCACATCCACTAAAAGGATCCATTGAATATTTTGCTCCAGGTATAAGATCAAATAGTTAGCATAAAATTTAAATTTTATTTCTTGGGTTTGTTGGGGAAAACTGTGAATATAAGGCCTTATTATGATGTATCACAATGCACATGCAGTGGGCTGACGTGTCACTGCAAAAGGAGACATCTATAGGTATTTGAAAAGTGTTAATAGATATGCCTGACTGAAATCAATTCAGCCAATAGCATATTCATTGAAGGAATGAACTTGCAAAATTGGGTGAGTAGATATTCTCCAACCAATGAAGATAAGGTATTAAACTGCCTCAGGCAACTCACATGTGTCATTTTGCTTTCTACAAAAGAAGCTCCTAAAGAACAGCCAAGTATGATTGACATTGTAAGAATACTACAGTGTATGAAAGATACGTTTCTTGGATCCGGTATAACTCCAATATTCCACTCAGATTTATCCCCTTTGTTTGGGACCACAGCTGCAGTAAAAAAAAATCAATGGAAGTCAAAGTTGTTCATTCTGAAATAGAAGAAACTCAAAAGGATACAACGTTGTACTGATTTCCAGTAATTAGCATACCTTGGCAATTGTTTTGTTCTGGTCTAGCTCAAGTCTTCTCTTATAGCAATTTCAATATAAAAGGTTATGGTTCAATCTCCTTTTTCAAGCATATAGTAGGAATCTTGTCATGTGCCATTTGTCGTCTGAGAAGATTTTAGTAGGTTTTAACAAATTATAGAGCAATTTCCTCAGCCTTAATATATGCACTACAACCCACTAGTAATTACTTTTCGGCTGCTAATTTCCCATCTGCACAACAAGCAGGTTTCTCATCACATATCACATGGAGTCTATCTACTCTTGGTGGTTTCACATTTTCTCCATCTTAGCCAATCAAATAGAAACAAACCAAATTTGTAATAGAAAATAAGAGGATTCTTAACAAAAATCCCTCTTGGTGACAATATGACAGCTTCTTTAACGGACAATCGGCATTTCAAGATTCTGATTTGGAAACTCTCTGGATTCATGCATTTCTACACAGTACACATACACTAAAAGGGTACATTGAATACATTGCTCCAGGCATAAGTTCAAATGGTTAGCATAAAATGTAAATTTTATGTCTTGGGTTTGTTGGGGAAAATTGTGAATATAAAGCCTTATTATGATGTGTCACAATGCAGAACATGGAGTGGGCTCAGATGTTACTGCAAAAGGAGACATCTACAGGTTGATTATTACTAGGAGACAAGTGATTGAATATATAAAGAAATAGATTGAGTTATATTTATCAATGTTCCAAATAATTTATTTGTTTCTCTTTTCGATCAAGTGGGGTGATAGCTCTAATGTGCATTAAATGCATGTTCTAGTCATTAGATTATTAGTTTTCCATTCATTCATGAACAAGAACTTGTCAAGTATGTAATTGAAGAAAATAATTTTATAAGACATATTTGTAGTCAATTATGATGCATTCTTGGATAAATATACTTTTCATGTCTATTTATATAATTTACAATAAAATAATTTGTTTTCATGGTTTTATTAGTCAAAAAGTTATCAAGTTGTTGAGAAATGTAATTGAAGAAAATGATTTTATAAGACATATTTGTAGTCAACTATGATTCATTCTTCTATAAATGTACTTTCTATGTCTAATTATATAATTTACAATAAAATAGTTAGTTATCATGGTTTTATTAGTGAAGGAGACCTTATCAAGTGGCTGAGAAATGTAGTTGAAGAAAATGACTTTAAAAGCCATGTTTGTAGTCAATTATGTGCATTCTTACATAAATATACCTTTTATATTCGTTTATATAATTTATAATAAATAAATTGGTTTTATGTTCATTTATGATCTTGGCTTGACACTCTTAATACTCTTAAATAATAATAACATATAAGAATGAAGGTTTATTATTATATATAATTCCTTCCCATATAATTTAACAAATTTTATACTTTAATCAATTCATATAGCTTTCAAGAGGAATTCAACAAGGTCCTAATTTTAAATTAGAAATTGAAAGTTTAGGGGTCATTATTGAACTCATAGACCTAGCCTTGGTTAATTTTGTGGCTATAAAAATGACTTAATATAATGAATAGATAAAATTATAATAAGAATTGATCTCTAGGGATGTATGCAAAAGGAAGTAGGTAAGTATCATGTCATTTGTCAACTTCAATGATGTAACATACTATTTGTACATTAATCATTGTATAAAGGACAATTTATTCAAAGCAAGTCTAAAATGATGATAACAAAATAAAATATACGATATTTAGCATAATAAATTGATTGAACCATTGATTCATTAACTATAAATATTAGTCAAACATATTAAACAAACTTTTATGCAAATATCAATAAAGTTTATAGCATCTATTTAAAAATTATGTTAATGCGTTTCAATATAAATAAAAGGATGTAAAATATCTAATATCTTTTTAATTTTTATTTAATCATACTTGTCATTTTAAATCTCCTTTAATTTATAATAAAAATAAATTTAATAAACTATTTTAAAAATAAATACTATTTATATTTAAAAAAATTAAAAATATTTATTGAGAATAATATTATTAAAAAATCTAAATACTTCACATCTCAAGCTTATAAAATCATACATCTGTTTAGAAAAATGAAAATTAAATAAAATATAAATAGAACCAACAACACCAACTACTACAGAAACATCTAAGCAAACAAGTTTACGTGTTTAAAGACAAGCCATGAATATACATGTCGGTCCAGATAAATACCAACTTCTTACCAAACCAACGACAATCTCATTTCTAGACACAATACCTAAAAGCAGGAAGGAGACAGAAAGAAGGTGACTGATTTGAAGTATGGCCGAATCCAAAATGTTGACATATTATCAAATTAACCACTGAAACTTCGATACAGGTGTATATTTTTGTATGAACATTCCAAGACCAGAGTAAAACGTAGAATATAAGTTAAAAAACAACAAGTCAAAGTTGAACAGTGAATTCCTACTGCTGAGATGACATTATAAAATAGCGCTACGTGCAGAGAGCAATTGTGTAACTCGATCGATGAAATTTTAGATTTTGTTCTTGCTACTCATCTAGATTGTTTGTAATGGCTGAGAGAACTTCAGTAGTTTATGAGCCAAGTGTTTTCAGTGTGTTGTTATTGTTGGCATTCTTATCTTTTTCTGCTGAAGCGAAGGTGCATTTTCACAAATGGAAAGTGAATTACCAGACATGGTCTCCCGATTGCGTTCAGGTGGACGTCATCTCTATAAATGGAAAATACCCGGGGCCCACAATCAGAGCCAGAGAAGGAGACACTGTTGTTGTCCAGTTAGAAAATCTGATCCCCACTGAAAACGTTGTTATTCACTGGCATGGCATTCGACAGGTAAATGATCTGTTTAAATGTCAATAACATTGCAGAGCAGAAAATGCGTCTAACACTACAGAAATAACTCTCTTGGCGTGTTGCTTTGCAGGTCGGCACTCCCTGGAACGACGGGACGGCTTCCATGTCCCAGTGCGCAATCTACTCAGGCGAAACCTACGTGTATAAATTCATTGTGGACAGAGTAGGTGGGAGTTTCTTTCAATATGAAATGGTTGCTTCAGTTAAGCATTATATTGATCATGAATTTGTGGAATGCAGCGGGGAACGCACTTCTATCATGGTCATTATGGCCTACAGCGGTCAGCGGGGCTTTATGGGTCGCTGATAGTGGATGCACCGGGCAAAGAACCCTTCACCTACGATGGTGAGCTGAGCATCGTTTTGAACGACTGGTGGCACAAGAGTAGTTACGAACAGGCGTTGGGCCTCTCTTCCAATCCCTTCGCCTGGGTGGGGGAGCCTCAGGTATATCAAGCACATTCCGTTTAGCATAGCTCTCTTACCCAGGGTTTTAATTGTTTCCATGTACCATATAGAAGTATTAATATTTAAGTTAATATTTAATAACCGTTTACATCTGACAATTTTTTTGTTATGTGTTGCTTTGTACCAGTCACTGTTGATAGAGGGACGAGGACAATACAATTGTTCGATAGCCAACAATTCTTGCAATGCTACAAACACACAATGCGCCCCTTATGTCCTGCCAGTACAACCTGGGAGGACGTACCGCCTCCGTATTGCAAGTGTGGCGTCACTTTCAGCCCTCAACTTTGTGATCCAGGTCAATCAGCTCAATCCAAAATCTTTCTTCACTAAAATAATCTTGTACCAAGTAATAACCGACATTAGCCAATATATCCGTTATATACCGGAAGAACCCAATCCCACCTAAATGGGGTTGTTTAAACCTTTGCAACATTTCTAACATTTGGTTTTTTACAGGGACACAAGATGACCGTTGTGGAGGCAGATGGGCATTACGTAGAACCAGTGGAAGTAGACAACCTAGACGTATACTCTGGCGAATCGTATTCCGTGCTTATAACGACGAACCAGGACCCTTCTCAAAACTATTGGGCGGGTGTGAACGTGAGAGGCAGGCAGCCCAAGACGCCCACTGGACTGGCCATCCTGAACTATCTTCCCAATCCCTCAACCAAACTCCCAACTGCGCCATCCCCCACAAGCCCGCTGTGGAACGACTACGCCTACAGCAAAGCTCTGGCTAAGAAATTCGTGGCTCTCAAAGGACACGAAGAGCTTCCCCCGCTTGAGTCCCACAGGCGGCTGATTCTTCTCAACACACAGAACAAGATCAACGGATACATAAAGTGGGCGATCAACAACATTTCACTGGTGCCTTCGCCGACTCCATACTTGGCCGCAATGAAATATAAAATCAAGGGAGCATACAACATCGCCCCCCCTCCGGACATCTATAGTCCCCGCGACTACAACATCACCATTCCTCCTCCAAATCCCAATGCTGTCGAAGGGGACGGTGTGTACGTCTTCAGATCGAACTCTGTTGTGGATGTGATTCTTCAGAATGCAAATACTCTCACTGCAAACAATTCAGAGATCCACCCATGGCATCTGCACGGCCATGACTTCTGGATTCTTGGATATGGAGAGGGCGTGTTTGACCCAGCGAGGGATCCTCTGGACTACAACACGGTAAATCCTCCATTGCGGAACACAGTGGCAGTGTTTCCATATGGATGGACAGCCATTCGATTTAAAGCGGATAATCCAGGAGTATGGGCTTTCCACTGCCACGTGGAGGCCCACTTTTTCATGGGGATGGCAGTGGTGTTTGCAGAGGGAATAGAGAAAGTCGGAACGTTGCCAAATGCAGGCATGGGATGTGGCCTCACCAAGAATAAAATTCACATACAGCCATAATCACTCTGTTTAAGGCACCAATTTTTTATGTAAGAGAATGCTTTTATCAATTATCAAGCCCATCAACCATGCACCCTGGCACTATACTGGAAACTCGTCTAATATTGGTCTGGCACCCATGCTTTTCAAGGTGGAATTGATGTATTCATAGAATATTTAAGGGAATGCACAAATAAATGGTGTATATTTTTTATTAATTTAATTTTTTAATTATTAATTAATTAAATTCTGTATTACTAAATTTATATAATATTAATAATCTAAATAAAATACTTAATATTTAATAACTTACACAAATTTTTAATAATATCATTAGAGGGACTTTTTTAAATAATAAAGAGTTTTCAATTTTTTAAATTTGTTATATATAATATATAATATTCTTAATGATGTATAATTTTTTTTTAAATTATAATGAGAAAGTTAATTCAATAATATCTTGAAGAAAACAGTAAAAATAATGTTTAAAAATATAATAAATCATTTCAATTGTAAATACATAATTATTTACTATAAATCAATCAAAATATCTAAAAAAAACAGTTAAGAATAATATTTGAAAAAATAATAAATTATTTAAGTTGTAAATACATAAATCATCCACAATAAATCAATCAAAATCATAATAAAAGAAGAAACAAATTAAGAATAAAATAAATAGTTTGAAAGTTGATGATAGACTATGGAAGCATTGAATTCCTTTCTATGATTTCCAAACTATAAATATAGGCTTCATTTATGTGAGTTATGGTATATATATAGAAATAAATGCATAAGTTATCTCTTTAAATACAACCTTTCAATTCAAATTTTAATAAGTATTCTACAAAATTTATCTTTAAAGCTCATGTTCAAGATATAAATCATTTAATTTTTGTTAAATTTAATGTTTCTTAATTTTAATTTTTAATACTTAAATGTTTAAATTGTTGAAATTCTCTAAAAGATTAAGCTTTGAACTTAAACAATCTTTTTTTAAAAACTCATTGATTACACATAATTTTTCATGAGATAATCAACTACAACCTGTCTTAGAAAAATGTTTCAAAAAATTACAAGCTAAAAACTTAAGATATTTTTTTAAAAATAAGTAGAATATCTTGCAAAATTTATTGTATCTAATTTTAACACAATTACAGATACAAATCTAGAAACACTATCCTAGCACTAAAAAATTTAAGGTAAAAAGTATTTACATTAGAAAAAATAAAAATATCTTACTTTGAATAAAAATATTACAAAAAAATTAGTTATAGTACATTTAATTATTCATAGATGCAACTATGTTAAGTTATATTGAGTAAACATATATTATTAGTGTTAATTCATGAACAAAACTACAAATTATTTCAAAAGAAAAAAAAGGGAAAATCAATATTTTAGAATGAAAAAGAATTAAAATTTAACAAAAAAGTGATATTTTTTAGTCTGTGAAGTTACAATGTTTATCAATATGTAATTATATAGCTTTTGACTTAATCTTATTAATCTATATTTCATTCTCTATAATGAATGGTTCAAAAGGCATAACACATACTAAAGGTTTTGTGAATTGGGTAGAAAGGTAAGTTGACGGATAGGAAAAACACAACTATTAATCATACATGAGTCAAAGTAGTACTAAGATGGGTGGTATCTGAGGAAGTCTCGATTCTTCACCCCCATGAACATAACTACATGTAGGAAATGTTAACTAGACCATTCGTATTCATAAGACATGAGTTTATGTGAACCACTACTCATAAAATATGTGTTAACAAGTTTGACTCAAAAATGCACTATTGAGTCCAAATAAAACTTCATAATAGAATTGAAATATATTTATATGCAATATAGGCCTATGGGAGCTTAGACAATAAGATGTTTCACTTATTGTTAAGTAGTTAGACTATTGTACAAAACACTTCTTTGAAATATGGGTCAACAAATTTGACTAAAAATCTATAAAACTGAATCTTATTAAAACATCATAGTAGAATTGAAACATATTTATATATAATGTAGGTCATGAGAGTTTAAACGATAGAATATTATATTTATTGTTGGGGTGGTTAGATAATTCTTTGAACCACTACTCAAAATAGAATTAAAATTTAATTGTGTATAATAGGTCATAGGATTGTGGACAATGGAAAATATCTTTTATTGTTAGGTGACTAGGTAAGTGTGAATCACTACTCAATATCATAATAAAATTGAAATGTATGTGTATACAATATAGGCCATAGAAGTTTGGACAGCAAAATAATTCATTCATTATTGGAGGTGGTTAGATAATTGTGTGAATAATTACTAGACACATTATTAGAATTGAAATATATTTTTATCATAAGATTCTATCAATTTAAATAGTAAAATAATTCATTTCTTATTAGATAGTTAGATAATTTTATAATCCATTACTTATAAAATATAAATCAACAAATTTGAGTAAAAATTATATAATTAAATGCTCTTAAAGCATCATAATATAATAAAATTACATTTATATACAATATAGTTTTCGGAGTTTGTTGGTGAGGCAACGTATATCCTTGTCGTTATCTTACTAAAGCTAAGTAGGTCAAGAATATGACGGAAGGGTGTGCTCCACTATGTGAAATAATTGAATACACTTCTCTTCAATCTCAATCTTTTATAAATGTAGACAAGCTCATGCGTGTCCGCTAGCTCCAGTTGCAAATGGTCCATCCAGAGCTTTCTTGTGGACGATGTACAAGCAATCCATGCTCCATGAAATCGCTCGAAACTTTGGATTGAACCTGCACCTAACAGGTTTGAAAAAAAATTCAGTGTCGCCATCAATGACAACATTGATGGCAAAATCTGAGAATTCGATTGAGCTCGCTGGAATAAAGTCGGTGGTTTTTTCCAAACGCGTATTAAACATATGAATTTAGTGCAGAATTTTGACTGTAATCAGGTCTACGTTCTCTTGATGAAACAATAAGATAGCCAGCACAAGAGTGCACTCCACAAGGATGGGCTTGTGTCGCTTTTGAAAAGATGTTTAAGAGATCGTGGAAAGAAAGATGGGTTGCTGTAGTTAATATCAGGTTATGCCTAATTAGTATTGTTTGAAGAGATGAAAACAAAACAGCAATGAATTACTTGCCCTGCAGAGGGTGTTGGAGGGGTAGACATGAGAGTTTCCACCATGCTTTTCGAGGTTAATTTACTGATACTGAGTTAATATAGTTAATATGGATAATTTTTTCTTCATCAAATGTTTAATTAAATGAAAATCATATAATATGAATGGTATTTATTAAATCTATTGTTTATAGATTAGAAATTAGTGAATATCTTTTGTGATATTGCTATCAAGATTCAATTGTGTAGTTTTATAAGTCAAATTCATTGATCCGTGTTTCATAAGCAGTGGTTCACAAGAAACCATCTCTCATGATAGTGAATGGTCCACTTAGCACTCATCGCATCTAGGTGATGCTCACAGAGGTGAAGCACTAGGTCTTCTCGGGAGGTTGCACATCCCAGTACTACTCCAGGTCAAGTGCACTTAACCACAAAGCTTTCCCCAAGATTACGCCTACTTAGCTTGTAACCCCATTTGCAAAACCTTCATCAAATGTTGTGCTTATGAACCATTCATTGTAGAGCCCCTTTAGCTCATCAATTGATAAGTAGGAAGTGTTTTCTAGAGTGTGTCAAATTGTGATATTGCTATCATGATTCAACCATGTAGTTTTACGAGTCAAACTCATTGACCCTTATTTCATGAGTAGTGGTTCACAAGAACCCATCTCTCATGATAATGAATGTCTTTGTTGTAAATAATAGAAAAATAATTAAAACTAAAAATTATGTACATAATTGAGATTCTATTCCATTTGGAATTTACTAGGACTAAATTATATCATGTTTAAAATTCTCATTTTGGTAATATAACTAATCTCAACATAAATCAAGATAGACAATTTGATGAAAAATCTCACTAGTCATAAATAAGATCAAAGTTTAAATGTCATCATATTCAATATTGTATCTAATATATCTATAATTGGTACCACCCAAACAATAAGTAATACATATCACTTTCCACAAAATATTGACTTAGATCTAATAAATTAAATGAGATTTTTGGGTCATGGATTGTCAATGATAAATTTATTTATTTATTTAGAGATAATCAAAATAGGAATTTTTTTTTGTAAAAGTAATGTCATGATTCAATCTAATTATAGACAAGAGTATACACTATATACTCACTATCAAACAATCTAATTATTAATGTAATATGTGGATTAGGTTGAATAATATAGAGGGAAAGATGGTAGAAACTTGGACTCCTGCTGAATATCCAAAATGTCTATACTAAGTAGATATTAAAGAAAACAAAGTAATGAAAAGAAATATCCATGATCCCTAGTAATCTCAAGCAAGGGAAACTAATCAAAATTCTCTTATAAAACTTTCTAAAGTGGTTTTGTTGCTTAGAGCTCTAAAAATGTAACCTCAATTATTTTTTCCATGACAATGGAAAATTTTTAATTGAATAAATGTTACCTTATATTCCCCATTGAGGAATAAATAGAGAAAATATGGATACAAGTTATAAGTTATCAATCAATCTAATAAAGTGATATTTAAATTCTTAGAGTGATGTGTTTGTCTTCAATCCTTTAAGGGAAAACATTTAAGGTTTGGTTAGTTGTAGCAAGCAAGTGTTCATTCATCATTTCCTTCCCTTTTTCATTATCTTTCTATTTAGGTTTAATTACCAAACTAGGGTTTGACTAAGGAAAACCCCCATACAAAAAAAAATAACATTTTTCTTCTCTCTTTGCATTTGTACAAATTTATAGGTGAAGTGTTGATGCAATCTCAAAGGAGAAATTTTACATTCTTACATTTATTGCATTCAGTGTTGTCAAGCCATGGAAACTCATAATTATAATTTATTTTCGGCTTTCTAATAGTGATACCAGTGGAAAACAAAAGACCGGATCTTGTACTAGAAGACCCATCAAGTTGATTTGTACACTTGTACAAAAACCCATTCAGCCAAGGGTTAATGAGTCCTTGTGGCCACCTTAAAACCAAATTTTCTAAGAATATTTTTGTTCTCTACACCTCCAAAATCCATTGGTAAATTGTTGTTCTATTTGTTACTCTCAGATCTTGCTTTTTCATACTATGGTATATAATATCACTAGTTTAATCATTCCTAAATATTTCTCATCAATTCTAATTTCTCTTAGGATATAGATCCCAATCTGATTGGCTCACCTTCAAGTCTAAAAGTCAGTCTCTTCCACCTTGTGATCTATATCAACTTGGGAAAGACCCTAAGTTATGGAAACAAATCTTAGAGTCACGACATTTTTATGTTTTAGAGGCATTTTATCTAAAGGGTTTTAATTGAATATGGATAGACAAGAACCCCTTAGATCAAACCCCCTTGGATAGAACCCCTCTAGTCTTAAAACATACCCACAATGGAGTCTCCTTCACACCTATCAAAATTCTGATAAAAAACACTTTATCTTTATCTTTTGATGGACCAAAAAAATCATTTAGAAATTATGTTTTGTAAGTATGTAGCTCATATTATAAGCTTTATGTAAAGTATAATTTTAAGTATTTTTTATTTAATTATTTTATTTATATTTTATTTCTTGTGATTATTGATTTTCCACTAAACATCAAGATATGTGTTTCACATATGCAAAAAATAGAAAAATAGAGAAAAAAATCTAAAAAATGTCTGCACTAGGTATTAATGTTCTTGTTTCATCAAAATAAATAAAAAGTAATTTCAATAGATACAAAACAAGTTATGTGCGATGAGATACACCTATGTCCTTATTATAATTACATTGATTTCAAAAATTAATTAAATAAACCTATGCAATTTAAAAATTATGAAAAAATATCCATGCACTAAATATTGATATTAAAAAATCTATATTCTAAAAATTATAATTTTATCCTTTCAATAGAAAATTTATGTGTCATGACATAAACATCACTTTTTAAAACTTTTGTTTACTATTAAAAACAAGTTATTAAAGGATAATTCTAAAAATTAGTGGAGCGAATGGAAAGTAAGGGTGCGTAGGTGATGGTGATGGTTCGCAACCTATAACTAGCCTCGACCTGCATGCTATCTCTCCATATTTCATGTTGTTTCTACTTTTCTGTTGATGTTGCATGTTGTGATCTGTGTGTGGGGGGGGGGGGGTTTGTTCTTCTTTTTGAGGGTGGTGTTCACATTTTCTTAGGATTTTGGCTCTGCTTTGGCTGGGATCGTTCCTCCTATTGCATTTGTGAAGGCTGCAACTGGGGGTTTCTTCTTTCAATTTTTTTGCTTGTTCTTTCTCGGTTCTCTTGGGAAGACTTTGGTTTCTAGTTTCCTGTTTGGGCTAGTTTTCTTCTCTTCTCTAGATTTTGGAGCTAAGATGTGCACAGCCCGTGGGCTTTGGTTCTCTAACTAGGATCTAGTTGACCCTTTTTCTTTTTCCTTCTTTAGCTATGTACATTTTTGAAAGAAATTCAAATGGAGAAGGGCCTTCTTCAAATGGGGGTTTTCCCATAACTAAAAAAGTGAATGGGTGCTTGGAATGAAGTGTGGATCATCCTATCTTAATGATTCAATCAAATTCTATTGCAAAGGATGTTACATATTTGAGCAATCATGCTTTAATTTGTAAATTCATGTGTTTACACCTTACCTTGCTGACATTGGAAGCCTAGATCCATTGGGTTTGGAGTCTTGAAGGAGATATCAAGATAATTCTAGTATCCAATAACTATTTTTTATTGTCTTTTTGTGCATGGCAGATAGGAATAAAGCATTTGAAGGTGGCCCATACTTCTTCAATCAAATTGGGCTCTTCATCAAACCTTGGCATGAGGGTTTCAACTCAGTTGAAGAACTCCCTTCTCTGGTGCTATTTTGGATTCATCTGCCTTAGCTTCAATCATAATTCTGGAGAAGCGATATTTTGCATATGATAGCTCATCTCCTAGGAAAACTAGTTGGGCCTACCCAACAAACTTTGGACAAGAAGGTAATCTATTATGCTTGAATTTGTGTTGAAGTTGATCTGAACAATCCCTTTAATGATTCTATAGAATTTTTTGTTGGATCCTCTTCTTGGATTCAACAAATTGATTATGAAACTCTCCCTTTTCATTGTCATGTTTGTCATGAATACGAGCATTTGCAAAGGATATACCCTCAGTTTAATCAAGTAGTTGCTACAACTAATAAGAATGCTCCTAAGAATGATAATGGGAAGGCCCCTATGGTGTAGGGGACTACTAATAAGGAGGGATTTGTTCTTATTAAGCCTCATAATAAGGAGAGGGGTCAGAAGAGAACTTTCAAGGATAGAAAAATTGATGAGACCTTTAATCGGTTTGATGCTTTGGATGACTTGGTTCAGGAAGAGAGTTTTCTAGTTGAGATTCCTCCTAGTTTTGGCCCATTAGAAGTGGTCTTGCAAGAGGAGGAAGTAATTGGGAATCAAAACTTGGCTGGGGTGTCCTTGGAGGATGATTAGTTGGAGGTTGGTCAGATCAAAATGGATGATCCTCTCTAGCAACAGGATGCCTCCAATCTTGGTGGATCTTTGACTTTAAAGGATAACAAAGTTGTGGTGGTTCCTTCTCCCTCACAAGTGGATAAGACTTTGGAGTCAAGGAAACCTGGGGGGAATCTAGGCCTTGGGGCTACAATAGAAGCCCCTTAAAAAGGGCCCCTCGAGAAAGCTTCTAAGGTGGGTTGCAAGAAAGACATTGAGAAGGTTAAGTTGTTGGGGGAGACTTTGATGGAATCTAGGTTGGTGAAAACACTGGACTCTCATTATTCCCACCCCCAAAAATGATTGTTATTTCATGGAATGTAAGGGGTTTGAATAGCACCCCTATATAAAAGGCTATTCATGAAATGATTGGTTGTCACTCTCCTGATATTATCTTTATTCAAGAAACTAAGTTATTTGTGGATGGTATGCTGAATAGAACCTCTATTGTTTGGCCTCATGGGTGTTGTTAGTGTGTGGGTTCTTTTGGTAGCTTTGGAGGTGTGGATTTTTTATGGGATCCAAGAAAGGTTGTTCCTTTGTATTGGATTGCGAGTCTCTCTTCTATCTCTCTAGTTGTTTCTAGTCTAGAATCTAGTGAATCGTGTCTTTTCACTAATATCTATGCTCCCATTGATCTGATGGGTAAGTCCCAACTTTTGAATCATCTTAGTTATGTCCGCTCACTTTTTCCATGGCATCCTTGGATTATGGCTAGAGATTTTAATGTTGTTTCTTATTTAGAGGATAAGAGAGGTAGTATTATCAAGCTGGACTCTACTGTGTTACTTCTTATAGACAATATGGTTAGTCTAAATCTTATTGATGTGAAGCCTAATAATGGAATCTTCACTTGGAATAATCGAAGGTGTAGTGATGCTACCATTTTTGAGAGACTGGATAGGTTTCTTGTCTCTTACTTTTGGGTTGTGGATAGTTGGTCTACTAGCTCTAAGATTCTAGATTGGCAAGGTTCGAATCACTGGTCAATTAAACTTTATATTGTTCATTTTAGAGCCCATAAAAATCCCTCTTTCAAGTTCCAACTCATGTGGCTTCAGGATCCTTCTCTCCATGATCTAACGGTTGATTGGTGGAGTATGGGGAAATTTGCTTTTGGTATGGCTATGTATACCTTTGTCAAAGATTGAAATTTGTGAAATATAGACTCAAGAAGTGGAATATGCATTGTTTTGGGAATCTTCACTAGAATAAGTTGTCAGCTCAAGCTCATTTGGATTTTATCACTTGCCATATTCGAGATCTTGATCTCATAGTTGGGCTATGTAGGGAAGAGGCTAGGGAAGCTAAGACTCTTGATGAATGGGAGTTGAGGGAGGAGATTTTTTAGAAGCAAAAGTCCCATATTGATTGGCTTTAAGAGGGAGACAGAAATACTATCTTCTTTCACCACTTCATTGCTGCTAAGAGAAATGATAATCTTATCAATTCTCTTGTTTCTTTTGAGGGAGTGCAACTTTCTTCTCAAGTAAGTTTTCCCAAGAGGCAGCTCATTTCTTCTCAGCTCTGTTTACTGAGGATTCTCCCCCTACAAATGTTGAAGAAAATTTGATTTTCGCTTGTATTCCTTCTTTGGTGTCTCATGAGATGAACGAGGCCCTTTTACGACCCATTTCCTTACAGGAACTAGAGACTATTGTGTTTCAAATGAGAAAAGGTAAAGCCCCTAGCCCTGATGGTTTTCCTATTGATTTTATCAAGTCTTTTGGGATATTGTCAAGGAGGATCTCTTAGAGGTTGTTTAGGAATCTTAGAGGAATAAAGAAATGTTGAAGGCCATGAAATCCACTTTTTTGGCTCTTATTCTAAAAAAGGAAGGGGCTTGTTCCTTGGATTAGGTTCGCCCCATTACCCTTTGTAATGTGGTTTATAAGATCATTACTAAGTTGATTGTGGAAAGAATGAAGCCTTGGTTGAATTCTTTGATTTCCAATGAGTAAGGGAGATTTTTGGGAGGTAGGAAAATTTTGGATGGGGTTGTTATTACTACTATGCTCTTCATTCTATTGCTGCCTTTAAGGAGAAGGCTATGTTTGTGAATCTTGATATGGAAAAATCCTATGATAGATTCAAATGGGCCTTCTTGTAGAAGGTTCTCTTAGCTTTTGGTTTTCATAGAGAGTTGGTTGACTGGATCATGAGCTCTGTGACTTCTACTTCCTTTTCGGTGCTTATCAATGGATAACCTTCAGTGTTATTTGGAGCCTCTAGGGGTCTTCGACAAGGAGACCCATTGTCCCCTTATTTTTTCATCATTATGGTTGAGGGGCTGGGGAGGTTTATCAAGTCCTATGTTTGCAATGGACTGATTCACGAATGGTGTTTGGGGTAACACTTTTTTTCCTCTATCTCATCTTCAATTTGTAGATGATATGACTTTAATGGTGGTGGCCAAAATAAATGAAGCTGTGAAATTCAGGAAGGCTCAAGATACTTATTTGGCTGCCTCAAGTCAAAATATTAATGATCATAAGTCCTCTATTTAATTTTTCAATACTCCTCAACTTATTCAGGCAAGGATTCCTCAAATTCTTCGATTTCAAATTGGCACTCTCCATCTAGTTTATTTGGGGATTCCCCTCATGGTGGGACCTCAACCAACAGAGATTTGGTAGGATGTGTTGGATAAATTCTGTAGGAGGGTTATTCATTGGACTCACAGGTGGTTGTCTTAAGCGGGTCATGTGGTTTTGTTGTAATATGTGGTTCAAACTCTTCCTATTTACCAGTGTTTTGTGTAGGTGGCTCCTACCAGTTTTGTTAATGAGTTTGATGCCCTCGCTCATCATTTAATTTAGGTGGGTAATCTTCTTTTAATTATAAGTGGAGTTTGGTGAACTGTGAATATTTGTGTAGGCCTAAATAGGAGGGGGGTCTTGGCCTCAAGTCTGCTAGTTTGATGGGTCAAACTTTAGCTACAAAGCTGTACTAGTGCTAGTGTACTTGCCAAGATTAAGATTGGGCTAGAATTCTCAATCTTAAGTACATTGATGGGGTGGAACTTGATGATGTTCCTCAGTATTGTCTCTAGGGAAAAGGGTCTATGATCTGGGATATTCTTAAAAAAGGGGCTAAGTTGATTAAGGAGGGCTTGTTTTGGATCTGCAATAAGGGGCTTGAAGCTCTTTTTTCATTTGATTCCTGGGATGGTTATCCCTCTATTATTTCTATGTCCCCTCATTGCAACTTCTCTATGAGAGCTTGAAGAATGTGGGTTGGTGCAAGGTGGAGGACTTCAAAACTGTCCAGTCATTGGGTCAAGTGGATGTGTGGCATTGGAAGGACCCCCAAAAGTGGCCTCTAGGAGGGTCTGAGTTCGAGAGGCAAGAGCTTGCTACCATTTTGGCTTGTAGAATGTGTAGTTCTCTTCATGATAAGGATATTTTGGCATGGGGCTCCAATCCAAAAGGTAGATTCCCAATTGCCTTTGGATATATGGAGCTAGATAAGAAGGTGTATGGAAAATTTGGGTTTCCTTGGTGCAAGCAAGTTTGGAATAAATTTTCTTATTCAAAGTGTAATATCTTTTTGTGGTTGGTTTTTCAAAATAGATGTCTGTCTTTGGAAAATTTGTGGAAAAGGGGCTTTCAGGGTCCATCCAGCTATGTTTTGTGCAATAATAATGAGGAGTGTACTTCACACTATTTCTTCAGTGTCCTTATGCTAGGTATATTTGGCATTCTTTGTGGGGAGTTTAGGGACAACTCTGTGTTCATGCCTCTTCTTTGATAGAATTTTGGGAAAGCATGGGAAGACCCCTTGCTAAGATGAATTTTCTTTAGATTTCTTAGATTATTGGCCCTACCTTTATTATTTGGCACCTTTGGCTTGAGAGAAATAGGATGCCTTTTCAAGATGTGAAGCAGGTAGGGGATCTTTTATGCAGGAGGATTTTTAGCAAGATCCAAGAGACTATTTTGGCTAAGTGTGATATGTTAGTGACTATGGTTCCAAGTGATCTATCCTATGTGAGGAAGCTTCATTTGGAGGGTAGCAGGTCTGAGTGCTTTGCTGGGAATGGCCCTCGATAGGTCAAGAAGAAGGTGTATCAAGAGGGTAGATGGCAGCCACCCCGTCAAGAAGTTTTGAAGATAAATGTTGATGGATCTTCTAGGGGGAATCTTGTGCTTGCTGGGATTGGTGGTATTGGCAAAAACAGTAATGGAGGTGAGGTATTTTTCTTCTCTATTTATAAGGGTCACCATTCTAACAATTTTAGGGAGGCTATGGCTATTTTTAATGGTATTGAAAGAGGTTGTTCTTTGGGATGGAAGATGATTATTTGTGATTTTGATTCAAAGATTGTAGTTGATATGCTAAACAAGTGGATATTTGATGGTGTTAATTAGAAACTGGCTATGGTGATCAAACAAATTATGAATCTATGCAAATCTTAGGAATTTTTTTCCTTCTCTCATATTCCATAGGGATGGAATAAAGTGGTAGATCTTCTAGTGAAGTGGGCTTCTGAGCATGTGGAGAGGGGGAATGTTGATGTCTGGGGACTTTTATCCTCATAATTTTGTGTGTCCCTCAAAAAAATGATCATGGAAGACCTTCATTTGTAATTGCTTCCTTGGTTGGGTTCCTTTGGGGAATTTTGTTGTGGTGTTGGTTGGTTACTTTTTTGGGCTTTTGTCTATTGCTTTGTATTGCTTCTTTGATTCAATAATTTTTTACCCCCTTTGTTTAGAAAAAGACAAGTTATTAAAATTTTACATAAAAAATTCACAATCTATTTCTAATTTTTTTCAAAAGTATATTTAGAATCTACACACAAATACTCACATGTATCTAGTTCACATCATCTCTAAATAATTAATGGTTTAGCTGCTATGGGTTTCATAAAGTGAAATTTTGTAAAAAAAATTTGATATTAATGTCCAACTTTTCCAAAAAATGGGACACTGTATTGTGGGTTGACCCATTTTTTATCTTTTATTTTAGTGTGATTGTAAAATTTTTAGGCTTCGTTTTCAATTTTTTTAATAATACTATGTTTCTATTTTGAGTTTTCCTTCATTGATCTTTGATAAGGATCAATAGTTTAGTTGAGTTATGTTGTTTTGTTTCCTTCCTCTTGACTAATATAAGGGAAGTAGTTCTATATGATCATTTAGTATTAGAATTTATGCCTCTAATACATGTTGCATACGTTAGAATAGTAATTACAAAGCATATTTTATTTTTATGTGTGTGGGTAGGTGGTTAGGTGTAAATTGAGGATGCACCTAAGAAATTTAGGTATAAGGAGTTAAATAATCAATGGTAAAATAATAGTATGAAATTACATATATTACTCATACCACATGTGATATAGCTAGTTAAAGGCGTGCTAATAAATTAATTTTAGTATGGTCATTTTTTTGGTTTCAAAATGAGGCAATAATTCCTATTGTAAGAGATCATGGAAAAAGTTACTAGGTGTGCATGAGAGCTAGGTGTTTCTCATAGAGGAATGTGGATGGATGGATTATAAACATCAAATGGATGCATACACAAGTGGATATAGGTTGATTAGTACTAGAGAACAAGTTATAAGTTCATAAAGTAGTAGCATTAGTCAAATTTATAGATGTTCCAAATCATTTGTTTGATTCTCACATGCATCAAGGGGTTTTTTTAGAGTTTTTGATCCAAAATGTAATAGCTCTAATATGCATTAAATTCATGTTTTGTTCATTAAATCAATACTTTTTACTAGTGAAATAGAACTTGTCAAGTGGTTTAGAAATGTACTTAAAGAAAATGGCTTTATAACCCATTCTTGTATAATATACAATTTATGTTCATTTATATAATTTGTAACAAAGAAGTATACATTTTAGTGTTGTGTGATCTTGGCTTGACACTGCTAACACTATTATGTAGTATGATAGATAAGAATGGGGGTTTGTTATTAAATATAGCACCTTAGCACATAAATTAACAAATCTCATTCTTTAGTCAAAACCTTCATACTTTGTTGGTAGTTTGTTAGTTGTTGGCTAGCTGAATCTCTATTTTGTTGATAGGTGTTATTGACTCTATTCTTTGGGTAGCTTGTTCATCTTAGTTTGGGTTTCGGGTCCCTTCAAAACCTGATGGTTTCGGGTTCATTCAAAACCTGTTGTAAATGGTTTCGGGTCCATTCAAAACCTATTTTCCCTCTAATTGAAAACAAATCTCACTCTTTGGTCAACACATAGAATTAATAAGAGGAATTTGACAAGGTTTTGACTTTATATTATAATTTTGAAAGTTTAAGGATCATTTTCACAATCATAAATCTAGCTTCAATCAATTCTATGATTGATGGAATGACCTAAGATAATAAATGAATAGAATTGATGATAAGAACTAATCTATGGGAATGTATGTTAATGGAAACAAACAAGTAATGATAATATTATTTGTAAACTTT
Source organism: Sequoia sempervirens (assembly GCA_007258455.2). NCBI lineage: Eukaryota > Viridiplantae > Streptophyta > Pinopsida > Cupressales > Cupressaceae > Sequoia > Sequoia sempervirens. The sequence goes on from VDFB02072274.1 coordinate 33,441,773, forward strand.
AATGTTGTAACACTCTATTTGTATACTAGCCTTTGTGTAAAAGACAATCCAATTAAAATGAGTCCAAAATGTTGAGAAAAAATATGGAATATATACAAATTGATTAGACCATTAATTCATATATTAAATAGTATTAATCATCAATGTAAATATTAGTCAAATATATTAAATATTTTAAAAGAATTAATACAATTTACAATAGTCATTTAAAATTCTCTAAAAGAAATTAATATAAATAGTCAAGATATATAAAATATATTTTAAAATTTTCCTTAACCATAAATTTCATTCTTATTCTTCTCTAACTAATAATATAAAATTATAAATCTAATAAATAATATTTATAGTTAAATTAAAATAAAAATAAACAATGTGTATTCAAAACAATATTATAATAAATAAAATATTTTACATTATACACATCTTTTCAAAACAAAGAAAATATTCTTAAACTAACACTTGAATTGAAAAGAGGTTCAAGGACTATGATGATAGATCACTTAGATAAATCTAGATTTTTCCTTTAGAGAAATTTGATATTATTTGATTTTTTGTTTTTAGGATTTCACATGAATTTTTTGAGGATTTAACATGAATAGTTTTTTTTAGGATTTCACATGATTTTTTGTTAAAATAGGACTTTTTTTTTTGTAAAAGTAATGTCATGATTCAATCTAATTATAGACAAGAGTAAACAATATATACTCACTATAAAAACAATCTAATTATTAATGTAATATGTGGATTGGGTTGAATAAGATAGAGGGAAATATGGTAAAAACTTGGACTCCTATTGAATATCCAAAATTTCTATACCAAGTAGATATTAAAGAAAATAAAGTAATCAAAAGGAATATCCATGGCCTCTAGTAATCTCAAGCAAGGGAAACTAATCAAAATTCTCTTATAAAACTTTCTAAAGTGGTTTTGTTGCTTAGAGCTCCAAAAATGTAACCCCAATTATTTTTTCCATGACAATGGAAATTTTTTAATTGAATAAATGTTACCTTACATTCCCCATTTACGAAGAAATAGAGAAAATATAGCTACAAATTATAAGCAATCAATCAATGTAATAAAGAAATATTTAAATCCTTAGAGTGATGTGTTTGTCTTCAATCCTTTAAGGGAAACCATTTAAGGTTTGGTGAGTTGTAACAAGCAAGTGTTCATTCATCATTTCCTTCCCTTTGTCATTATCTTTCTATCAAGATTTAATTACCAAACTGGGGTTTGACTAAGGAAAACCCCCATAAAAAAAAAAAAAACATTTTTCTCCACTCTTTGTATTTGTACAAATTTATAGGTGAAGTGTTGATGAGATCTCAAAGGAGAAATTTTACATTATTACATTTATTACATTCATTGTTGTCAAGCCATGGAAACTCATAATTAGAATTTATTTTTGGCTTTCTAACAGTGATAACAATGGTAAACAAAAGCTCATATCTTGTACTAGAAGACCCATAAAGTTGATTTATACACTAGTGCAAAGACCCATTCACCCAAGGGTAAATGAGTCCTTGTGGCCACCTTAAAACCAACTTTTCTAAGAATATTTGTTGTTCTCTACACCTCCCAAATCCACTGGTAAATTATTGTTTCTATTTGTCAGTCTCTCGGATCTTGCATTTTTCTCACTATGGTCTATAATATCATTAGTTTAATCATTCCTACATATTTCTAATCAATTTTGATTTCTCTTATGATATAGATCCAAGTCTGATTGGCTCCCCTTCAAGTCTAAAAGTCAATCTCTTCCACCTTGTGATCTATATCTCAATAAAATCTATATAAATTTGGAAACAACCCTAAGTTATGGAAACTAATCTTAGAGTCATGATATTTTTATGTTTTAGAGGCATTCCATCTAAAGGTTTTTAATTGAATATGGTTATATAGGAACCCCTTAGATCAAAACCCCTTGGATAGAACCCCTCTAGTCTTAAAACATACCCATAATGAAGTCTCCTTCACACCTATCAAAATTCTGACCAAAAATGATTTATCTTTATCTTTTGATGGACTAAACAAATTCATTTAGAAATTAAGTTTTGTAAGTATGTAGCTCTTATTATAAGCTTTCTGAAAGGTATAATTTTAAGTATTTTTTATTTTATTATTTTATTTATATTTTATTTCTTGTTATTATTTATTTTCCACTAAACATCAAGATATGTGTTTCACATATGCGAAAAATAGAAAAATAGAGAAAAAAATCTAAAAAATATGTCTGCACTAGGTATTAATGTTCTTGTTTCATCAAAATAAATAAAAAGTAATTTCAATAGGTACAAAACAAGTTATGTGTGATGACATACACCTATGTCGTTAATTACTTTGACTTCAAAAATTAATTAAATAAACCTGTGCAATAAAAATTATGAAAAAAAATCCATGTAAGTAGATATTGGTATTAAAAAATCTATATTCTAATAATTATTATGTTATCCTTTTAATAGAAAAGTTCTGTCATGACATAAAAATTACTTTTTTAAAAAATCCTTTACTATTAAAAACAAGTTATTAAAAGATAATTCTAAAAATTAGTGGAGCAAATGGAGAGTAGGATTGCATAGGTGACGGTGGTGGTTTGCAGCCTATAACTGGCCTCAGCTTGCATGTCATCTCTTCATATTGCATGTTGTTTCTGCTTTGTTTGCTGGTGTTGCATGCTATAATCTATGTGGGGGGGGGGGTTTGTTCTACTTTTTGAGGGTGGTGTTCTCATTTTCTTTGGATTTTGGCTTTGGTTTGGCTAGGATTGTTCCTCCTATTGCATTTGCAAAGGCTGCAACTGGGGGTTTCTTCTTTCAATTTTGATACCTATTCTTTCTTGATTCTCTATGCAAGGCTTTGGTTTCCAATTGCCTATTTGGGTTGATCTACTTTTTTGCTCTAGATTTTGGAGTTTAGGCATGTGCAACTCATGGGCTTTGGTTCTTTGACTAGGATCAAGTTGATCCTTTATCTCTTTCCTTCTTCAGCCATGAATATTTTTAAAATAAATTCAAATGGAGAAGGGCCTTCTTCAAATGGGGGTTTTCCCAGGATTAAAAAAGTGAATGGGTGCTTGGCACAAAGCGTGGATCATCTTATCTTGATGATTCAATCAAATTCTATTGCAAAGGATGTTACATATTTCAGCAATCATGCTTTAATTTGTAAATTCATGGGTTTACACCTTGCCTTGCCAACATTGGAAGCCTAGATCCATCAAGTTTGGAGTCTTGAAGGAGATATCGAGATAATTCTAGTAGCCAATAACTATTTTTTGGTTGTTTTTTCATGCATGGAAGATAGGAATAAAGCTTTTGAAGGCGGCCCATATTTCTTCAATTAGATTGGGCTCTTCATCGAACCTTGGCATGAGGGTTTCAACTCAGCTAAAGAACTCCCTTCACAGGTGCTAGTTCGGGTTCGTCTGCCTCGGATTCCACTGGAATTCTTGAGAAGCGATATTTTGCATATGATAGCTCATCTCTAGGAAAACCAGTTGGGCCTACCTAGCAAACTTTGGACGAGAAGGTAATCTCTTATGCTTCAATTTTTTTTGAAGTTGATCTGAATAATCCCTTTAATGATTCTATAGAAGTTTGTGTTGGATCCTCTTCCTAGATTCAACAACTTGATTATGAAGCTCTCCCTTTTTGTTGTTGTGTTTGTCATGAATATGAGAATTTGCAAAGGAGATTCCTTTGGTTTAATTAGGAACCTACTATAGCTAATAAGACTGCTCCTAAGAATGATAATGGGAAGGCCCCTATGGTGGAGGGGACTGCTGATAAGGAGGGATTTATTCCTGTTAAGCCTTATAATAAGGAGAAGGGTCAGAAGAGAACTTTCTAGGATAAACAAAATGATGAGACCTTTAATTTGTTTGATGCTTTGGATGACTTGGTTTAGGAAGATAATTTTCTAGTTGAGATCCCTACTAGTTTTGGCTCATTAGAAGTTGTCTTGTAGGAGGAGGAAGTAATTGGGAATCAAAACTTGGTTGGGGTGTCCTTGTAGGATGATTAGTTGGAGGTTGGTCAGATGGAAATGGATGATCCTCTCTAGCAGTAGGATGCCTCCTATCTTGGTGGATCTTCGACTTTGAAGGATGACAGAGTTGGGATGGTTCCCTCTCCCTCACAAGTGGATAAGATTTTGGACTCAAGGAAACCTGGCAAGGAAATTCATGCTTTGGGGCTACAACCAAAGCCCCTTAAAAGGGCCCCCCCAAGAAAGCTTCTAAGGTGGGTTGCAAGAAAGACATTGAGAAGGTTAAGTTGTTAGGAGAGACTCAGATGGAATCTAGGTTGGTGAAAACCATGGACTCTTATTGCTCCCACCCCTAAAAATGATTGTTATTTCATGGAATGTAAGGGCTTTGAATAACACCCCTAGAAAAAAGGCTATTCATGAAATGATTGGCTATCACTCTCCTAATATTGTATTTATTCAGGAAACTAAGTTATCAGTGGATGGTATATGCTGAATAGAGCCTCTATTATTTGGCCTCATAGGTTTTTTCAGTGTGTGGGTGCTTTTGGTAGCTCTAGAGGTGTGGCTTGTTTATGGGATCCAAGAAAAGGTTGTTCCTCTATATTGGATCATGAGTCACTCTTCTATCTCTATGGTTGTTTCTAGTCTTCAATCTGGTGAATCATGTCTTTTCACTAATATCTATGCTCCCACTGATTTGATGTGTAAGTCCCAACTTTGGACTTATCTTAGTTATGTCCGCTCACCTTTTCCTTGGCATCCTTGGATTATGGTTGGAGATTTTAATGATATTTCTTCTTTAGAGGAGAAGAGAGGGGGTATTTTCAAGCTGGACCCTATTGTGTTACTTATTATAGACAATATGGTTAGTCTAAATCTTATTGATGTGAAACCTAATACTGGAATCTTCACTTAGAATAATCAAAGGTGTGGTGTTGCTACCATTTCTGAGAGATTGGATAGGTTTCTTGTCTCTTATTTTTGGGTTGCAGATAGTTGGATTACTCGCTTTGAGATTCTAGATTGGAAAGGTTTAGATCACTGGTGGATTAGACTTTCTATTTTTCCTTTTAGATCCCATAAAAATCCCTCTTTCAAGTTCCACCTCATGCAGCTTCGGGATCCTTCTCTCCAGGATTTGTTGGTTGATTGGTGGAGTATGGGGAAACCTAATTTTGGTACGGCTATGTATACCTTTGTCAAGAGATTGCAATTTTTGAAACATAGACTCAAGAAGTGGAATATGCAATATTCTGGGAATCTTCACCAGAATAAGTTGTCAGCTCAAGCTCATTTGGATTCTATCACTCACCAAATTTGAGATCTTGGTCTCACAGTTGAGTTGTGTAGGGAAGAGGCTAGTGCAGCTAAGACTCTTGATGAATGGGAGCTGAAGGAGGATATTTTTTGGAAGAAAAAGTCTTGTATTGATTGGCTTCAAGAGGGAGATAGAAATACTACCTTCTTTCACCTCTTTGTTGTTGCTAGAAGAAATGGTTATCTTATCAGTTCTCTTGTTTCTTCTAATGGAGTGCAACTAAGTCTCAAGCTGATTCTTCCTAGGAGGCAGCTCATTTCTTCTCAGCTCTATTTACTAAGGATTCTCCCCTTACGAATGTTGAAGAAAATCTATTTTGGCTTGTATTCCTTCTTTGGTGTCTCATGAGATGAACGAGGCCCTTTTATGACCCATTTCCTTGTAGGAATTGGAGACTATTGTGTTTCAAATTAAAAAAGGTAAAGCCCCTAGCCCTGATGATTTTCCTATTGAATTTTATCAAGTCTTTTGGGATATTGTCAAGGAGGATCTCTTAGAGGTTGTTCAAGAATCTTAGAGGAATAAAGAAATGTTGAAGGCCATGAACTCCACTTTTCTAGCTCTTATTCTGAAAATGGAGGGGGATTGTTCATTAGATTAGTTTCACCCCATTACTCTTTATAATGTGTCTTATAAGATCATTACTAGAAGCTAATTGTAGAAAGACTAAAGCCTTGGCTCAATTCATTGATTTTCAATGAGCAAGGGGGATTTGTCAAAGGTAGACAAATTTTGGATGGAGTTGTTATTGCTAGTGAGGCTCTTCATTCTATGGTTGTATCTAAGGAGAAGGTTGTATTTATCAAACTTGATATGGAAAAATCCTATGATATAGTCATATGGGCCTTCTTGCAGAAAGCTCTCTAAGCTTTTTGTTTTAATAGAGAGTGGGTTAATTGGATCATGAGCTATGTGACTTCTACTTCCTTTTTGGTGCTTATCAATGGAGAACCTTCAGTGTTACTTGGAGCCTCTAGGGGTCTTCGACAGGGAGACCCATTGTTCCCTTATTTGTTCATCATTATAGTTGAGGGGCTGGGGAGGTTTATTGAGTCCTATGTTTGCAATGGATTGATTCAGGGGTGGCATTGGGGTAACACTTTGTCATCTCTATCTCATCTTCAATTTGTTGATGATACAACTTTAGTGGGGGTGGCCAAAATAAATGAAGCTGTGAATTTCAGGAAGGATTTGGATACTTATTTGGCTACCTCAAGTCAAAATATTAATGATCATAAGTCTTGTATTTACATTTTCAATACTCCTCAACTTATTCAAGCAAGGATTGCTCAAATTATTTGATTTCTAATTAGCACTCTCCCTCTGGTTTATTTGGAGATTCCCCTCACGATGGGCCCTCAACCAAAAGAGATTTGGCAGGATGTGTTGGATAAATTATGTAGGAGGGTTAGTCATTGGACTCATAGGTGGTTGTCTTTGGTGGGTCATGTGGTTCTGCTAAAATCTGTGGTTTAGTCTCTTCTTATTTATCAATGTTTTGTGTAGGTGGATCCTGCCAGTTTTGTTAAGGAGTTTGATTCCCTTGCTCATCAATTCCTTTGGGTGGGTAATCTTCTTAATTCTAAGTGGAGTTAGGTGAAGAGGGAATATGTGTGTAGGCTTGAATAGGAGAGGGGTCTTGGCCTCAAGTCTGCTAGTTTGATGGGTCAGGTTTTAGCTACAAAGTTGTACTGGTGCTGGTGTACTTGCTAGGATTAGGATTGGGCTAGAATTCTCAATCTTAAGTACCTTGGTGGGGTAGGCCCTAACGATGTTCCTCGGCATTGTCTCTAGGGAAAAGGGTCTATGATCTGGGATACTTTTAAAAAATTGGATAAGTTGATTAAGTAGGGCTTGTTTTGGATCTCCAATGAGGGGTCTGAAGCCCTCTTTGGTTTGATTCCTGGGATGGTTATCACTCTATTATTTCTATGTTCCCTCATTGCAACTTCTCTGTGATAGCTTGACGGATGCAGGGTAGTGTAAGGTGGACTTAAAAAATGTTCAATCATTGGGTTAGGAGGATGTGTGGCATTGGAAGGACCCCCAAGAGTGGCTTCCAAGAGGGTCTGAGTTGGAGAGGCAAGAGCTTTCTAGCATTTTGGCTAGTAGAATGTGCAGTTCTCTTCATGATAAGGATATTTTGGCATGGGGCCTCGATCCAAAAGGTAGATTCTCAGTTTCCTCTAGATATATGGAGCTAGATAAGCAGGTTTATGGAAAATTTGGGGTTCCTTGGTGGAAGTAAATTGGAATAAATTTTCTTGGTCAGTGTAATTTCCTTTTGTGGTTGGTTGTTCAAAATAGATGTCTGACCTAGGAAAATCCAAGGAAAAGGGGCTTTCAGGGTCCATCCATCTGTGTTTTGTGCAATAATAATGAGGAGTGTACTTCACACCTTTTCTTTTAGTGTCCTTATTCTAGGTATATTTGGCATTCTTGGTGGGGAGTTTAGTGACAACCCTGTGTTCATGCCTCTTCTTTGATAGAATTCTGGGAAAGCTTGGGAAGACCCCCTACTAAGATGACTTTTCTTTAGATTGCTTGGATTATTAGACCTACCTTTATTATTTGGCACCTTTGGCTTGAGAGAAATAGGAGGCTTTTTCAAGATGTGAAGCAGGTAGGGGATCTTTTATGGAGGAGGATTTTTAGCAATATCCAAGAGACTATTGTGGCTAAGTGTGATCTATCGGTGATTGTGGATCCAAGTGATCTATCCTATGTGAGTAAGCTTCATTTGGAGGGCAGTAGGTCTGGGTGCTTTGCTAGGAATGGCCCTTGGCATGACAAGAAGAAGGTGCTTCAGGAGGGTAGATGGCGACCACTCCCTCAAGGAGTTTTGAAGATAAATACTAACGGATCTTCTATGGGTAATCCTGGGCATGCTAGGATTGGTGGTATTGGTAGAGACAGTAATGGAGGTGAGGTATGTTTCTTCTCTTTTTATAAGGGTCACCATTCTAACAATTTCAAGGAAGCTCTAGCTATTTTTCATTGTATTGAAAGAGGTTGTTCTTTGGGATGGAAGAGGATTATTTGTGAATCTAATTCATAGATTGTAGTCGATATCCTAAACAAATAGAGATTTGATGGTGTTAATTGGAAACTAGCTATGGTGATCAAATAGATTATCAATATGTGCAAATATTTTAAATGTGTTTCCTTCTATCATATTCCACGAGAATGGGATAGAGTGGAAGATCTTCTAGCGAAATGGACTTTTGAGCATGTGGAGAGGTGGACTGTTGATGACTGGGGACTTTTATCCTCAAAATTCTCTATGTCCCTCAAAAAGATGATCATGGAAGACCTTCATTTGTAATTGGTTCCTTGGTTGGGTTCCACTGGGGACTTTTGTTGTCGGGTTAGTTGGTTACTTTTTTGGGCTTTTGTTTATTTCTTTGTAATGCTTCTTTGATTCAATAAATTTTTACCCCCTTTTTTTAAAAAAACAAGTTATTAAAATTTTACATAAAAAAGATCACAATCTATTTCTTATTTTTCTAAAAGATATATTTAGAATTTACACACAAATACTCACACATAACTAGTTCACATCATCTCTAAATTATTAATGGTTTAGTTGCTATTGGTTCCATAAAGTGATTTTTTTAAAAAAAAATTGATACTAATGCCCAACTTTTCCAAAAAATGGGACACTGTATTGTGGGTTGACCCATTTTTATTTTTTATTTTAGTGCGATTGTAAAAGTTTTAGGCTTCATGTTTATTTTTTTTAATAATATTATGTTTCTATTTTGAGTTTTCCTTCATTGATCTTTGGTAAGGATCAATAGTTTAGTTGAGTTATGTTGTTTTGTTTCCTGCCTCTTGACTAATATAGGGGAAGTAGGTTCTATATGATCATTTAGTATTAGAATTTATGTCTCTAATACATGTTTCATATTTTAGAGTAGCAAGTATAAAGCATATTTAATTTTTATGTGTGTGGTTAGGTGGTTAGGTGTAAATTGAGGATGCACCTAAAAAATTTAGGTATAAGGATTCAAATAATCAATGGTAAAATAATAGTATGAAATTATGTATATTACTCATACCGCATGCGATATAGGTAGTCAGAGGCATGCTAATAAATTAATTTTAGTATGGTCATTTTTGTTGGTGTCAAAATGAGGCAATAATTTCTATTGTAAGAGATCATTGAAAAAGTTACTAGGTGTGCATGAGAGCTAGGTGTTTCTCATAGAGGAATGTGGATGGATGGATTATAAACATCAAATGGATGCATACACAAGTGGATATAGGTTGATTAGTACTAGAGAACAAGTTATAAGTTCATAAAGTAGTAGCATTAGTCAAATTTATAGATGTTCCAAATCATTTGTTTGATTCTCACATGCATCAAGGGGTTTTTTTAGAGTTTTTGATCCAAAATGTAATAGCTCTAATATGCATTAAATTCATGTTTTGTTCATTAAATCAATACTTTTTACTAGTGAATTGGAACTTGTCAAGTGGTTGAGAAATGTAGTTAATGAAAATGGATTTATAACCCATTCTTGTATAATATACAATTTATGTTCATTTATATAATTTGTAATAAAGAAGTATACATTTTAGTGTTGTGTGATTATGGCTTGACACACCTAATATTGTTAAGTAATATGATAGATAAAAATGAGGGTTTGTTATCAAACATAACACCTCAACACATAAATTAACAAATCCCACTCTTTAGTCAACATATATAATTAATAGTAGGAATTTGACAAGGTTCTAACTTTAAATTATAATTTTGAAAGTTTAGGGATCATTTTCACACTTATAAATCTAGCTTCAGTCAATTCTATGATTGCAAAAATGACCTAAGATAATAAATGAATAAATTCGACAATAAGAACTAATCTATGGGAATGTATGTTAATGGAAACACGTAAAGATCATATTGTTTGTAAACTTTAATGTTGTAATGCTCTATTTGTATACTAGTCTTTGTTTAATAGACAACCCAATTAAAATGAGTCCAAAATGATGAGAAAAAATATGAAACATATCCAAATTGATTAGACCATTAATTCATATATTAAATAGTATTAATCATCAATCTAAATATTAGTCAAATATATTAAATATTTTAAAAGAATTAATATAATTTACAATAGTCATTTAAAATTATTAGATTTAGGAAGATCTAGAAGATAGAAGACAAGCACATGAACAATGCATAAGATTGTATTTAGTTGACCTAGGAGATAATGAGTACAAAGCTTTCCTATATAGGCAAGGAGATGAAGGTGGTCATGTGAAACACAATGACTAGCTAACCCTTCATAGATTCAACACTTGTTAACTCTCATGGCATGTGTTGTAGTGAGTGACAAGTGATCATGCAAGAGGTGAAAAGGTGTCTCACAAGTGAGAACACTTGTGACAACCACATGAGGTGAGACAAACCTCTAGAACTCCTCTAAGTGAGCTTAAGTGTAGTGTGCATAGGAATCTACTAAGCAAACTAATAGCTAACTAGTTTAACAATGTCTCCTTTCCCACTAACAAATATTCTCTAAAATAAATTAATATAAATAAACAAGATATATAAATATATTTTAAACTTTTCCTTAACCATAAATTTCATTCTTATTCTCCTTTAACTAATAATACAAAATTTTAAATTTAATAAATAATATTTATAGTTTTAAAATAAAAATAAACAATATCTATTCAAAATAATATTATAAAATAAATAAAATATTCTACACTTTAAATTTATAGAATTATACATATCATTTCAAAACAATGAAAATATTTTTAAACACACACTTGAATCTAAAAGAGGTTCAAGGATTATGTTAATAAATCATTTACATAAATCTAGATTTTTGTTTAGAGAAATCGGATATTATTTTATTTTGGTTTTTAGGACTTCACATGATTTTTTTAGAGGATTTTACTATTAAATGACAGCAGATTTACCAGCAGCTGAAACTTGTTTTTTGGCAAGTCAACAATGATTTAATGATGATTAAATCTTATTTTCAGGTGTGAAACAGGTTTACCAATCAATTTTAAATGAGAAATCTATCAGAAAATTATAAATTCTTAAATTAAAATTAAAATGATAGAAATTAATAACGCCAACTACTACATAGAAATAACCCAGCAACTACATTTACCTATTTCCGAAAAAAAGGTCATCAACATACAACTCAGACGAGACAACTAACAACGTCATACGACAAAAAGAACATTCTAATTTCTAAAGACTTTAGAAAAATGGCACACTAAGAACAGGCACGTGAGAGAAAGAAAGTGATTCATTTGAAATATTGGCATGAGGGACCATAAATATTCGACCGCGTAAATAAGTTTCCCATTTTCTAGACTTTGACCGTTGAACTAAGAATAAACCTCCCCATTTCACATTGGATTCCAGCTTCTAAAATGACTTTAAAATGGGATTACATGCAGAGAGAAAGTGTGCAACTCCATCTATGTGCTCTGAGATTCTGGTCTTAGTACCAATCTAGACTGCTCGCAATGGCGGCCAGATATTCTGTTTATGAGCCAAGTGTTTCTTGTCTCTTCTTGGTATCGTTGGCACTGTTATCTTTTGGTGCTGAAGCGAAGGTGCACTTTCACAAATGGAAAGTAAATTACCAGACATGGGCTCCTGATTGCGTGCAGGTGAACATCATCTCTATAAATGGACAATACCCGGGGCCAACCATCAGAGCCAGAGAGGGGGACACCGTTGTTGTCCAGCTAGAGAACTTGATGCCCACTGAAAACGTTGTCATTCACTGGCATGGCATTCGCCAGGTAAATGATCCATTTTTCTTCTCTTTTTGCATCCAGTTTATATGTCAGTAAGGTTCCAGGGCTTAAAATGCATATATCACTGCGGAAATAACTCTCTTGGCCCGTTGCGTTGCAGATCGGCACTCCCTGGAACGACGGGATGGCTTCCATATCGCAGTGCGCAATCTATTCAGGGGAAACCTACGTATATAGATTCGTTGTGGACAGAGTAAGTTGGAGTTTCTTTCAATATGAAATGTCTGCTTTCACTTAACTATGATATTGATTATGAATATGTGAAATGTAGCCGGGGACATACTTCTACCATGGTCACTATGGCCTACAACGGGCAGCGGGGTTTTACGGGTCGCTGATAGTCGATGCGGCGGGCAAAGAACCCTTTGCCTACGATGGCGAGCTGAGCATCGTGTTAAACGACTGGTGGCACAAAAGCACGTACGAACAGGCAGTGGGCCTGTCTTCCAATCCCTTCGTCTGGGTTGGGGAGCCTCAGGTATATAATTCACATTTTATTTAGTAGAGTTCTCTTAATGAGAGTTTTAATTATTATTATAGATCATATATATATAAAAAATAACAATTAAATCAATTAAAGTTGTATGTAATAAATAAAATAAATATAAGTAAATTTAAAATTATATTCTCATGTATGTACGTAATAAATTAGTATAGATAATTTTAATAGATGTATCTAAGTAGCACTTGCACTTAAAGGAGGTTCAAGGATTACACCAATAAAAAAGTATATGTATGAATATATATAAGAAAGAACACATTTCTATATGGATGTGTATGGATGTCATGTGTTGCAAATTCTAGTTGTATGTGGTTGGATTAAACAATTAATATTAAGTGATAAATAATGGAATGAAATAAACTTCGACAAATATAGATTTTTTCTTTAAAGAAATTAAGTATTATCTTATTTTGAAATATTTGCATTCAAATTTTAAACGTAAAGTAATGCAAATGAACAAAGAAAGTTGTCATCAAATTGACAGAATGTGATAGAATGTTTTAACTAGTTGGAAAATTAATATTTATCTTTTATGTGATAAGTGAGATTTTGGAGAATTTTACCATTAAATGTCAACTGGTTTATCTTTATACAACTAAAACTTGTTCTCTATGACTCAATAGTTGTTTGGAGGCCTGAGACTTGTTTCAAGTCCAAATCTCACAATATATGTAGCCTATTGGCTAAAAAACAAAGATATATTAAAAGATATATAAAGAAAAATATTTAATTTAATTTTCTAATTATATTTTATCTTTTAAAAACAATCATTTATTATTTTAATAATTCTTTTGTTTTATTTTTACTTTGAGAAGTACATACTATTATTAATTTTATTTATTTATTATTAGATATGTAAATGGTTATAAAATTTAAGTGAAGGGATCTTTATGTACATAATGGTCACATGGCTTTTATAGATGCTACTATAAAATCCATTTTCACATAATAAATTATATGGATTTTTTATTTAAATATATTTAAGAATTTATTCAATAATTATTGTATTTTATTTTAATTTGTGTTTATATATCTAATAAATAAAATAATCTTAAGTAGATTAAAATTTATGTTCTCATATATGTATGTAATAAATTAGTATAAATACTTAAATAGATTTGTCAAAAAAAGTATTAGAAGATCTATAATAGCACTTCCACCTAAAGGAGATGCAAGGATTAGATTGATGGAAAACCATATGTATGCTAATATGTTAGAGAGTACATATTTGGGAAACTTAAATAGTTTTTTCTAAAAAAGTATTACAAGATCTCTACTAACACTTCCACCTAAAGGAGATGCAAGGATTAGATTGATGGAAAACCATATGTATGCTAATATGTTAGAGAGTACATATTTGTGCATGGGTTTGTAAGGATGTCATGTGTTGCAAATTCTACTTGCAAGTTGCATGTGGCTGGATTAAACAATTAATAATAAATGCTAAATAATGGAATGAAATAAAATTAGACAAATCTAGATTTTTCTTTTATTGAGAGAGGTAAACACTTTTCACCTAAAGCTATGAAGCCGTGAGGTCATAAATGGGGGATCTCATCCCCAATATAAATTCTCAACAATTACACCCTAATGGAGTTTGAACCTTAATGACAACAATAAAAACACAACAACCAAACCATCATGATTTTGACTACTTTTACCATTAAACAGCAACAATTTTACTATTAAACTATGAGACTTGTTTGAGGCTCAAATCTCACATTCTATGTAGTCTTTCGACTAATAAATTTTATTTTTATTTTGTTTTAATATATTTATTTTTCTAACTAAAATTTATTTTTGAAAAAGTCATTAACTTTTTATTTATTTTTACTTTAGAAACTACATTCTATAATTTATTAAATTTATATTTATTATTTGATATATAATTATCAAACTTAAGTGGTTATGAAATGGTAAAATAAAATAAAACAATTCCTAAGATTCTTATATTTATAATGTTTTTATATATTTAAGATATTAGAACTGATATACAATTAGGTAATACTTCTTTTTCTTTCAATGATGACATTTAAATTAGTAAACTTAACCATCACAAATATTTACAATTAAATAAATGTGTTTCATAATAATTTGGTACATATAAATTAATATGATTCTCATATATATATAATTTAAAATTACATAAAAATAGGCTTGTTGTTACTACTGGTTTACGATCAAACATGTTAATATTTAAGCTAATATTTAACTATAATTTACATCTGTCAATTTTATTGTGTTGTGTTGCTTTGCACCAGTCACTGCTGATAGAGGGACGAGGACAATACAATTGCTCAGCAACAGTCGATTCCTGTAATGCTACAAACAAGCAGTGCTCCCCTTATGTCTTGCCAGTGCGACCTGGGAACACGTACCGCCTGCGCATTGCAAGTGTTGCGTCTCTTGGCGCCCTCAACTTTCTCATCCAAGTCAGTCAGTTTAATCCAAAATCTTTATTTGCTAAATCCCCTGACTTAAATAGTAATTTACCTTCTAGTGAGCAACTGATGCTAAGTCAATGCAGTCCTTGTTTACGTCGACAACCGGATCCCACCCAATATTAGGTTCTTTTCCGCGTGTTATTGACATTTGGTTTTGTACAGGGACACAACATGACGGTCGTCGAGGCAGATGGGCATTACGTAGAACCGGTGGAATTAGACAACCTGGACGTATACTCTGGTGAATCCTATTCCGTTCTGATTACAGCAAACCAGAACCCTTCTCAAAACTATTGGGCGGGTGTGAACGTGAGAGGCAGGCAGCCCAAAACGCCCACTGGACTGGCCATCTTGAACTATCTTCCTAATCCCTCAACCAAACTACCCACCGCGCCAGCTCTCACGAGTCCGCTGTGGAACGACTTCGCCTACAGCAAAGCCCTGGCTAGGAAATTCGTGGCTCTGAAAGGACACGAAGAGCTTCCCCCGCTTGAGTCCCACAGGCGGCTGATTCTTCTCAACGCGCAGAACAAGATCAACGGATACACAAAGTGGGCTATCAACAATATTTCGCTGGTGCTGCCTCCGACTCCGTACTTGGCCGCCATGAAATACAAAATCAAGGGCGCCTACGACATCACTCCACCTCCGGACGTGTACAGTCCCCGTGACTTCGACATCACCATTCCTCCCCCAAATCCCAACGCTGTCGAAGGGAACGGCGTGTACGTCTTCACATGGAGCTCCGTTGTGGATGTGATTCTTCAGAATACAAATACTCTCACTGCGAACAATTCAGAGATCCATCCATGGCATCTGCATGGCCACGATTTCTGGATTCTTGGATATGGAGAGGGTGTGTTCGATCCAGTGAAGGGCCCTCTGAACTACAACACGGTAAATCCTCCGTTGCGGAACACAGTGGCAGTGTTTCCATACGGATGGACAGCCATTCGGTTTAAAGCCGATAATCCAGGAGTATGGGCTTTCCACTGCCATTTGGAGGCCCACTTCTTCATGGGGTTGGGAGTGGTGTTTGCAGAGGGAATAGAGAAAGTGGGAAAGTTGCCCAATGCAGCGATGGGATGTGGCCTCACCAAGAATAAAATTCACATGCACCAATGATGTCTCTGTTTGAATCACCAATTTTGTATGGTAACACTTTTAACAATTATCAAGTCCATCATCCATGCACCTTGGCACTGAACTAGAGAAACCCTTCTAACATTGATCTATAAGAACTATATAAACTAACACTGGCAGCTAATCTCCTTTTAAGAGGTGCAATGGATTTTTTCATAGAAAATTTAAGGCGATGCATAAATAAAGTTTGTATAATTTTGTATTGATTAGATAGCTAAATGTATATTATTAATATTAAATAATTTAATATAAACAAAATATTATATATTCAATTATTCATATAATTTTATTGATTAATTTATTAGTTTGTTTATTTTAACAATTTATTTAGTTGGATGTTTTTTTAGTTCTAAAGATTTTTTTAGTTTTTAAAATTTGTTTTATAAGGTTATAATATTTTTTATGATACATCACAAAAAGTGTTTTCTATTATAATGAGAAGATCAATTCAATGATATTTCTTCAATAGCATTGTGCTTAAATGGAAAGGTAATAAGATTTCAAAGATGGGGATTTTTCATATCTATACATATGGGAAAATTGTTAATGTTTAAAAACATAGTAAATTATTCAAATTCCAAATCCATAACCTTTTGTAATTGAAAGAATTTGTGATTGAGATCCCACAAGCCCTGGATGATATTTTGAAGAGAAATTTGTCACACACAATTGAGAAATTACATAGAAAAATGTGAAACAATAATGATTATTGATTACTGAATGAATACAATGAAGGATTGGATATCCTTATGTAGGCTCAGGTGAACTCAACATGAGACACTGAATGGTGGAGTTCTAACTGAGAGAGGAGTGAGATAACAGAATGCATGAATTGGTTAAGTGACTTTATCTTGTGTGCAACACAAAGAATAAAGCACATGCCTGATTGAAATACATAATTAATGCAATAAAACTTGCAATTAGAACTAGATGACCTTTTCCTAAGTTTGCATTAAGCACTGGGGTAAATATTAATTAATTTACTCCAACACCCCCTGAATAAAAATTGAGGAGAAGCAAAAACTGATGAAGGAAAAGAAAATGAAGATATGAATCCCCCCCATAACAAAAGAGCTCCCACACCAATGATGAATTCCTGAAGACAATATGATCCATTGTCTATAAACAACATTTCTCCCATTAGGAAGAAAAGGATTCATTGGTGGTTGGAGAAGCCAAACCAAAAGAATGGGTGATTTTAGAATCGAAATCCAGATGATGTGTGCCTCTGAAAATTGCTCACATGTCCACATGTTGGAAAGTGATGATGTCGATCCAAGATCCTATGAAGACTGATAGAGAACAAGCTGCAAAAGTGATGAAGATGGTGGGCCAACAATGGTGATGTGGCTGTCAACAAAGAGGAAAGGAGAAAATCTAGGTGGAAAAACTCCTAACAATTTATTCAAACTAAAGAAGAAAGTTGCATTTGTTGATGAATGGAAAACATGCACTCCGGTTGGGATGATGCCATTATTTATCCAATGCTCAATATTGTCCCGCTAGAAAGAAACTCTAGAAGCACATGATGATGCAACTTTGGAAGCTCATGTAGTCAGGAACTTAGAATAGAAGAACACTTTTGGCTGCTTATTGGAGGAACAATGCAGAGCTTGATAATTAATTAGCAGCTTTAATATTCTAAGTATGTTTATTCAGAAGAAAAATGAAAGAAACCTATACTAGTTTGTTCGGTGTGATTTTATTTCACGAACATTTTAATATTTAGTATAAGAGGATAAAAGATTGGAAATTTTCTACCAAGAAAAATCAAGTCTATGAAGGTCTGCATTATTGTAACTTGAAGCTAAATTTTGTGTGATGTTAAATTCACTTTTGAAGCTAATTTCTTAATGAAGTAACTTGTCAAAGATGACAAGACTACAAGTACATGAAGTGTAAAAGCATGTACCTAGTATAAGAGTTCTCCTAACATAGAAGTTTGGTTGTGTAGACATGCAAAATTGCCATCATACATTTAATTAAGTCATATTCGTCCATTCATTAAATAAATCAAATTTATTTGATTAATCTCTAAAGTTCTCCATTTAAAGTAAATAAATTCATCTTTAACACTAAAAACATCCCCTTTAGCTAAATAAATCAAAATATTTATTTAACTAAGTCTAAATCACTTTCCATCTCCTTTTGATTTATTTTAACCCATAAATCTAAATCAAATGGATCAAATCACCTAACCTCCTCTCATTTAATCAAATCATGATTAAATCTAATCTTAATCCATGTCACATCCTCTAGCTTTTCCCACTTGCACAAATAAATCAATTTAATTCATTTATTAAATCTTCATTTTCTCTCAACAAGGCATAAAAGTGGAATATTCCTCCATTTCAAATCTCCCTCCAAATGCGATGAGTCCTTCCAACAAGGAATTTATTTCATCTTACAAGTCCTTTTGCATTGAGCCAAGTGGCCATTACTCCATTTGACTCTTCATCCACCTTGTCATTTCACCATTTTCAAATTTTAAATTTATGCATTTATGGGCACATTCATCAAAATGTGCACATCCTTCATCCATCCATCTCTTTATAAGTGGCACCTTGCCATTTGTTGAAAATTAGTCCCACATTCATCCCTTTTGCCTCTTCTCTAATCATATTCTTCTATAAATGGAGAGGTTATCCTTCATTTTTAGGATCCACAATTCAGAGCAAAGTTACTCTCTTCATATTGAGAGCTAATTTTTTCCACTTCATAGTGCAACAATATTCATCATTTGGCTTGTTAAAGGATTGGGAAAGGGTCACTTCTCACATCAAAGTGACACCAATCCACTATGGAATAGGTATACATTGTGCTTCTTTTATGCTTTCAATTAATTGTTTTTATTATTTTTTTTATGAGGCATGATGTATTATTTCATAGGGATGTTGGATATTTGTTTTAAAACACTAATCATACTAATGTCTTGTTTAGAGTTTTAGCAATTTACAAATTTTCACATCCACATAATGGTGCTAGAAGGAGGGCCCCCACTACATTTTGTAATCTACTCTGTTTACATTTTGAAATCTGCTATGTTTACATTGTCTTAATTAAAACATGGCCTATACTTTTGTTTGAGGGATTATAGATGCATTATGAGGTCTTGAATAGGAAATTTCTTGAATTTGTAATGGCTTGCATACAAATGAAACACTTTTTAATCTTGAATTTCTCTTAGAAAAGATATTAAATAAACAATAGATTTGTTAACAATTTATGGAGTTATCCTTTTTGCATTCGTTCTGACTATGTGTTTATCAGTTAAATCTTGGGTCCATTCTTAGTTTTGAAATCCATTTTAGACATAGGATACTCACATCATCAATAGAAGGAAAATTGTTCATAAACTTAGCTACTTTACATCTAGCATGATATTAGGTCGTATAAAGAGCATATTCGCCCTATTTATTTAGAATTGTTTCGTATCCTTGACTTTTTCCAATAAGGCTTCAACAACGTCCACATAACCATCCCTCACAACATAATGTAAGTGCTACTTTTTTGGGGGAGTGTAAATGCAGCTCAATCCATCTCACCAGTAATCTCCCTCTTAACTCCATGATTCACCACCACAAAACACCCCCATTCTTCACAATCCTTTCTCACTTGAGCGCTCATGATTTTTGAGTTGGGTCCATCACAAAGGAGAGAAAAATCAATGAGAGGTACATTGAAACTAAATTGGCTTATTAAGTTTCTATTTGTTGTGTAAAAGAAAAGGGATATGTCTTGGAAAAATATCTCTAGTCGAAGTGAATATAATGCATCGCATGGAAAGATGGAAGTCCTATAGTCACAGGCACAATGAAAAAATTATGGGTTCACATATATAATTGAAGTCAAATTCATCCTTTTTTTTGTAGACCACGCTAAGTTTATGTTTGTGAAAAAGTAAACTGCACATTTGAAGCTCCATATCATTTATTTTAGCTCTACAAAACTAGTGTGATCTCTAAGTTTTTAGCTTTGCATTTGTTGTTGGTTCATTTGAATAGATGGCTAATTCCTTGGGCTATTTAGAAGGGACATTTTCATGAACACCCATTTCAATTTGTTTTTCATGATTTCTTGCAATGCAGTCAAAGCTATAATATCATATCTTATTACAAATCTAGTAAAGGATAGGCTAATACATACTTATTGTGCTTTAATCAATTCAAGTGACTTGATCCATGAATTAATAGCCTATGAGTCAATTTAAGCACAACAACCAAAAACTCCATCAACGCATATTCATTGGATCGATGGTTGTGTTTGGTAGGCCAATCTCTTATCATTGCGGATCAAAGTTGGGGCACGTAATAATCTGCATCTAGAACACATTTGAATAAATTAAAGGGGAGTATTTAAATATATTTTGTTTCCAATAGAAATCAATCTATAGGTAGTTATAAGCGTTGCTCGTTTATTATATACTAACTATACTATGTAAATCATTTTGCTCTATTGTCTATGCTTGTGATCCAAAGATGAAGTATACTCTGACAATATCATATTGCTATTCAAATATCAATATTAAATGTGATCTTGTTGTTGGTTCATTTGATTAAATGTGGTCAAAGGTCTCTGAATTTAATATTGCTAACAATATCATGACTGTTCAACCTCAACATTGATTAAGATTCGCTACACAAAATAGGGAAGTCTTTCTATCATTAATATTGCTATTTTTAACTCATTTTTGGCCTTTTGTAGGAATCGAGATGTCATCATGACAAAGGAATCAATGTTTTTCTTACTTTTTTGCATTTAATCATTGGTCATTGCATTAACTCACTACAAATCTTTACTTGTCTACAATATTTAATGCATACATTGTCTGATGTTGGATTGCATTAATCTTTGTCATATGACCAAGTATTTTAACTAAAATCTTTAATATGGTGAAAAGACTGTGGAAAGAAAGATTCCTATTGATGATTCATTAGTTTAAAATAATTAAGTCTTTTGCGTTTTGAATCAATCTATTGTTTGAAGATAGCTTGGTCTTCACATGATTTGTCTTTTTTATCTTATAGGAAAAGGAAGAGGAAGGAGGAGCATTTCATTTTCACAAGGAAATCACAACGTTGAAGCATTAGAAGTAATCTTTGAACGAATCTTGGAGTTGAAGAAAATGGGCATTGAAACTTGAAGTTGATTAAATGTTTCTAAATGCTTAGAGCTTCCATTCTATGCATTAGTTTTTTGTTTTAGATCAACTCACATCCTTTTGGGCTCTAAAAAGAACATTTCAAATTCTTGCTACACAAAAAGGCTTAAAATGAATCTTAGGACAAACTCACTAGATTTTGTTTCAAGCTAACAATTGAACAAGGAAAATTCCACATTTCATTTGGTGCTATTAAAAGAATTCACTTTTTCTTTGTGGACTTAAAATGAATAAGTGTTTATTCATCTTGTAATTACTTACTCAAATTAATATCACTAAAAGGATGTACGCACTTCTCTCGCACCTCATGATGATCTTGAGAATGAAAAGGCCTTTTTGTGACTTTAAGTTGCATAAGTAATTGCTCACACATTTTCAATTTGGGTTTAAAATTGAACAAATATTTGCGAGTGTGAGTGGAACATATTGGGTGTGTTCAATCTTTGTTTCTAAATGAAGGTTAATTGAACTAAAAATATGTTTTCTTGATTTTTGTTAATCTTAAAGGGCCTGCCTTGGGGGAAAAAGTACTCACCCAAGGGAACAACCCAACCAGTAACACACTAAAGGAATGTGTATTTTCAGCTAGTATATAAGAGTGGATACTAGAATAAAGGCTAGTATCACGTTGTTGGTCCTAATGAGAAGGGAAGCAATGGTCTCTCACCACATGGGTCAATCTCCATGAATGAAAAGTCTAAATTAAAACCTTGTTTAGAAAGGCCAAAATCCCTATCTATTTGTTGGTGCAAGAATGATCGTTCTCAAGCCGCCCCACAATTTTATGGCTTTTAGTAGAGATGGAAAGTATGCCATGGGAGATTCATGGATACTAATGCTTGACTGCCTTGAAAGAAGTGTTGAGCCGTGGAGGGGAGCCAATGGGGTCAAGCATCTAACCATCCGCTGGAAGTAAGCATAGTTGGAGTTGTCCAAGTGGGGACTCAACAAATACTATTTCAAATATCCATCGAGTTGTGATTTTTCTTGAAATCAAAACACATTTGTTGGTGTAATTAACTATTTAATTAAATCTTCATAAGTTTACTTAGGCAATCTTTAATTCCTAAGTTATAAGATCTTATCCTTATCTTATCGAGCTATCTTTTTTCTCAAGATAAGATTTAGTTGTTGCATGCTTGCCTTTTATAAGCAAGCCTCTTCTTGTACATTTGTATCAATTTCAATCATTAATCAATCTTGCATATTGATAGCAAACATTCTCGCCATTATTTCTCTCTTGTGGAAGTATATTGGTCTAGCAACAGATTTTTGGAAATCTAACATGGTATCAGAGCTTCCGGGGTTGCAGACTCCTTCCCGGATCTGAGGGTTTTATTATTTTGGCTTGAAGATTTTGCTGGGTGCAGATTGGGGTTTCAAGAACCTCACGGTTGAGATCAGAAGCTTCCGTAGACGAATTTTGACTGTAAACTCGCCTATATTGGGTAAAGTTGTTTTTGAGGCAAAAAATTTTTTTGCTAGAATAACTCCCTATGCGGTACGATTTTCATATTTTCGCAAAAAAATATTTTGTAAAATATTTTCTGCGCTATTTGATTTATATTTTGGGGCAAAATATTGTATTGGGAAACTATTATTTGTCGGCATATTTGGCATATTATATCAGGCAATATTTTTGTCAAGATTTTATTTAAAATATTTGCAGATCGGTTTCACCATCAGAGGCATACTGTGCTCAGTGTACATAGATCTGACCTGTACTGGTTATCAGCCTTTTAAAGTCGATTGGCCATCTCCATTCCTTTTTCTCCACATGCAGGGTCAAATCATGTGGATCCTTTATTGTTGCCCGGGTCAGATCCATTGACATCGCCGATCACAGTTCATCGGCGGTTAGATCCACTACCATCGGCTATCATTTTGTCCTCTTGGAATACATATGTTTGTAAGAGCCTGCACCAGTCAGATCCGTAGCCAGCATCCATCGGCGGGTACGATCCATTGGCAACCCTCCATCGGCAGTCAATTCATTGGTATCTTTGGCGAAGGACATCAAATCTGACAGTGGGTTATTGGCGTCAGGTCTTGTCAAACGGCTATCAAATCTCATTGTCGCCGGCATATGCAGACCTGTCAAATCCACCATCGCTGGTACCGTTTCCTAGCCACTGCCAGGCCGTCCTCTGTCTGAGATATTCCATCAATGGGTACTTCTTTTTGCAGGTCTTATATGTTTGAAAGTTTTTGTATTTATTAAAAGCTTTGTAAAACAAAAAGGCCGACACTTTATTCTTTGGCCGATGTGATTTCTTAGCCCGCGGTTGGGGCTTTGTATTAGCAGCGGATATTTTTTTCAAACATTTATGCCCACGGTCATATGAGCGACCATAATTCAGCCCCCAGGTGCTCGAGTTTTGCACCTATTTAGTCTTTTTAGACTTTGTAATTTCCCCAAGTGCGTATTTGTAGGCTTTTTTTCATTTTTTCCATAACTTTGGCTAACGGAGGTGAATTTTTTCAAACGAAATATCGTCGGAAAGGTGGAGATCTAATTTTTTCAGTGGTGCAGATATTTTGCAGTTTTGTGCCTCTTTTTCTAGGTTAAAGCCCGATCATCATTTTCTGCTTCCGAGCTCATATCTTTGTGCTCCGATCTCTAATTTTTTCCAAATTTGTGGCATTTGGAAGGTATTCGAGAGCACTTCAGATCTAATCATGCACTTTTTGCAGATTTGTTTCTAGATTTTTATATTTTCAGTTTGTAACTGATTTGATAGTTTGGGATTTCTTGTTGTAAATTTGCAAAAAAAGTGCAAATCTTGTTGGAACAAAGGGGTTGATTTCTTGTATTGTGAGGGAAATTTGTTGTTATCCTCTTGTAATATCTCTTTGTATCATGGATTTTCCAAAAATTGTACTTCTAACTCCATATAACTATCGTGAGTGGAAATCTCAAATGGAGTTGTTATTGTTAAAATCAAAGTTGCAACAAATCACATTTGGTCAAGATCTAGAACCAGAGGGAGCAAAAGAGAAAAGAAAATGGCTTGATAGAAGAGATGAAGCTCTTGGTACTTTAAAGTTGTCCATTTCTCCAGATCTTAGATATCATGTTGCATCTTGTACTCATCCTAATGAAGCTTGGAATACTTTAGAGAGTCTCTTTGGTAATCCAGATAAGATGAGGAAATTTAAGTTGGATAATGAACTCATGGGTCTTAATCTTTCAGATTTTGACAATGTCCAAGACTTTTTCTCTAAGCTCAATTCTCTTAGATTACAATTATCTAATTGTGGGGTAACTAAAGAGGATGAACAAATGATACTTTCTATTCTTGCTAAGCTTGGTTCTTCATATTCTATGTTTGTCTCTACTTTCTATGCTACAATGGATGCTCTTGGCGATACATATAAAATGCCTTCTCTTGATGAATTTGCTGCGCAGCTCACAAGGGAACAAGAAAAGTTGATGCACATGGGTACATTGAAGTCTTCAACATCTCAAGCTCTTATTGCAAATGATACAAAGGCTTCAAGTGGCAAAGGAAAGAAGCACCAAAAGGAAACCAAGTCAAATGAGCAAGGTAAAGATTCTCCTTCACATGGCACTCCTGAGTCCTCATCCTCTTCAAAAGAGGAATCATCAAAAAAGAAGTTCAAATGTGCATATTGCAAAAGGTTAGGACATGATGAGCATAGATGTTATAATAAGAAGATTGATGAACTCACCCACCTTCTTCAAAAGAATAACATTCAGCTGCCCTCATCAGTGTCTTCTACTTCTTCTTCACCATCACATTCGGCAGCTCCATCATCATCACAGTCAGAGAACACAACATCCACTTCTGGGCTACATATGAAAGGGCATGCACTCTTGGCCTCTACAGGTCCTAATTCTCAAGGATGGCTTCTTGATTCAGGGGCATCTCATCATATGGAATCTTCACAGGAAATGGTCTCTTCTTTTGAGCCTTGTAATTCACCTCACATTCTGATGGGTAACAATACATTCATGAAGGTAAGTGGGAAGGGACTTTCAATGATGTTCTTTGTGTTCCTTCTTTGACCACTAATCTTCTTTCTATTTATCAAATTACTCATGTGGGTCAAGGTAAAACAGTTGAGTTCACTCCTGATAGGGTGTATATAAGGCACTTGGAGACTAGGGATATTGTTGCAATCAGGATGGTTGATCATTCATCTCGAGTATATTCTTTTTCACATTTTGCTTCAGAACTTGATAATGTTCCTTTGACTGCATCACACACTCCATTGAGTGTGACCCATATTAGTGAGGAGAAGTTTGGTCATCTACACCTTGGTATTTTAGAGACCAGTGCTGAGCTTCCTACACCTCCACCTCCTGCTTCTTCAGCCATTGTTGCTTCTGTTCAGCAGGATAATCATAGTTTTTCAGATCTTGCTTTGTGGGATGATTATTTGACAGGGATTTCTACCTTGTTCCTAGAGTCTCATATTACAGATTTGGAGGACACACTTGAGGGGATTTCTCTCCTCTTTGATGACAGTTTTAGCACAACTGTTTCACCATCTTCTTTGTCTTTGGAGATTGATATTCACGAGTCTCCTCCATCACTTGATTTGTCATGTTTCTTGGTTGAGTTTGACCATGATTATGTTGTGGCTCATTCAAGCTTGGAGGCTCCTACTCAGTTTTCAGAGGCATACATGTTGAGCGTTCATTCTTCCTCTTTTCAGTTGGATATGGAGTGGCTTCTTCATTAGCTTATGGATTTGTTTCTTCCTAAGGGGAGATGTGTTGCTTGCAGACATTGGGTCATCTTTTGTTTCCAGGCATTCTTCATTGGCTTTGGAGCTTCTTCAGCTTGTAGAGGATATCTTATCTCATCCCTTCCCTCTTATGGGGGGGTCATTTATTGTATATTCATGATGGATGTAGTCCTTGGGGGGTATCATTGAGTCCTCCATACATCATGTTTACATTCGTCATGCCTTTTTTATGTTTTCTCTCTTTTGGAGAGAGGTTTTTTCCCACTGGGTTTTCCCCTTTTCTCTACTTTATGAGAGATTGCATTTCATTTGCATCTATAAATGGGTACCTAACATGGCCTAGTTGCCAGGACCCATAGTAGTTTGCATTATTTTTCTCCTCCCTAAGTTGCACTTATGGGGGGGTGTTGGTGTAATTAACTATTTAATTACATCTTCATAAGTTTACTTAGGCAATCTTTAATTCCTAAGTTATAGGATCTTATCCTTATCTTATCGAGCTATCTTTTTGCTCAAGATAAGATTTAGTTGTTGCATGCTTGCCTTTTATAAGCAAGCCTCTTCTTGTACATTTGTATCAATTTCAATCGTTAATCAATCTTGCATATTGATAGCAAGCATTCTCACCATTATTTCTCTCTTGTGGAAGTATATTGGTCTAGCAACAGATTTCTGGAAATCTAACAACATTGCTTGATCTAAAACATTGGAAAACCAACATTTAACATTAGCATCAAATCTCAAACCCTTTAGGAGAAGCAAATATCCTTGAATGAATTCACATGCTATTGCTTGCCCTTGGGATTCTCATCCTTAGAGGCTTCTAAGAATTTGTATTTCATCTCAATTTTCCCCCACTAAGGTCAACATTAGGAAACTTTTTCCTTGATTTTCTAGATTTCCAAATAATGGACTTTGTGGGATGAAAGAGAATTAGGACATTGGACATCTAGTTTCAAAAGCTAATCAAGAAAGTGTTTGTGGTAAAAAGAATCCGTTAAGCAAAGATTAAATCAATTGAACCCCACACAAGTTCTTGTTATCTTTTGTCTTATGGTTTTCCATGCAAACATTGGTCTTTTGGTTTGAACTACTCTGAGGAAAGCATGCTCTTCAATATCTTGGTCTAGTAAACTAGTCCTTCCTTGGTTCATTTAGGATTAAAATCAAACACTTCATCCATCCCAAACATTTATCATTTCCATCCCACAAACAACTTTAGAGCTTTGAGAACATCATTTCAGACTTAGGTAAATCATCCTTAAACCAAATCAAAATCATATATTTAGTTAGGTGTGTGTTGATGAATCCTTCCTCACACACTTAGTTAAATCAACACACCTTTGAATGAGTTCTTGATAAGATAACATCTAAACATCTTAGGGTTTACAAGTTCATTATCCAAATCAAACCACTCAAAATCAAATCCTAAAGTCTAGTATCCCCCCAAGGTTCCTAAAAGTTCAACACCCATATCATTCACCCCTTTCATCCTTCATCTCATCATTGGTCCTAAATACCATAGGGGTAACTTTTGCAACAAGGTCAAAACACAAGAAGAATATGGAATATAAACTTGATCCATACATCATGAGTAGTCTAAACCAACCAAATTATCAAAGCCTTATAGTTCCAATTTATTTTCAACACTCACATTCATACAATTTGTACATAGGGTCATTATCTCCTACAAACCTCGATGGTACAACAAATGTGAGTATGCCCAGTCAATATTTTTGAACATCTTTCTCAATGGTAGATTTAAATCCAAGTCCAAACCTACAAATCTATCAACCAAACACTCAATGCATGAGTCTTCCACAAAACAACATCATCCCACCAAATCCATACATGCCAAGTACAATTTTTCCAAACATGAACATTTCAAATCTACACTTGGTAAACTTCAGGATAGATATGTTTTCAAATCATACAAATGTTGTTCAAATTCCAAACAAGATGTTAACAACTCCATGTATTGATCCAAGTCAAGGTAACACCATGCAAAATCAAAGCAATGAGATTCCCAAACACAACAATGTTCAACTTCAACCTATCATGCCAAATCTAAACATCATCCCAAATCAGAACATTATCCAAAATCAATTTTTCCATGATCCCATACAAACACCACAAGTATGCATTCCAAACCTACTTGAACAAAAACCAAATCAGCTATATCAAGGGTGTCTAAATCAAAATCAAGATCAAATTTCACTAGATCAACTTGCTTCACTTGCCAAGATAGTCGATTTAGGGCACCAAGATCAATCACCACATATCCAAAATCAACCACCACAAGGTCAATTCAAAGTGAAAATCTCACAAGGAAACAAACAAAAATACTCACCACTTGGGAGACCAATCAAATCAGTTCTACAACAATTGGTACAAGAAAATCTCATCAAACTCCCCATCTATGGGAACTATCAAGAACCCCTAGTTAAACCATCAGGCTATAACGAGGAGCACCATTGTAATTTTCACAAAACAAAGGGACACACAACATCAAGTTGTGTTTGACTCAAAAATTTCATCCAAGACCTTATCGATCAAAAAATAATAGCTATTGGGGACAACGATGAAGATTCAACCACTAATGATAGCATTGACAATCTCCCCACCAAAATTGTTGAAAAAAATGATCAAAATATCTCCATTAATGAGCACATTGAAGATGGTTCTACCTTATCCAAAGATCAACTCAACATACATCAAGAGTCACTTTTTGATCATGATAAAAATCCCCCAACAATATCCAACAATGATCTATTCAAAGGAGTGTTAACATCATTTGATCCTATAATTGGTGATCCATCAAGCAATGATCACGTTGAAAATGTCTCTACATCACCTGATGAGTTAGAGGATATAACTCAAGAATTTATTCCAAAGCATGATCAACATCTTTCATCAAAGTCTAGCAATAGCCCTTTCCAAGACATATTGACATCCTTTGACCTCATGGTTGTAGATATTGAAGGAATATTCAACTCAACATTCGATCCAAGTCCACTCAAACATCAAGAGAATTTGAACCATTTCTCATGCCTAATGAAGACATCCAAGAACCCTTTGTAAACAATTTGTCCTTTGAAACTGACCCATGTCAAGAACTTGATCCAAATCATGTCAAAAGCAACTCCAAAATCATTCAAGATCAAGAATTTGTATCTCCAAGATACTACAATGATCTAATGGAAACTCTCCTATCTATTCATGATGTCACAAATAATGATCATATCCACATAGCACTTACTCTTCCATCTACCCATGAGATGCTTTCTATGGATGGACATGTAGATGATCTTCATTCAGAATAGGATTCCTTTACTCCTAATATTATTAGACAAAAAGAGTAGGTTATTGATTCCTATAGTCAAATAGAGTTGTTAGTATTTGAATCAGATATATCCCCAATTCAGACGGAGGACATCATGTATGAGGATATCCAATATTATCCACTAAAGGAAACAAGTCAGATAGAATAGGACATTCCGGAGTTAGTAGAGTAGCAAATTGAAATAACATCATCTATAGTAGACATTTATCAAAGAAGGCTTATTGAAAAAGAAGAATCAAGGAACAAAGGTGGTACTACCACCATACTGGGGGCAACTATTCCTCAAACAAATGTCAACATAGGGGGCACAAAGAGTCCTTATGATGAGACTGATGCCAATACTACAACTATCCACATCATGAATCTTCATCCACCCATCACCCCATCCACAAATTGGGACCAACATCAAAAGAAAGATTTGAATCAAAGCACAAAGAACATTATCAAAGAAAAAGAAGCAAAGAAGAATAATGAATAAATCAAATACACATGAATACCAAAGAATACAAAGAAAGATTATCCCTATCAAACTCCATTAGTCAAAGAAAATATGGGGCAAAATAAAAAAGGGAAATGTATCCATCAAAGACGTCCACAAAGGCATAAGCAGTCTTCTCAAGCAACATACAAAGTATATCAAGCAATTGGTCCTAATTCCATGCACACTTTCGTATCCACCCATCATTGTTCATCTTCCCAAGTTTGGAGAGTCAAAGGTTCCAAACTATCAACCAATTCATCTTTTATCCCTAAACACACTCCATCCATGCCTCCACGCATGATATCCAATTCTCACATTGACTGTGTATTGGCAACAACCCTTCATCATAAGGATTTAGAAGGCATTCTATTGCGATGTGCACACAAAGATGGAGTTAACTCCATTATCAATAAAGTAGATCAGGAATCTCAAAAGTTATATTAATTTGCACGTATCTTGGCAAATCAACTTCTTCAAGTAGGATATCGATGGCACATTATGATAGAAGCCTCTACATTGACACCACTAGGTGGTTTGACATAAGCTTAATTTTTTTTAGAAAAATAAAATAAAATCAAAAAATAAAGAAAGTAGTAAAGATAAAAATCATCCTCTAGTGAAAACCGCATGGGCGACACTTTGGACAGGTACCATGATGAAAACCTGGAAAATAAGCATCATGTGTAGAATCAAGTATCTGCGTGTGCTAGTTCAGGTAAGCATCTCATCCCATCAATAATAAATCCAACATTCCATCCATCTCAGCCATAATAAATCCATTCATCCATGAACCATTTATCCAATCCATGTGCATATCTATGCATCCATAGTACAAGTTATCTTGATCTTGACAAAATTTGGTGCACACTTTGCATTTGCTTATAGTAAACATCTTGACATGGGTCATTTTCATTGATCCTATCCTATCCAACGTTATCTGAGCCATGAAACATTATCCAAATGAGCATTCCTTATTTGAACATCATATCTTATCACAAGATAATCCTTCGAATCCTTTGTGTGCTTACCATATCCATCCATCCATACATCTATCCAAGCATCCACCCATGGAATTCCATACATTTCTATACACTAGGAATAGATATGTACATCTTTATTTGAGAATAAATCTTGATCTATATCCTCCAACTTATGTGGTGATCTAAACATTGGAAAACGTAAAATCAAATTGGGCCAAACACTTGTGAGCAAAAATCCAAATCACTAGCCCATGGCGTATTTTGACAAGAAGATGTTCCTTATCAAGCTTTATCTTTCATCAAACATCAATCCAAACAATCAATATCAATCGCATCTAATTTTCACGTCAACATCACATCAAATAATGTAAACAAATTTTGTTCCAAATCAATCTTTAAAATCCTAATCAATCAAATCCAATCAATCCATCATTATCTTGGGATATCCTTCCCAATCCTTCTATTGCTTAACACTATCCTTACATTGTTGTGTATCCTCAACAATGTTATCTAATCAATCCCTCATCATCTTGGGATATCCATCCTAATCCTTGTGTTGCTTAACACTATACTCGCATTGTTGTGCATCCTCAAAAATGTTATCATCAATTCATCAATCCAATCAATCAACCTTAGCTTGGTTTTTAACAAAATCCCAAAATAGTTCACACTAATAGTGTTAGACAAATCCTTATCCAAATTGTCAAAATCATGCGAAAAATCCAAAAACATTCAAAAAATCGAGAAAATCCAAAAACATCCAAAATCATATCAAAATCCAAAATCAAGTAAAAAAAAAGAAGTCAAAACATGTTATCTGAACTACGTTGTCTCTAAGCTTAAATGTAGGCAAGGCTAATCTTTGATCAGCCCCCGAGACACAAAAACACAAAAACATTCGAAAAAGACACAAAATCCAAAAACATTCATAAAATCTCAGAAAACCCGAAAACATTGGAAAATCAAAAAATTCAAAACATTTGTAAAACATCTTGAAAATACCAAAAAATAGCCTCAAAATATGTCAAAACACCAAAAACATCCAAATATTTGAAAAAATCCATCTATCTCATCTAGCTTTCGCCCGCAATAGCATCATTCACAATAAATCAATCATCATCCCCAACCTTTGGTAAAACAATCAGAAACAAGTTTGGTAGTTCAAAAGTGAAAACTCGAAACGTCAAAATATTAAGTCTATGTTAGTATGTAAACAAGTTAACTCTTTTTGTCAATAGCCTATCATTCAATTAGTCTCATATCAAATCATATGATATCATCATGTCCTAGAATGCATCCTTCCTACAATGGACATCAACATTAAACATTACCGTAGTTTAGTCTTGGCTAGCGGTATTGAAGAACATTAGATTGTTTGTTTACTTCATCTTTCTCTTTTGATTTATCTTATTGCACTCATTCCAAGGACCTCTCGATGATGTCTAAACAAAAGGATTTAGATAGATAGGAATGGGGAAACAATCATTATCTTTTATTTGTTGTTCTTGTTCCTTGTAATATAATTTGGTGAATACTTACTTTGTTAGGTGCATCCTAGCAAGGTTTTTGTATGTCAAGTGTGAATAGGAGTACTCCTATTTAATTGTCAAGTCAAAGTCCATAACACTAGGTGCAATGCCATCATGGTTCTTTATACCTTGATGCATCGTGCTTATGTGTGTTATCAAACATAACGGGTGATCCCACAATAGTGGTTTACAATTTTTGGCCAAACTGGACACTTCAATTATTATTTTTAACTAAATCTTCACATTTGGGCACCTATAGTGGCTAAACCGTGACGAATTTGAAGATGATGCAAATTAAATTCTCGTCACATTTTATCTATAGATTCTAAAAATATGTTTTTCAAAATTTTTGGAATCAAATTGCACTTCTTTTTCCATCTCCCACGAAAATTGGTTTTTTTCAGAAAACAACATTTTTAAAAAGTGACGCACACCGTATAACGCAGAACTTTTTTTCAATGAAGGATAAAATTCTAATTCTTTCAAATTTATATTTGTAACTCCGATATCTAGTGCTTCCACTTGGTTAGATAGTTTTTTATTGAATAGTTTTTCCTTTAATCAAGTTTCGAAGTCAAACCAATTACAATTTAGACATAGCACGACCGTATAACGCGTAACTTTTTTTCTATATATCAATTTATTTTTTTGTGTTGGATCAAGGACTTCAATATCTGGTGCACTCATATTTTTCAACTTTTTTTTTGATAATCTGCTATTTTTCCACATGTGCAGAACAAAGACCTTCATTTTCGAGGAAAAACCTATGTTTAATAAAACTAAAAAAACAAATACATAATAAAATTAAAACATATTAAAATTATATTTGTTGGATAGCTCGTTCCGAGGAATACCTGATTCCAATTGGGTTTTTGAAGACTCCTCCATTTTTCATCCTCAACTCAAGCTTCGAAGCATAAAAAAAAGGTGTTTTTGTGAACAATTTCAAAAATTAAGGAAAAGGGGGGTTTGCTAGAACCAGGGGGTTCTAGCGAACCCCCTTCAATATGCATTTTTATTTTTATTTTGGGGTGGGAAATGTGGGCCTAGTAATTAACGGGTTCGCTTGAACACTAGTTCGGTCAAACCCTTTTTTGGTTTGGTCGAACTTGTAGGTTCATTTGAATCCCTAAAACCAATTTTTTGGCCATGGGGTCATTTTTTCTCAGTTTTCCTTCCTCCATCAAATTGTAAACCACTATTGTGGCTTCACCCTAACATAAGTGGCCCTTTTAAAATCCCAATTCCTAATAAGCAAATCATCCATCTCTCATGATCATTGTCTTGTGTGTTGTTGGAATCTCTTGCTTTCTTCTTTCAACTTTTCCAAACTAACATCATATCATGATCAGGTAATCATCATCACCAATGCATTCATCCTACATCCACAAACCATATCATTCACATGCATTACATTGTTCATCATCACAATATAAATTTGTTAGTCTAAGCATCTCATAAACCATACATTTGCATAAAACATCAATTGGATAATCATATAGGTGTCGTCACATTGTCCATCTCAAAGGCATTGCATCATCATTTTAAGTTGTTTAGGATAATATAGATTGGTTATTCTAAGCATCTTGAAACCATCTCATTTGCATCATCATCATAACCATCCATACATCCATCTTGAACCTCTTTGTCATGAGGTCGACCCTTTAATCAAATCTTTTCACTCCATCTCTCAAGGGTGCAATGTACCAGTATGCTTCTTTCTGCTAGGGCATCCAAAAAAAATAGAAATTTTTTAAATTTTGATTGCGGCAAGTTTATTCTTTGAACCAACGCAACAAGTACATTGCTTCAAAGAAGGGAAAAATGTAGACATGCAAAATTGAAATCATACATTTAATTAAGTCATATTCGTCCATTCATTAAATAAATCAAATTTATTTGATTAATCTCCAAAGTCCTTCATTTAAATTAAATAAATTCATCTTTAACACTAACACCATCTCCTTTAGCTAAATAAATCAAAATATTTATTTAACTAAGTCTAAATCATTTTCCATCTCATTTTGATTTATTTTAATCCATAAATCTAAATCAAATGGGTCAGATCACCTAACCTCCTCTTATTTAATCAAATAATGATTAAATCCAAACTTAATCCATGACACTTCCTCTAGCTTTTCCCACTTGCACAAATAAATCAATTTAATTCATTTATTAAATCTTCATTTTCTCTCAACCATGCATAAAAGTGGAATATTCCTCCATTTCAAATCTCCCTCCAAGTGGGATGAGTCCTTCCAACAAGGAATTTATTTCATCTTACAAGTCCTTTTGCATTGAGCCAAGTGGCCATTACTCCATTTGACTCTTCACCCACCTTGTCATTTCACCATTTTCAAAATTTGAATTTATGCATTTATGGGAACATTCATCAAAATGTGCACATCCTTCATCCATCCATCTCTTGACAAGTGGCACCTTTCCTTAGGTTGAAAATTAGTCCCATATTCATCCCTTTTTCCTCTTCTCTCATCAAATTCTTCTATAAATGGAGAGGTTATCCTTCATTTTTAGGATCCACAATTCAGAGCAAAGTTACTCTCTTCATATTGAGAGCTAATTTTTTCCACTTCATAGCACAACAATCTTCATCATTTGGCTTGTTAAAGGATTGGGAAAGGGTCACTTTTCACATCAAAGTGACACCAATCCATTATGGAATAGGTATACATTGTGCTTCTTTTATGCTTTCAATTAGTTGGTTTTGTTATTTTTTTATGAGGCATGATGTATTATTTCATAGGCATGTTGGATACTATTTTTAAAATACTAATCATACGAATGTCTTGTTTAGAGTTTTAGCAATTTGTAGATTTTCACATCCACAGGTTTTTTATAGATACAAATGATAATAGTGCTACAAATGTCTAAAACGGGACAAGCCACTAATAAATGAAACAAAAAAGGCAATAATAATTGTGAGATTGAAAATATTTTATTTTTTCCCAATTTAAGTTGTTTTAAACAAATCTTAGTAATTATTATTTCATATATATGCCACATTCACAATAACATAGATAATAAATATGCAAATTTTGATCATAGTGTAAATCTTAAAAAACTTGCTACAAGTATTTTACAAAAAATTCACATTTAGTGTAAGAGGAGTACATGAAGTGTAAGCAAGTACTTGGTATAAATTTTTTTATAATGTAGAAAGTTGGTCATCTATAGATATAGGTGATAACGATTTTCCAAATTCCTAAAATACAAAACAACACTAATAAATGAAATAGCAAAGGGATGAATCAGCCAAGGGTTTCAAGCATGTGCTTGTAAAACTCGATTGTTCCTATTTTATTGTTCTATGTTTTTGATAATATATTCTTAGGTAAACATCATAATACAATATAATTTGTTTTTTTTTTTCAGAATGTATAGTTGAATCACATGACCATGATAATATATTGTCATAGGATGTGTGATTGGGTTGGAAGTAACTTGTCAAAGCTGACAAGACTACATGTACATGAAATGTAATCAAGTACCTAGTATAAGAGTTCTCCTGACGTAGAAGGTTGGTCATCTGTAGATACAGATGATAATAGTGCTACAAATGTTTAAAACAAGACAAGCCACTAATAAATGAAACAAAAAAGGAACTAATAAATTTGGGATTGAAAATATTTTGGCTTTTCTGAATCTTAATTGTTTTAAACAAATCTTAGGTATTGTTATTTCATATATATGCCACATTCACAATAACATAGGTAACAATTATGCAAATTTTGATCATAGTGTAAATCTTAAAAATTTGCAGAAGATGGCAATAAGTAAGGTGAAAGATTGCTTTTCTTTCTAAGGTGATGGATAATAGATGTGGGTGATAATTTTAGGGGGCTAATGCCCACTTGTGTGCAAAATAACAAAATGAGAATATAAATAGTGTATTTACGATTAGGCAAAAATCCAATGTAAAATAAAAGAGTAAAGGAACATTGAAAGTTGCTAATAGTTTTCTACTGTAAGCCTTCTTCTTGTTTGGTCTTATGCGACCTGATGGTAGCTTGTAGTAGACACTACGTACAAACAACCTCCACTATAATGAGCATAAAATCGAGAAAGTATTCTAGGTATACGTTTCTAACTATTGAGCTTCATCTTTCTATTGATTCTTGATTGTTAGCTTACTATCCAGTTTAGTTTATACTTCTTCTCTTTTCTTGGATTAGCATTTTCTAAATCTTGTGTTTTCCAATCCCTTCTTTCCATCAAGAAATCTTGTATATAGGCTTGGTTTGGAATGGTTGTTCAGTTATCAAACGGTTGCCAAGTCGAGGTAAAAATCTCTTCCCAATGGTTACCACAGTCCCTCATCCTTTCCAAAGAGTGGTTCAAAGGTGATAACATCAAGAATCCATTGTAGTTGATAGTTATCAAATTGAATCATCCCCACCCACATTGGCAATGAATATTATAGTTGCTATGTGGAATTGTTTATAAATAGAAAAATGTAGCCTTAGATATTATAACTAACTCATGGATTATGAGAAGAGCATTTAGTCTCAACCTCAGCCACCCAATAGATATCACGTAGTGGTCAAGAGATATTCCTAGTTAACGAAACTCCAATAATATCATTGCCAAGAATTTAAAATATATGTTTTGATTTTTTAATATATATTGTAGATATCAATATTTAATAAAAATTAAAAAGGGTAATCATTTAGTGTTGATAATAATTAATAAAAATTTCTCTAATAAATATCTATACTTTCATAATAAATAAATATTTTTATTCTATTTTTAATAATTTTTTACTATTTATGCAAAATTATTTAAAATATTTGAATGGATTTTACATTTTTTATGAAAATAGAAAATATAAAAAATATATTTAAATTTATCAATATTTATCTTAAATAAATTTATGAAATAAATAAAAATTAAATTTTAAGTTCTATAATAATTAATCAATAAATATTTATCTTAAATGTTTTATTTCAAATATCAAGTCGTTCAAATAACGGTTTATAATAAATATCAAGTCATACAAGTTACTAATACTATTCTTAATATTTATTTCAAATGTCAAGATTTACATTAAAAATAAATAAAAATGATGATGATTTCAAGAGATCGACCATGTTTTAAATTTTATTTCTAACTAACTAACTATATACACACACACACACACATACATACATATATATATATGTGTGTGTATACATATATACATATACTCTATATATATAAACATACATACATACACACACACACACATATATATATACATATACATATACATATACATATACATATATATACATATACATATACATATACATATACATATACATATACATATACATATATATACATATGCATATACATATACATTGATGAGCCTAAAATATGCTCATAATTTGATGTTATGATAAACTTTTAAATGACTTCATTTTTTGCTATTTCATGGCTGTTTAAACTTTGTTAAAACCTTTTATGGGGATATCCTGTAGCAAGACACTTTTATATTCCTGCAGCCTAATGTGTTGACTTGATTGCATTTATTGCCCTGTTGACTCCCGAAAATGGCTGGTATATCGTATACAGTTTTTGAATGGTGAAGTAGATTTGAAATGTGTGATTAATGAACAAATATCGTGTATGTACCATATGCCTTTTCTTGCACGTCTGTTACCTTTTGTTTCGCAGGTTGTTGAAGAATGATCGAGTCAACCGCAGCTGATCTCGGCCTTGCAGTAAAGCCCATTTCCTGCACGACTTTGAGGAAGCTCCGCCAAAGACTCTTTGACCGAAACCGATTTGGAAAGATTTTTAATGGAAAGTCAATCTGGAAAGAGTGAAGCGCTAGATTCTCTCTGAATCGGGTTGAACACATAAATTCATTTATGAAGTTTGTTCCTTAATTCAGGGATATACTTTACTTCCACGCCTTTCTTTGATGAAGTTAGTTAGTTAGTTGCTCTTTTAATTTAAAAATAAGATACTCCTCATGCGCGAGGCAGTGATAGAAGATGAATAGAATGAGTAATAGATGATTTTTAGGTAAGATAGAAATAGAGTAGCAGAGATGATGTAAGAATCAGTATGATAATGAAAGACATAATCTGTTTGACCAGAAGCAGAGTTTGTTGTTAGTTTTTACACCAACAAGACAATGTATTTCACTTTGTTTTCATGAATAAAGATCGATGAAGTTATGAGTTCAGCATCTGTGTAATCAGTAGATGCTTGCTAAGGGGGCCCACTTAGTAAGTATCTGTAGTTAATTAGTTAGATGTTCTTTTCTGCTGATATCCAGTTAGCTTTCATCTTTTGAAGTTTTTACACAAACTCAGTCTTACACTGCTCCTACAGCATAGAGAGTCCATCCCTATGACTGTTCCTGCAACATAAGGCCAGTTCATGGTTTGTGCTTCAGTCGTAGCTGTTACAGTTTCTGTTTTAATCAAGCATAGTTGAGTTAAAGAATTCTGCATTACCATTCTATAGCTTAGATAGAATTTCTTTCCAGTATGTATTTTTGCTAAGATTTGACCAAAACAAATTCCTAGTGCATATATTTTGCTGCGCCATTTAAAGTCTAGTCCCCTGGTTTGACAAGTAAATGAACATCCACAGAAAGATATTAGTCACCTGTCGGAATGTCCAATTCCCATGAAAGTTTCACTGTGATATTTATATCCTTTTGTGAGTGTGAGCCATTTTTGGCGCCATTGCCGGGGATGGCGTTTAACTAGGAGTCTGACAAAGTCATTTTCAGCATTAGTTTAGCCTGTTAGTCAAAAAATTTCAAAATCTTTCAAGCCGTTACTCACCATATTGCATGCATAGAAGAAGAAGAGACGCACTGGGAAGGTTCCTCCCTGAAAATCTATTTATTGAACTACCATTTGACCCAGCTGATAACGAACCTGAGGAAAACCCATTTGCTCTGTTATTCCAGCACCCAGACATGGCAAATAATCCACCTAATAATCCACCTCCTGCATTTGAGTTTCCCATTGTTCCCCAACAAGATACTGATAATCTTAAAAACATCCCCTCTTCTTTGCTTCCAAAGTTTTATGGCCTGGTCACAGAAGACCCAGAAACCTTTCTATTTGAATTTGATGTCCTCTGTCGCAGTTATGACTACAACACCGACGCTCATAAACTGAAGCTATTTCCTTCCACTTTGAAGGAGGGAGCTCTCAGATGGTTCATGAGTCTGGGAAGATCCGTTGTAAATAGTTGGGCAACCATGCAGACGAAATTCCTTGAAAAGTATAAGGAATATTGTAAGAGTGCCAGCAAAGGTGATGACATATTCTGAATTTAGTAGAAGGAGGATGAAAGTCTGGAAGATTATATTTCAAGGTTTTTGTTTTCATTAAAAAAAACTCAAACCGTACTCTTAATGAGGACTCTCAGAAACTACTTTTTCTAACGGGAATCAGTGATGCCTGTATTGACGCCTTGGACCTAATGGGAGGAGGTGATATAACTCAACTGCCTTGGGATGATATACAGAAGATATGCCTTAACTACTCTCGAGCAATAGTTAAGAAAGGTCGAGGTCATCATGCTTCAGTGGGGAAGTCTTCTTCTGGTGGAGTTTCCTGAATGGAGATCACAAATCTACTATCTGATTTCAAGAAGGACATCATTAATAATATGGCTACACAATTGGACACTATGCAAGCTCAGAAAAAACATGCAGAAGCTGAGGTAGCTTTGGCTGAGTTCTGTCCCTATTGTAGACAAAAGAAGCGTAATTGCAGATGCAAGATGGTGGCTAATCTGGAAGCCAGACAACTGCCTACTGATTTCAAACCAGTGGAAGGTGATGATGATCAAGTGTTCTTTGTTGCACAAAGAAGACCATGGGCCCAAAGGCAAGGTATGCCTCAAGACCCTTTAATTTTTGGTAATCCCTATTCTGGTTATAATAACCAATGGCAACAAGCATATGGACCACCACCACCATGGAATCCGCCTCAACCAAGTTGGCCTAATTATCAAACCCCACAGTGGCAATCTCCTCAAGGAGG
Source organism: Sequoia sempervirens (assembly GCA_007258455.2). Lineage (NCBI taxonomy): Eukaryota > Viridiplantae > Streptophyta > Pinopsida > Cupressales > Cupressaceae > Sequoia > Sequoia sempervirens. The sequence goes on from VDFB02072274.1 coordinate 33,482,196, forward strand.
TTGGCAGCAGCCACAAGGTCAATGGACCCCACCTTCAGGAAATTGGCAACAAAATCCTCAATGGAGAGGTCCTCAACAATGGAAAAACCAGTCCCCTGGGTTCTTGCAGCCTCCACAGCCACAACAACAGGCCCTTATGCCGCCTCCTGCAGCAACTACCACAAATCCTGGACCTCCAAAGCAAACGCCTATGCCTTCCTAGCCGTTGCCTAATCCCAATAATAAGCAATAGCAGCAGCCTCAATAGCCTATGTATATTTCTGAAGCCAACCAATATCAAGCTTATGCCTTAAATGTTAATGACATCCATCTGAGGTCTGGAACTACTTTACCTGCTCCCAAACCACCTCTGATTATAGAAATATTTGATTCACCCCTTGAAGAATCTAATGCACCTACTGTTTCCACTGAGCACATGCCTATACCCGATATAGTTTCTATGGAACCTGTTCTGCAGAGACAAGATAAACCACCTTTTCCTCAGAGGTTACAAAGTACTGAATCTAAACTCATGGAAGAACCCACTTTTGATATTCTAGATCAGCTCAAGAATGTGCAAATTCAAATCCCTTTGTTTCAGGCTATTAAAGATGTTCCCATTTTTGGAAAAGCTATTAAAGAAGCCTGTTTGAAGAAGCCTGGATGAAAGAAAAAGGATCCCCAAACAATTCATGTCTTAGGGAAATTGGCTGATATAATGTTGGGAAATGTAGTCATTCCAAAGTATATTGATCCCTGGAAGCCCTGTAGTACAGATACATATAAATGGCCAAGTTGTAAAAAATGTTTTGATTGATTTAGGAGCTGCCATTAATGTAATGACAAAGCATACTATGGACTCCTTGAATATTTCAAACATTAGGTCTACACCCACAGTTCTGCAGCTTGCAGACAGCTCCACAGTCAAACTTGATGGGATGATAGAAGATGTAATTGTCACTCTTGAATCTTGGGAGTATCCTGCTGATTTTACAATATTATCAGGTAAGGCCACTTTAGGAGGGTATCCAGTTATCCTTGGTAGGCCATGGTTAGCAACTGTTGATGCTTTTATAGGATGTCGTTCTGGAGAAATGACCATTTCTGATGGGCAGTCCACAAAGAAATTAGCTTTGTATCCGCCTGCTAAACCTCAACTAGATTTGTCCCAACCTGTTTGGCCAGATGTGGGAGAAGAAACTGAAGAAGCCAATTCTTTGGCTCAATTGATGATGCTTCAAAATGATCCATTCTCTCAACTTCAAAGTGAAGATGCTTTTCTTTTTCAAATTCTGCAATTCAATCTTGATGCAGATAATTTATCTGATTCAAGTGACAGTCAGCATCAATGTTTCTTGCAGCAGCTATATTCTGAAAGTTCATTGCCTAAACTTCCGACAATTTTTCATAACTTGCTTCCACAAGAGGTACAAACATTACCTGTTGATTCTATGAGTAATCTCATTAAGCAGATAGAATTGTCTCCAGATCATTGTTTGAATGTTAAAAGCAAGTTGTCTCAGTCTCAAGAGGATGACTTATTAAAAATGCTACAAGAACAACATAAAGCTTTTGCATGGGAATATGGGGACATGCAGGGAATAGATCCTCGAGTCTGTACTCATAGGATATATATCAAAGAAGATTGTTTACCAGTTAGACAACCTCAGAGAAGAGTAAATCCAGCACTTAGAGAAATAGTGAAAAATGAACTTCAAAAGTTGCTTGATGCTGGTTTTATTTACCCAATTTCTGACAGCCAATGGGTTTCTCCATTAGTCATTGTCCCCAAGAAAGGAGGAAAATGGAGAGTATGTGTAGATTACAGAGAGTTGAACAATGCCACTAAGAAAGATCATTTTCCATTACCTTTTGTAGACCAAGTACTAGACTCACTGTCTGGTAAAAGATATTTTTCTTTCTTAGATGGTTACAATGGGTATAATCAGATAAAAATTGCCCCTGAAGATCAAGACAAGACCACTTTTACCTGTCCATGGGGAACATTTTCTTATTCGGTCTTGCCTTTTGGCTTATGCAATGCACCAGCAACATTTCAGAGAGCAGTAATTAGTATATTTGCTGATATATCTCATGAATGCATGGAGATTTATATGGATGATTTCACTACATATAGAGTCACATTTGAAGAAGCACTGGTGAATTTAGAAAAAGTATTAAAAAGGTGTAGAGAGCAAAAATTTGTCTCTAAACAGTGAAAAGTGCTTTCTAATGATGGAAGAAGGTATTGTTCTAGGTCATCATATTTCAAAGAATGGAATTCAGGTTGACCCTGCTAAAATTGAAGTTATTCAGAATTTACAAACTCCTGCAAAACAAAAAGATGTTAGAAGTTTTCCTGGTCATGCAGGGTATTATAGAAGGTTTATAAAAGACTTTAGTAAAATTGCCAGTCCACTTTATGCTTTGTTAACAAAGGATTCCCAATTTGAGTGGACCGAGGCCTGCGAAAAATCCTTCCTGCAGCTAAAGGACTTGCTTACCAAAGCCCCTGTTCTTCAAGGTCCAAAATGGAACCTGCCTTTTCACATACATGCTGATGCGTCTGATTTTGGTATAGGAGCAGTTCTAAGTCAAAAAGAAAATTCAATTGAGCATGTTATCTACTTTATCAACAAAAACCTTCAAGGTCCTGAGCTCAACTATACTGTTACAGAAAAGGAATTGCTTGCAGTAGTATATGCTTTGAATAAATTCAGGCATTATGTCACAGGTTATCAGATATTTGTCCACACTGACCATGTAGCAATCAAGTACCTGATGAACAAACCTACCATTTCTGGTAGATTGGCACGATGGCTCCTGTTGTTACAAGAAATTGATATCACAATCATTGACAAACTAGGAAGAGCTAATGTTGTAGCTGACTTTTTATCAAGACTTCAATCAGCTGCATCTAAGGAACAAGAGGTCATTGATGATAGATTTCCAGATGAACACTTGTTTTCCATTGCTACACATACACCCTGGTATGCAGATATTGCTAATTATCTGGCAGCAAACCGAATACCAGCTCATTTTTTCCCAAAAGAAAAGAAGTTGTTGATAGAGAAAAGTTTCAACTTTACCTGGATTGCCAATTGTCTATTCTATACTAGCCCTGATCAAGTAATGCGAAGATGTGTAAGAGAAGATGAGACTTATGATATCTTGCATGCCTGCCATGATGAACCATGTGGAGGGCATTTTGCAGCAAAAAGAACAGCAATGAAGGTTCTTACAACAGGGTATTACTGGCCAACATTACACAAGGATGTTGTGGCCTATACAAGGAAGTGTGACAGATGCCAGCGTATGGGAAGACCAACTAAATCAGATGAAATGCCACTATATCCGCAGGTAATAGTAACCCCTTTTGATAAATGGGGGATGGATTTTGTGGGACCAATTGACCCACCATCAAATGGAAAGTCATATATTCTAGTTTGTACGGATTATGTCACAAAATGGGTTGAGGTAAAAGCTATGACTAATGCCCGAGATAACAAAGTTGCTGAATTTTTGTATGAACAAATTTTCACCAGATTTGGAGTTCTCAGAGAGCTTGTAACTGATCAAGGAGCTCAGTTTACGTCAAATCTGATCACTGCACTTATGAATGACTATAAGATCAAACACAGGAAGTCCAACCCCTATCATCCTCAAGCCAATGGTCAGGCGGAGGTAACAAATAGAGAAATTGAAGCGATCCTCATAAAGACAGTGTAGATTCATAAGAAAGATTGGAGTAATAGACTTCCTGAAGCAGTTTGGGCTTACAAAACTACATGAAAAACAACAACTAGGTCTACACCTTTTGAGTTGCTCTATGGGAAAATAGCTATGTTACCCATTGAATTTGAACATAAAACTTTGAGGACAGCTCTTGAACTCAACATGGACTTATCCAAAGCACAGAAGGACCGTCTCCTACAGCTAAATGCTTTGGACGAAATGAGAAAGCCGCCCTACAGCATACAGAAGTAATCCAACAGCAGAGAAAGAGATGGCATGATCAGCACATCAAAACCAAAAAATTTTCTGCTGGAGATTGGGCTTTGTTATATGATTCCAGGTACCAAGAAAACCAGGGTAAACTCACAACACGCTTGCTTGGCCCCTATGAGGTTGAAAATGTATTTGACAACGGAGCTGTGCAGCTGGTCACAATTGATCCAGTCCATTTCAAATTGCTCGTCAATGGCCACCGACTCCGACTGTACTATAAGCCAGTTTCCAAGAAAGACTTCATGAAGCAGTTCATTCAGGTTCCTCCCGCTACTCTTCCTGCAGCCAAAGGCTCTAGCCTTTCTCCTGTAGCGTTCCCGTAATTTTCAAAAAACATGCTCATAATAAAGGTTTTCTTTTTAAGAAAACCCCTTTTCTCCATTTTCATTTATCGCCCCCACCTCACTTCTTTACCTTCCATCCATCCATCCCATCCATCCATTTCATTCGTACATTTCATCCGCCCACGTCACCCATCCACTTCATTCGTCTGCATCAACCTTAATTAAGATATCTTTCCAACTTGTCAATTCATGCAGCGCCGTCATCTTTCTTCACACGTACGTGCAATTACTAAAGGTACACCATATCTTTTCTTATCGCATATTTGATTTATTTCATTCTATTCAATTACTGCTATGCATGTACCGGTCATTATCACCCGAATCTCTACCTATTTTTTAGTACATGTAAGGACACATGTCATCTTTTAAGTAGGGGGCAGGGTAATCCATTGTTTGAAGTCTGTCTTTTTGCTACTGCCATAACTGCAAAATAATCTTTCTTTAATATATTTCTGGTACTTTTCAAACATGATTGCATGACCTTCTTTAATGCATCTTTTTCTTGCAAACTACAATTAAGACTGCTTGTTTAAAAAAGTTCATTTTTGGAAAAAAGAAAGAAATGTGGCGGCCTGACAGAGAAAAACCAGAGCAGAAAAGGAAATAAAGAAGTTGAATCTTCAGCAAGAAATTGAGCTCAGCTAGAAAAACTGTAACATGGGTGGTCAGTTGGTACGACATGAGCCTGTAGCTCATGAATTGTTGTTGCAAAACCCGCAGACAGTCCAAGCATTTAGCCTCTGTGGATGGTTAAATTATTTTCTGAGTTTAAATGATTTTGATGAGGAGGCTGCGACAGAATTTCTGAGAACACTTTCTGAAGGGGAAGCCACCGTATGGGGTCTAACAGTTGTTGTAATCGAAGACAGAATTGCCGAGGTAACCGGGCTCCCAACCGTTGGAGAAAACTTTTCTTCAAACGCTACAGCTACAAGGGCTGAATTTTCGATGCCTGTTGATGGACCTCTGGACATCTCCAAGTAAGGATGCAAGCGAGTGTCACTGCCTCTTCCATATTCAGAGTATGCCACTTATATAATGAGGTATTTAACCTGTGAAGGCCGTTTTTCCTATCTGCATTTGCATCATTTTAAATTATTAAGCCATATAAGGCATGGGTTGGCTGTGAATGTTCTGAATTTCTTGTTAAAGTTTTTTGAGCAAAGTGCCCATGGAACTCAACAGGGGAAAGATAACTCTGTCACTCATCATGGCCTAATTAAATTGCTTATTGAGCGCTCTTTAAGAGACGTTTCACCTATCTCCTAGCAACAATTTGTTGCCCAAAAGAGTTTACAACCTCCACAACCCCCTAGGGTAATTACCCCACGGCCTCAAAGAAAGAAAAAAGAAATTGCATCTACTAGTGGAACAGGGCAAGGGTCATCTACTCCTGTAGCACCCGATCCTGTAGCAGTCACAGCTAAATCCTCTGCTAGGGTACAAACTAGGTCTGCTGCTAGGAGGGAGAAAGGAAAATAAAAGGTGGAAGGGTCCCCAGAATCTGACCCTCGTTCTCAGAAAAGGCAATGCTCCTCTCCTGCAGCACCTTCCCCTGCAGCAGTTTCTCCTACAGCAACAGCTGTTGATATTACCAGTTCACCGTCATCCTCTGGCAGGGCAGAGCCCCCTGAACAAACAAGAAAAAGAAAAGCTACCGAAACACCCCCTGCAGCCACATCAATACCAAGAAGGGTTTCCACAAGGAAACAATTTAGGACCTCCCCTGTTTCACCGCAACCTGAGATGATTGTAATTTCAGAAGGGTCTGTTGAATCTGAATTTAATGTTTCTCAGAATGAATCTGAGAATGCTGCTCAGAGTTCGGTTGTTCCTGAAGAGGAACAAGTAGAGACAAAAGAAGCAGGGCATAATGGGCAAGAGTTGCCAAGTCTTGATGATCTGGTTAATGCTGCTATGCAATTCTCGGAGGAAGCACAGACTTCTTCACCGCTGCAACAAGAAGAATTTATCCTGCAGCAAGAACAAGAACAGGCTGAACAACTAAATGTGCCTAATGAAGTTGTATTTCATCCTGCAATGTGTAAAGCCATTGTTGTGTATAGGAGGACCTTTTTAATTGAATTTCTGAAATTTGTTAAAAATAATTGGGAAACAGTTACACTGCAAACTGTGACTTTTCGACACATTGCTCAGACTGATATGCAACAAAGTCTGTGGCAAATAGAAAAGAAGAAATTGAAAAAGAAAATTGAAAATCAGAAACAGGAAATTGCTGAATTAAAAGCAAAAATGGACGAAATGCTAAAGGTAACTGGTCAAATTATGGAATGCAGACCGCCACCCAGAGTTTATGCTCTGTGCCTCAAAGAACAGTTTTTATGGTTTCAATTGATGAGAATTTCCAGAAACCAAGACCCCATAATTCATTCTGCCAAAGAGTTTTATGAAGCATATCAAGCAGCCCCTAACTGGTTAAGGAATTCTCTGTGTGAATTCTATTTGCATGGATTTTTAATACCACTTGAAACAGAATGGAATCCTCTTCCATACATTGGTGATATTCATTTGAGAGCATTCATGTCATGGGCAGCAAATGAGGTGAATTATGGCAGACAGTGGGAAACGTATGAGGAAATTGAGAAAATAGAGCCTGTCCCATTACGCTCTCAAAGTTCAAACCCACATGCAATGCTGAAAGATTGGTTTGCATTGACATATGGTATTAATAATGTTTCAGCCAGAGCAAAAATATTTGACATCAGAAAGCAAGTATATGATGAATTCCAGGCACACCAATATTCATTTTGGAGATTAGCATATACCAGAACTGAGAAAAGATGGGAAAAATTGACTGTTGGGTTAAGAAAGTCAGAACCACATGGTCCCTTAAACTTTATAGCTGCACTCAAATGAATCAGCAGATATATTCAATTGGGACTTCAAACAAGATTTGAATTGTGGCTGCCACTGACATTCAGACCCCCTGTCCTAATGTGGCCCCTGTATCCTCATCAGGCTACAAATCTTAACAGTGAATTAGAAGACCGCAGATATGAAAGGTGCCAGGATTTCAAAGGATTCTATTACAGGTTTGGACATCCATTCCAGAGTCATGCAGCCACTACTGACTTTAGAGAAACCACCAGGAAAGTTAATGCTGGAGGACCAGCATTGGGCTAAGTAGGGGGCAGTGATGAGCCTAAAATATGCTCATAATTTGATGTTATGATAAACTTTTAAATGACTTCATTTTTTGCTATTTCATTGCTGTTTAAACTTTGTTGAAACCTTTTATGGGGATATCCTGTAGCAAGACACTTTTATATTCCTGCAGCCTAATGTGTTGACTTGATTACATTTATTGCCCTATTGACTCCCGAAAATGGCTGGTATATCGTATACAGTTTTTGAATGGTGAAGTAGATTTGAAATGTGTGATTAATGAATAGATATCGTGTATGTACCATATGCCTTTTCTTGTGCGTCTGTTACCTTTTGTTTCGCAGGTTGTTGAAGAATGATCGAGTCAACCACAGCTGATCTCGGCCTTGCAGTAAAGCCCATTTCCTGCACGACTTTGAGGAAGCTCTGCCAAAGACTCTTTGACCGAAACCGATTTGGAAAAATTTTTAATGGAAAGTCAATCTGGAAAGAGTGGAGCGCTAGATTCTCTCTAAATCGGGTTGAACACATAAATTCATTTATGAAGTTTGTTTCTTAATTCAGGGATATACTTTACTTCCACGCCTTTCTTTGATGGTGTTAGTTAGTTAGTTGCTCTTTTAATTTAAAAATAAGATACTCCTCCTGCGCGAGGCAGTGATAGAAGATGAATAGAATGAGTAATAGATGATTTTTAGGTAAGATAGAAATAGAGTAGCAGAGATGATGTAAGAATCAGTATGATAATGAAAGACAGAATCTGTTTGACCAGAAGCAGAGTTTGTTGTTAGTTTTTACACCAACAAGACAATGTATTTCACTCTGTTTTCATGAATAAAGATCGATGAAGTTCTGAGTTCAACATCTATGTAATCAGTAGATGCTTGCTAAGGGGGCCCACTTAGTAAGTATCTGTAGTTAATTAGTTAGATGTTCTTTTCTACTGATATCTAGTTAGCTTTCATCTTTTGAAGTTTTTATGCAAACTCAGTCTTACACTGCTCCTGCAGCATAGAGAGTCCGTCCCTGTGACTGTTCCTGCAGCATAAGGCCAGTTCATGGTTTGTGCTTCAGTCGTAGCTATTACAGTTTCTGTTTTAATCAAGCATAGTTGAGTTAAAGAATTTTGCATTACCATTCTATAGCTTAGATAGAATTTCTTTCCAGTATGTATTTTTGCTAAGATTTGACCGAAACAAATTCCTAGTGCATATATTTTGCTGTGCCATTTAAAGTCTAAGTCCCCTGGTTTGACAAGTAAATGAACGTCCACAGAAAGATATTAGTCACCTGTCAGAATGTCCAATTCCTAGGAAAGTTTCACTGTGATATTTATATCCTTTTGTGAGTGCGAGCCAACATTCATAGGAAAAAAAATCATCTTTAAAATCTTATAACCTTGCCATTTAAACACAACTCTATTGAATAGATATTACTAAATTGATCTTTTCATTATAATTGAGAACGTTTTTCTTTCTATATCATAAAGAATGTTATATCCTTATATAAAAAAATTTGAACATTTAAAATCTTACAAACTTAAAAATATCCCACTAAATATATTATTAAAATAAACATATTAATAAGATTATAGAAATAATTAAATATATAATATTTTGTTTATATTAATATTATTTAATATTAATAAAATAAAATTTAATTAACTCATTAATAAACAAGGGCTTTAGGGTAGCGAAGTTCCTCCCAAATAGTTATAAAATAGTTATGTTTTAAAAACTTAGAAATGAAATTATTGATGAGATGGGATTTTTTGAAACAAGAGACCTCCAACATTCATTGTGGGCTTTTTGATTCAAAAAAGAAAAACCAAGAACCTTTAAAAATGAAAGATCTGAAGATTCAAAAATACATAAGAGCAAACTTATCTAGCAATAATAATGACAAAGATGCTATATTCAAATGCAAAATATTTTTTGCATAGGTTCTACTAAGTCATTCAATGATCAAAAAAACAATCACTAGAAGTGGATGTCCTTGCACCCTCTCCAAAATTGGACATCATTGGACTAAATAGCTTAATTTCACAAAATCTTGGGCCTACACTATTTTGAGGACTCTCTCTTCTAGGACTACAGATTTGTATAGCCATGAATACAAAGTAAGCCAATAGTACTAAAATTACAATCACTTCAATGATTGTAGATTGTAAATTTTCTTGGCTACATGTTTAAAATATTTTACTTGAACATTAGACTAAACAGTTGATCTGAGATATGTTTTAAAATAACTAATACTTGCAAACAAGAGGTTTTCACAGTCCATAAAAATTAGTACAAATGCTTTCCATTAAACTTTATCAATTTAGTTTGCATCATTGTCATGGATGGTGATGGTAAGCCCTCAGATATTTGCATTGCATAAAGAATATTGGTAGTACTAAAACTATAGAGAAAAGATATAGTGATAGTGGTGTCCACAATTATTCCTCTAGAGTATTGATGAATAGACAACACCTGGAGAAAAACTAGAAATAAATTATATCAAAATTATCCAATAACCAAAATTAGACAATGAAATTGAGCAATACATTCATTGGGTTCTCACCTGCTACTAAAACACAATATCTAAAATACTACTCCTAATTAATACCAAACTCAGAGGGACCAATCCAAGGCAATTGAACTAGTATTGCTAATTCAAGGTTGTAGTTCCTCTAAAAATCAAACAGTAGATAAGAGACCATATGCTCTAAATTAATAACAAATCAACTTTTCATATCAATGTTAGGCAAGCTATTCTAGGGAGATTTTCTACCATTTTGTGTTGATGAGGTTCAAAGCTTAATTCACCAAACTGTCACTCTATTCACAGTATCTAATAGAAGGATACACATCACTCATTGGTGAGAGATCTCATGACACATGAAATACTCCAAATTGCTACCGAGAGGGTCCAAGCCCTATGAACAATGAAGGCCCAACACTTACACCTATACTCACCCATGAAAAGGATTTTCCTTGGAAATGGATAATTCAAAGCGTAGCTCTAGAACCTAAAAATAGAAATAGCAATGTGGAGACATAAACTAATCTAAGCGAATGAGTTTGAAGGTTGCCAATATATCTAAAATTGGTAGATCTATTTTATGATATAAAATATAATAATTATATGGTTACATAAGAAGTAGAACACATAATTAATATTAATGCTAGAGGAGCTAATTCAAAATTACTAACCTAGTTCCTGGATAGAGTAATACAAAGGAGTTCTCAAATGCTTAAATTATAGCACCCAAAGGAACATAATTAAAAAAAATAGAATAATTTTAATTTATAACAGCATAAATAGAAGATGTCATAACAGAAAGATGGTGGGATTTATAGTAAACCTAATCATCATCATCTGATTTTGGAGAATCATTCTTATTTGATGGCTTTTCTACACCACAATTCACCTTGTTGCACTTAGTTCAAAAAGGATAATTAACTTTACCACACTTCTCACAAATCTCGTTGCCTTTCAGAGGGGCTTCTAAAGAATACATTATGCCAAAAATAAATATCAACAAAAAAAAATTGCACAGATAAGACCAAATAAGAAAATTCAAATTTCAATTAGCGAAGGGTGAAGGGGCTTTTGAAGAATGCATTATATCATAAATAAATATCAACAAAAAAAACATTGAACAAATATGCCCAAATAAGCAAATTAAAATTTCAATTAGTAATAAAATTTCTACTAGCGAAGGGTGAAGGGGGGCTTACTACATGAATTTTTGGCTTCTCCATTAGAATATTTAGTGGTCTGAAAGAAGACAACAATAGTTCAACAAGTTAATCTAAATAACAAACAATAGATGCTCAAATTCCAAAATTTAAATAGAATTGCCACATAACGTAATTTAGAGTCACAACATAAAGGGCCAAAGCTTAATGCAACACATGTAATAGTTCAAACAAAAAGGATACCCATCAAACTACAAGCAGACATACATGCTCAGTTGGATTCCATGTACTAAACTTCCTCATGTTACATATTGTATGGAATGAAAAATTAGTATTGCCACATTTGGGGTAGACCCAATCACCATCAGATAACCCATCTAAATGAGAAGAGTAGTTAGATCTTGTCAGGATCACTATTTTGACTAATTTCATGTTCATTCATTGATTTCATGTTCATATCAAAAATATTGTTCATAAAGAAAATCAAGACACAACATACCCCCTCTTCGCTTCTTAGAATTGTTTTCATCTGGTATAGCTCCAAGCCTGAGACCATGGGACAAAAGTAAACAATATAATAGTTAGAAAAAATAAATCACATTTCATTTCTTTGAATAATTACTACTATGACACATGGCAATTGAAATGCCATGTTTATATCAAAAACATATGACCCCAAGATTCTGCACTAAGGATGTCAAACATTATATTGATTGTGTTTTCTTTTTCTATCTCCCCACATAAGACTCTGTTAGAGCAAATAGAATCACACAAGCACTCAACTCAATGAGTGGGCCATGCAAGACATATCAAACTACAACATATAATCCAAAAATATCAAATTCTATATTAACTTTTCAATTCAAAACACATACAAATTTAACAACAGATAAAGCAAGTCATTAAGAATTGGCATCCACAAACTCCTAACATAATCCAAACTTACATGTATCATTTCCCTCCAAACGGAGTAAAAGAAGTAAGAAAACAAAGGAAAAAAAGAATAGAAGAAAAAGATTTTACAACCATATATTGTACTGAATGCAATTTTAATGTCGGTCCAAAAATATGGACAATATTTTAAAAGACTAGTGAAGAAAGAAGCAGTCTATGGCCAAAAACATCTTGAATATCCCTACTCCCCTCCACCATAAGAATGTTTAGGTGTGTATATCCCTACTCCCCTCCACCATAAGAGTGTTTAGGTATGTATATCCCTGCTCCCCTCCACCACAAGAATGTTTAGGTATGTAAATTTGTAAGGCTTTTATGTAGAAAACTACAAAACAATTTTCTATTAGAAGAAAAAAATAAAATTTTAAATTATGGATATGGAGTACCGCAAATGAAAATTGTGGATTCTATTATGAAATGGTAGGATCTTGGCCAATTGAACATTAAATAGAAAAAATATATTACAAATGTAATATTGAGGAGTATTTTCTCTATTTTTCTTCAACCTAGTAGCTATAATCTTCTCAATATACTAAAATATCATAAAATGAATTTTAGACATAATTCCCTTATTACAAATAAATCTGAGTTCTGAAAGAAAATCATTGGTTCTTTACAAAATTCAAAATGAAATCCTTAGCAGCAAATAATAAGTAGAAAAAATAGTTTACTGTTAGGAGAGAAAGCATATAGGAAGAGGCAGGTAAACTATAAAACACAAAAGATTGTTTGTTTATTTGAATATTTAGATGAAAAGGATTAAGAACTTCTCTTGGAAATCAGAAATTTGGAAAATCAAGAAAATTAACTAATTTAAGAAATAAAGTTAAGATAATGAAAGATGAAATTGATCAAAAGATTTTATTAGAAACTCAAATCAGTAAAGATTTTAATTAAACTATACAAATTACAGATCATTAAAATGTATAAAACAATAAGTTGTCTTATTGATGGTAGGTGCTCTTTCCCTTGGTGAGGATCATTAATTCTTCAATGCAAGAATCATCAGTTGCTAATCAAATGGGGAAATTTCTATTGCATTTCTCTAAAAGAAGCTTTTTATCACATTCAAGTCAGACAGGACAAATGATATGATAAATAGAACTCCAAAAGCCTTTATTGCAAGTAGATCATCATGTTAATTCTAATTTTTTGTGATTGCTACATCTAAAAAGTAAATTTATGTGGGTCAATCCAGTCTTGTAACTAGTAATCATTTCTATATATTGCTTTTTAAAAACATCATTCTCAAAAGATATTTGATGAAGTACAAAACTTCCTACTAATTTGAATGACAATGGTTAATACCAAATTACAAGCAGTGCCATGTCAAGTAAGTAAGGAATCTTTGAGAATGCAATTTCTTACAAATTCTTACTGACTATTAGTAAATAGCACAAATTAAGAGACAAAAATATGTAATCTAGCAGGTGTCCATCCATGACTTTCTTTCTGTATACCAAAGCCAAATGAAGTGAAGCCTTTTACTGCTAATTGTATTTGCTAATAAGTTAAATAGACGCATGCTAAGTGTGGTCTAAGAAATGCAATTAATTAAATTATTAAACTTGCTTACTTCTCAAAATGTATTATTAATCATATCATAATACCATGGACATTGATTAGAATCCCCATGTACAAGCTTACATTGCTTTGTTGAAACTATCATCAATTATGTAATATGATATTGTCAAGAACATGTTAATCTATACGAAAACACACCAAAGTTGCCAAGCTTGGTGTATTATAGCAAAAGAAAAACTATATATTCTTTTTAATATATTAAAGAAGGGATCTATTAGGGTCTTTACCTATGAAATAAAAAAAATACATAAAATCTGTACTAAACCAGCAAAACAGCTAACCAAAGGCCATTGATAAACAAAAACTGCCTATAGAATATCATAACAAAGCTTAACAACAAAGAAACAGCTAGCTACAAGCTAAGACAACAGCACCAGGCTTTAAGTGTGAGAAGAGTTTTTTGTTGTCTTTCAATTTTAAATAAGTAATTTTCAACCGGCTGTAATAGGGAATGAAATTATCAGTCAATAAATTTGTAGATGTTACTCTTTAACATTTCATTATTTTGGAAGAGTTGACAATTGTCACCATTTTGTTATGTATTCTTATGCAGTTACTATAAATGTATGCTATTCTTAATTGTGTGAACATAAATTAAAGTTTTTTGTCTAAGTATGTTCGTGTTTATAGAAATCTATGGAAAATGTACTTCTATATACATAGCTTATTCATAAAAATAGGTAGAGAAGAAGACTATAAAAATGAGTACCTATCTTTGTTTCTTTCAATGGTCAAACTTGTGGGAGAAGTGGTATTTAGTTCAATGTCTTCCAAGAACTTGTAGCAAGAAATGCAATTGTTAGTCATGTAATTTGTGGAAAATACTATTAAATGTTTAACTAGTTTGGAAGAGATGACATGTCTTACCATTTTGTTATGTTTTCTTTTTCAGGTGCAGAGAAATAATCATCTAGATCATCTACATTGAGGTCCTTTTCATTGATTTCCATGCTTTTGAAAAAGCTACACAATACATTTTTTTTTACTTGTATAGTAATCTATTGTTAAAGTAGAGTTTTTCGTATTACATTTGCATATATTCCTTATATAATTGGAAATTGTTTTGTAATTATTTTTTCACTAGGATGAATATCTTTCATCAATTGTAATATTGGTTGTATGCATAGTTGTTGCTAGAGTTTTGTTAAATTTGACGATGTCCAATTGGCTTTTACAAAACAGATAGGTTAGTGAAGTATGGTTTTTCAAGAGGATATTTTGTTAAAGAAAAAAAATTATGTATGTTCTCCATGTAACTTACTCTTTATTTGTTCCATGTTGTGATGTTGCAGGTAGTGCAGTAGATACTTTATCTTTCTCAATGTTCATTATTGCAAGTCAAGTGCAAAACAATATTTGCTAAATTTTTATTTATATGAATAATGATCTATAGAATAGTAAAAGTAATGAATTTAAGTAAGTTTGTTTTTTAGTAAGAGTTAATGTATGTAGACGATAAAATATTTTTTCATATAAAATTGTTGTATGTGATTACCTTTTCTAGAATGTAGAGCATGGCTAGATAATGTTGGCAACATGGAATAGAAGAGTGTCATGATCCATCCAGTAAAAATCATATCTTTGAATTTTTGTTGTATTTTCATAATTATTTTTCCAAACATAATCAATAATGGTCCTTGACAAAAGTTTTGTATTTTCCTATAATAAGAACAACTTGTGTATTTCCATGTTTACTTTTAGCATGTCTAGTTTTTTTGAGGTGTTGGAAATTTCAATGTTAAAGTCACCTACAATATAAATAAGGCTTCCAATGGGAGCAATTTTCATTGCTTTGTTAAAAAAAATTATGATATTTGTAAGCAATGCTACTGGTTTGGCATAGATATTAAAAATATAAAGGCTTTGTTTAGTAAATATTAGTTTACTCAATATTGCTTCAACATTGTCTTCTATGAGTGGAATCGAATTTGCTACTTGTATATGATTTTTTGTGTAGGTCATTATCCCATGTATATGGTATGCTATAGAGCAATTATATTCTGATAACACATCATTTTTTAAATATTTTTCAAATTATGTCTCTTGCAGAAAAACAATGTCTGATGACATTAAATCTTTGTCATGTTCAATGTTTTGTTTGTGTGGTTGGAAATGATGAGTGTTTCATGTAGATATGGTAATACATGATGTTTGAGATTTGTAATGTGTGTCATTTTGTAGAGTCCACTTAGCTATTGATTCTAACCATGTCATTTCATCTATGATTTCTCTTCATACTTTAAATTTTTTTGCCATTAGAAGGCTTAACAAAAATAATGTTTCAATTGTTGATGTGTGGGAAAGGGTTGTGTAAGTTAACCCATGTTGGTGTACACCTAATGGTTCAAATGCAAGGCCATGCATTGTAAGTCCTTGTGATCTATCTATTGTTCGAGCATGTGTTAATTGTACCGGGAATTGTTTTCTAACAATATTTTTATGTTGAGCATTTAGTTTTAAGATTGGTCTGGAAAATTGGAGTATTGGTACCCATCCATTGTTAATATATGTTTGGTTCAAATGTGATAGTTTTGTGGCTTGAGCTTTTCCTATACAATGATCATTGAAATCAATCCATATAATGGCAATGTCAGCATGATGAGTATATGTTTTGAATATTCCATATGATCCATTTACGAGACCATCTTGTGTATCATAGTTTCCACCATAAATTTTAATTAGTATGTATTTTTTAACATAATATGTTATGGTAGATTTGTATTATTTTTGAACAATTTTTCTACATTAACAGAATTATCTTGTTCATCAATTGCATTGATTATTATTAGTTCTCCAGGAAGAGAAAATAATATTTTTTGATTGTGTGCATTAACATCTTTTCTCTTGTAAAAAAAGGAATGTAAATGTTGGATCAGTAGGTGTAGGATGTAAGCATTTGTTATTCAGGTATGCTATGTCACTACCTGTTTGAGAGTTTTTTTGCATTTTGTTTAGAATTTTGATGAAGACTTCATCTTTTTGTCTCATTATTGTTTGTAAGGTATAGCATTTGATGTTTTCCCATAAATTGTATCAAACTAGCTCAGTGTCTAAATTTATAGTTTGGAACACTGGATAGTTATGTATAGGTTCTGCTTGGTAGAAATCACCACAAAAAATAATGTCTAAACCACAAAAATATTTAGTAGGTGTTTTCATGATGTCACATAATCTTTTATCTATGCAACACAAGAGTCTCGCTCCAACTAATAAGATTTCATCAATAAGGATAATATGCAGTTTTTGATATTCTTTTGTCAATATATCTAATTTGTCTAAGCTCAATGGAATAGTAGTGGATTTGTTAAATGGTATGAAAAGTGCAGAGTGCAAAGTTGTGCCTCCAATATTGTAAGCCACTTTACCTGTGTATGCAAGTAACACACCTTTTATCTTATCTAGGTCACTATCAATAGAGTTATTGTATATATGCATTAGGGCTTGGTATATAGATTTGATAGTGAATTTCTTTCCTGTTCCAACACCTCCTGTTAGAAACAAATGCAATGGTTCAAGTAATTTATTTTGTTTTTTTACTAGTATGTCCTTTACTATGGCTTGTTGCTCTTTGTTTAGCATTCTTCAAAGATTGTAGTATTTTGTGTTTTCAGCTAAGTTTGGATGCTTAGCAATTTCAAATGGCTTTCTAATTTGTTTGTTGTAGAATTTAAGTTTTAATGTGTCTAAATCCAATTGCAAATTGTATTGTTCATTATAACCACTGTTCAAGTTGTGAACATTGTTTGTTTTTGTATAGTTCTTATTTTCAATATTGACATCATTAATAGCATTGTCCAAATCACCCCATAGCTCATTTATATGGTACATGTACTTTGCTTGATTAAGTTTTACTATTTTTTCTTTAGCAATGAAAGCCTCTTCCCTTGTTGTGAAGCCTCTTTTCAACATGTTTTCATCTATGGAGAATGGGACATACAGTAAAATTTGTTCCCTATAATAGTTCTCAATGTCAACATGTTTATTGTATCTTATATATTGAATAATTTGTGGTTTCTTTTTTTTCAATTTTCCTTTTCTTATTCTATATTCTGTGACAAATTTTTCTAGACAAACATTTGACAATATTTGAGGATGTGCAATATAATGTTCAATTATATTTTTACAAGCAACATTTTGTGAATCATCTGGCTCATTTTTTAGCTGTGTGGAATTTTTCAAAATAAATGTACAGTTTTCAACAGTTGATGTGTCTATGAATATGCATTTTCTTGAACTATAGTTAAGAGGAAGTGAAAGCACAATGTGTACAACTTGCTGAGTAGAAATTTGTTGTAGATTGAGCAAAGAATTGCCAAGTTTTGTTATCATTTTAATTGCATCAATTTTATGTTCTTTGTGCTCCGTGTGTATTTTGTTAAATGCATTTGTTATTGAGGCATTGCATTTGCATTTTTTCATGTATGAGCTATAGTACATTGTTACAACATATGAATTTAGAATGAATTATGCATCTATATTTGCTTACCATAGATGAGGAATTTTTTTACAAAATTTATTGTTCTGAATGTGAGCTGGCTTTCTTTTCAAAAACATTGTTGGTCTAAGCAACGTAGATTGTATGGATAATATGTATTCTTTTTCATCGATGCTTATGTTCAGTAGGGAATCCTCAAAAGATGTACAACAATCATAACTTGAACATTCTAAAGTGGAACTAAGTTTTTCAGCCAAACACATGTTTCTTTTTTCGTCCATGCATGGTTCAAGAATTCTTGTTGTTTTCATTGGTGGTTGTAGAAAAACAAAGTGACAATTTTTTTTTGGTCTTGCCACATTGTTTAGTATGGTGATGTATGTGTATTTTAGCCATTTTTTCATTTAAAGTTTCAGTATTGCAATTTATGTATATGTCTACAAAATGTTCAATACTAGTATTAGTATATTTTCCATATATAGGTGCATCTTTAACCCATAGCATGAAATGGTCATGTTCATTTCCTCAATTTTGGAATTATGTAACTGAAAAGTAGTCCAATACTTTTCCAAAAAATGTCTCATCTAAGAATATTAATTGTTTCATTGCATTAATCCTATGTTTATAATAGCGAGTAAAAGTGGTTGGATCCTTTTTAATCAAATAGGTAATGCCAACTTCATTAAGTAATTCTTCCTAGTTTTCTGTTGATTTTTTTTTGTGTGAGATGTATAATTATTTCACTGTTTCCTTTAATGGCTCCCAATTTTGTTCTGCACTAGTGAAAGTTACAAAAAAAGTAGGTGGATAGTGATCCCATAATAGTGGTTTACAATTTTTGGCCAAACTAGACACTGAAATTATTATTTTTAACTAAATCTTCACATTCGGGCACCTATAGTGGCTAAACCGTGAGGAATTTGAAGATTGTGCAAACTAGAGTCTCATCAAATTTTTTTTGTAGATTCTAAAAATATTTTTTTCAAAATTTTTGGAATCAAATTGCACTTCTTTTTCCATCTCCTACGAAAATTGATTTTTTTCAGAAAACAACATTTTTAAAAAGTGACACACACCGTATAACGTATAACTTTTTTTGCATGAAGGATAAAATTCTAATTCTTTCAAATTTAGATTTGTATCTCTGATATCTAGTGCTTCCACTTGGTTAGATAGTTTTTTATTGAATATTTTTTCCTTATTCAAATTTCAAAGTCAAACGAATTACAATTCAGACACAGCGTGACTGTATAATGTGTAACTTTTTTTGTATATGTCAAAATTTAATTTAATTTTTTTTGTTGGATCAAGGACTTCAATATTTGGTGCACTCATATTTTTCAATTTTTTTTTTGATAATCCTCTATTTTTCCAAATCTGAAGAACAAAGAAATTCATTTTCGATAAAAAACCTATGTTTAATAAAGCTTAAAAAATAAATACATAACAAAACCAAAACATATTAAAATTATATTCAATGGATAGCTTGTTCTAAGGAATACCATAACCATTTGAAATAAATTTTAAATGAATTCATTTGATCCCCCAAAAGCTAAATCAAAAGTGATTTTTTATCAGTATTTCGATAGGTGTAAAGGAGACGCATTTATAGGTATGGTTTAAAACTAGCGAGGTTCTATCCAAGGGGGTTTGATCTAAGGTGATTTGATCAAACCCTCTTCAATTGGAATCCTTAAAATGGAACTTTTTAAGGCTTAAATCATTATATTTTCTAAAAATATGTGATTTCAGCTAAAATTCATTCTTCTCATTATATTTTCTAAAAATATGTGATGTCATATCTTTGTGAAAAGATTTCTTTTCAAATGTTGCAAATAGTCTGGTGAATTTCTTTATTTTCTGAAATCTACATATCCAATGTCTGATTGCAATATCCTTTCAAGGTTTGGTTTGTGCTTCACATCTTTTGCTAGTAGGGTTCTACCTTTTAATTTCCCTTTGCGAATTCTTATCCATAGTGTAGAAAATACTTGGGCAATTAGAATTTTAATGGTTTTGAAAAATAAGTTGGTGGTATGATAAGAAAATGTTTGATTTGAAATTTTTAATTCACATTGTGCAATTTTTTGGTATGAAATTTTCTTTTCAATTTGTTCATCATGTGGTTCTCTAAAAAACAGTGTTGGAAATTTCATTTCTTCTACATATTTATCTTGGAATATTCCAAGAGGTTGTTTTCCTTTAGCAGGTGCAAGTTCAATGACTTTGTCTTGTATTGAATGCATAGTTCTTGACTTAGTAAAGCCATGGATCAAGGTATCCATTTCCATTTCCATTGGATTATTTGTGTCATTGTCTTTTTTGATATCACTTGATGAAGAGTCGGTGTGTGTAGTGTGCTCTTCTAAATGGTACAAATGGTCATGCCAATTTTTGTTCAATTTAACATTTTGCGTTTTGTACAACATTGTTTTACACAATTCGTTCAAAGAATTCATAATAAAATTTTGTCAAACTCTTCCTTTTTGGTATGCATTTCTATATTGCAAACATCTCTTTAATGCAATAGCAATTTTCTATGTTTCATTGGTGGAACGTGGCAACACTATTTGTATAATGTTCATGTCTATTGGGACATTGATAATTGTTCCACTTAGTCCAATTTGAGGTCTTTTATATCCTAGTTTCCAAATTTGTGCAAAGGAAAGTCGAAGGGACACTAGCCTTTCTTCAAGTTCTGAAAGTGTAGCAGTGTATTATAGTGGCTTCTTTGTTTTAATATGTTCTGGTGTTGCATTTATTGGTTTTTTGTTTTGCCTCAATTGGTGGTTACAAAAGTTGCAATTTTTTTTTCCTGAAAATCCTTATGTCCTTAATAAAACTAGACCATATGTTTCCATTGTTTGTTGGCTTAGATTTTTAATATTCTTTTTGAAATGCAATTTCCCACAAATTGCACACACATGTTTCGGTGTGTCTTTGATTTTCTCCATGTAAGATTGAACATGTGTTTTTTTTCCCTCTTTTTTCTATGTTTTGGATTTTAGGTTTTTTGTGTATCTCTTGTTTTAGTTTATGAAGTGAGTTATCGAAAGTTGTACTAAACGCATTTCTGAAATGTGTAGAGTTGCAAGTTTTTACTTGTTCACTGTTTTGTATGGATTCTTTCAATTTGTGCATACTAATGTTTTGTTTAGATTTTTTGTGTATCTCTTGTTTTAGTTTACGAAGTGACTTATGGATAACAGCGGTGAAGTCATTGGTGAGATGTGTAGAGTTACAAGTTTTTACTTGTTTACTATTTCAAATGGATTCTTTCAATTTGTGCATATTAAGCCTTTCTTTGTTTTTCATTATTGTTTTTCTTTTTGGTTGTGTAGTATGAATGTTTACCATTATTATCTCGACTTCACCTGGCTTATAATGTGTATGCATGTCACTGAATTTGTATCATATGACACTGTATAGTTTGGTTGGCATCGCACTATTTTCTAAGGAAAAGTTCTTGAATTTTTATTTGCAAAATGTAGGATAGCCATTCAAAACAAAATTTAGAACCTTCAATTTCACTTTTTTCAAATGGATCTCCAACTTTTGCAATAAATGTTTCCCATTTTTTCACACCACAAGTATTTTTCAATTTAGATTTTAAGCATGTTTGAAGGCATTCATTTCCTATGTTTTCTCCATTTAGCATTGCATTGCAAAAGGATTGAGCCATGTAGTGTCTAAGACATGGGCTGTCATATTCATTTTCAATCAAACTTGCAATAGTATTGAAAAGATTGTCACCACAAATTGATATTGATAATGTGTTTTTGCATAATCTAGACATTGTATCTATTTTTCTTTTGTGGAATTCTCTTTAGGGAGTATATATTTCTTCCAAATTGTTTAGATTGGTGAGCCTATTGTTCAGGTGTGTTAATTTTTTTCCTGACAAGCAGTTTGAAATGTCCATTTCTATGATCTTGATCATGGAACATAATAGAATATGTGGGTATGTGCAGGATCATGATGGGCCAAAAAGTGGCAATATGATGGGTATGTGGCTGGCAACTTTTTTTTACCCAAAATTTATGAAATGAAAAGGGTTTTTAAAGGAGATTCTCAGCTTTCCACCAATATAAATTACTCTTTACTTTGAATTTAATAAGTAATTATTATTCATTTTCTATTCAAATTACGACTAAAGTCCTGATTGATAGATTGATTGAAAACATCTATAGCTTTCAAACGGTAGCATAGTTTTTGAATCCAAAACATTCTTCACATTCTATGCTTTGCATACTATAGGATTAAAAAAAGAAAAATTGAATTTCATGAAGTTTTGACCAAGTTAAGGTAGTCAGACATACGAATTTTTAATATTTTTTAAAAGTTGTAATAAAAATTCATAATTAATTGTTTACTTGGAAAAAATTATAAAAAATGCATCACATCAGGACATGAGTCCTCTACTTATATCTAAAATATTATAAAAAAATATTAACATTTTATTGTGGTTAGGGTGGTTAGACAGACACCTACTTCTTATTTTTTCCCCAAAATTTAAATACTCCTACATTGAAGTTTCAAATTTTCACCAAATAGATTTTTTCTTCAAACAAAGCTAGTAGTTTAGAAACTACATTCAATTTGCTATAGATTCTATTCTTACATATTTTTAAAATAATATAAATAACTTATTCAAATTTTTACATCAAGTTGCCTAACTCTATTTTATTTTATTTTGCCCCTTAAGGGCTTGCTTTTTCCATGATGATCCTGCACATACCCATGTTGTACTTTGTCAATTTTCATTGAAATGCAAGTACTTTGTTTTTCCTTTTAAAGACCAAATGCATATCTCAATATCTAACCACTTGGATAGCCACTTAATACAAAACAAGTCTCCCCAAAGACCATACTCATTACAATTTGGCTTTGGAATTGCAGATAGTCGCATGTGTCACAAATATGTACTAACATCATAAATTCCATTCATTTTGGATAGTGTGTGTGAGTCTAGCTCATTTTTAAGTGAAAAAAAAGCGTGAGGATCATCAATTTCCGGACAATTTAGAAAATGAGCAAAGTTATTCCATTTCTTAGTTCAAGAGATGTGTATCGCATATGCAACAATAGTTGTAATGAGTCGAAAAGAAAATTGTCTACATTGTATACAAAGGGCCTTATTCTAAATAGGTTATTGTATTCTAATACTTCATCAATTGAGATATCTCATTATCTATTTTTTGATTGATAGTTCTCTACATCTATGATATTATCCAATGCAAAATCTATTTTTTGATGATGCATATTTACTAAACTTGGACATTAAATCTATTGGCTTATCCTCCACAATTTGTTTTCTAATGTTAGTAATTTTTTTTGAGTGTTTACATTGGTCAATACATTGTTCCAATGGCTTTCATTTTATGGAAACAAGTGGTTCAAACTGTCCATTCAAATGGTTTTCATCATGGAACAAAATAGAATATGTAGTACTTCCTGAATCTTCATTGAATTTCAAGTACTTTACTTTTCTAGTTGACGACCAAATACATATTTGGATACCGAACCACTTTGCTAGCCATTTAATACAAAATTGGTCACCCCAAAGGCCATATTCTTTGCAATTTGGTTTCTTAACCATAGATAGGTGCATACGTTGTAAGTATGTATTAGCATTAGTAGTTTGATGCAATTCATTCAATTTTTCAGGATTTAGCTCATGTGTATATGAAAACAAAGCATTATCATCATTTTTTGCTAGGAAATCAAGAAAGTAATCAACCATACCATTTCACAATTCTATGGAAGTGAAGTTCATATGTAACAAATATTGCAAAGAGTAAAAAAGACAATCCCCTATGTTGTATACAAATGGATTTATTCTGAAAAGATTATTTTTGTTCAATAATTCATCTATTGTTCGTTCTTCTTTTGTATTCATTGGTTCATAACTTTCTACATCTATGATAGTATGCAATGATTTTTTTGATTCACAGTTTTTTGAAATTTTATGCACAAAAAATACACACCAGAAATTAAAAAAAAAACAAAATAGGTGTAATATGTTACTTGTCAAATTCTATATGTTGTTGAACTATATTTGTAGATACTATTGTTGCTTTTCTTTTCAATGCTTAGGTTCTACAAAATAGGAAAATTAAACACATTATCAATGATTAAATAAAGAAATCACAAATTTTTACAACATTAAATCAATAAATAAATAGTTTGTCACTTCTTAATAAATAGTTAACCATTTGCTCACAAGTTTATGAGTAGGGTTGACATGTAAGTCTTATTTCTTACCCAAGATGGTGAACATCACCCCAAGTTATGAACAACCGTACAATTACATGTAGAAGAAGCACAAGAATGCAAAGAATGGGGAGATTAAGGTTGCATAGGATGTCTTTGATCAAGAGATTTTTTTCAACATACCTAAAATAAATTGTACCTCAGATCATGGGCAATGAATTACACATTATAATAGATAAGCATCCCTAACTTAACCCTTCAATTTGAGATGAAACAAAAATTATCCTTAAGTTTTCTACCCAAGGCTATCATTGAAATTTTCTACTAGAAATTTAGATTTCAATCCACAACCTTTAACAATGTAATCATTTGGAACCATATACATAGCTAGTTTGTGTAAGTTTATTATCTAATGATTAAAATGAACTAGCAATCACACAGGAGGGAAGCACCAAAAGAATAAAAGGACTCTGTATAATGTTTGTCCTAGTAGGGGTTACAAGTGTTGTCATGGTTTTTGTCCTTAAAGGTAAAACCCTATGTGAATGCTAATGTGTATGGTGTTATATCTTGCAAAAGGTAGTAACCCTTCTCACAATGGATGGTGGTAAGAACCATGCAAGTTTTAAAAGATTGAAAAAGAAAAGAACAGTCCTATGGTTATAAGGACAGAGCAAATAAAGTGAGTCATAGGCAAGAGATAGAGTTGAAAGTCTTAGAGATATAGTTGGAATGCATTAACCTAAATGCAAAGAAAACTACAAGTATGAAAACCTAAAACAATAAGCTGAAATAAAAAGAAGTCTACAATCTGGGGAAAACTTTAAAAGAAGTCTACAATCTACAAAAAAATTAGAAAGAAATCTACAATCTGGCAAAAATCATAGTAGAATTTATCTGCAATTTGTATTACAATAAAATAATGATGTCAAGGGTGAATAAATAACCCATGAACTAGGTAGAGATGGCATTCTACTCCATTAGGTTTTGAGAATGGCACAAGGAAAGATCTGTATTGGTTGGTCTTAGTTATATGAGTTGGGAGGTAAATGGGATGGGTGAGAGGGAGGAAGGAAAGAGATGCTTTAGGGTTTTATGTAATCTATGTTACACTTCATAGCCATATTCAATTTATAACAATCTACATGTCTAAAATGATCATGAAATAGTTAACAATCAATAATTATAATAAAATAACATAATTTGATATAAAGCATCCATGCCCAATCATCAAGAAAAATTCATAAAACGCATCCATGACTATTTCTCAACTACAAGTTATAATTTCTAGAAATCCCAAATTAAATTGCCAAAGATTGCCAAAAAAATGGTGGTATCTTTTTGGGAGGAAGCATAACTAGCGGATATAGTAGATCAACATTCCTGTACCACCAATAAATTCCAAACACATGGACCACAAAAACCAATATGATGTCCATAAGAACTAAAATCTTTTGTTCACCCTATAACCCATAGTGAATAGCATTGTTAGTGTATAATTACATTAAGTTAGAGACAAAACAAAAGAAAAAATACACTCTTTAGTATTAAGCAAAAAGCTTGTAACATTAGAGAACTAACATAATAATTAGTATCGGTAAAGGAAAAATAGAGATATAACATCATGAAGAAAAGATACTTCATACTAAAGTTGATAAAAGATTGCTCCAAACAAAATTATCCATAATGATGATAATAGCTCTCATGCATGATGCATTCAAATTCTCTTATTAGAAATTACAATAATGGTCATCAAAAAAGAGAAAGGTAATAAGAGATGACTCTCAAATTGCAAAAGAAACTAAAATCATTAATAAAAGATTAACAACATTTTAAAAAATTATGATATGGTCATTTTTTTTCTTTCTAACTTCTATTCTATATTATTGAATCTTGTACCAAGAAAATATTAGATCTTAGCAGTAGCACCTTCCCCTTTAGGTAATAGCTTAGTAATTTTTATTTAAACTAAAACTACCTTGTTTTATTTTCACTAATTAGGATTTGGGTCTCTTGTAAAAGAGACCCATCTTAGTTCACCACATTAAAGCCACTAGACTTAGCTTAATGGAGCTTTTCTTTTTCATTAAGTAAAGTAGACAAACTTTTAACCTCAAGTGATTAATTGGGCTCCCTAGCCATTGGGGTTTGAACCTTTTGACTGCTGATAATCCAAATCTATTTACTCAATAGAATTTAACTATGGGAAAGAGCACAATACAAGCATTTGATGTTTTCTCCTAAGTTTGTTGGATTTTTCAATAGATGTAGTGTGAAGGAATGTTGCCTAGTTAATGACAAAATTTGGGCCATAAATTATAATACTTGTCAACTAATTCCAGACAAAGAGGTCACCAGCTCATCTAATGGATTTTGTCAAAAGGTTGTCCTTTCAATGTATTCACTCCTACAATGATGGAATTCATTGACCCATCAAAATACTTGCTTTGAAACAAGTAGTAATGCATACTAACATTCACACAAAAAAAAAAAAATATTAAGAGAATGTAGTCTATTTAATAAACACAATTGGTGGATACCATATAGTCACTAACACATTAGAGTGTTCTTAAATGTTGATTCATTTCCAAAGAGAGGAACAAATGCATTAGGGCATGCCAACAAAGATAATAAGGCACAAAAAATCTTCAATAAAAAATTTAAAATATACAAATAAACAACACTAGATAATGGGAAAAACTTGTCCCAAATAGAATGATCACACACTATCATCCCATAGAAGTGGGCGGGTAAGAGTTTGTAATTATGAAAAAACCTAGTTCGAAACACAAAGCTGATCTACAAAAATTGCAAGGAAAAAATGTCAATTGGAGTTCTCAAATTAGGATATGCATACAAAAATACTTTATAAAACATGACCCAACATTAAAAACCTAAAATAACACCCAAAATAATCCCTCTAGGGGAGAGGACCTAGTAGTTGAACACCCTAACTTCGCGCTGCTCAAAATCCTACGTGGAAATTTTAAAACAATCCCAATGTTTTACAATAGCTTACTTGGCAAGTCCCCTGCTTATAAATAAGGTTTCAGGGCCACATCATCAAATATGATGCCGCATCAACATTTTTATTGTCAAGGTGTCCAAAAAAGGCCCAAAAAAAAAGTGAGACCTATATTTGTGCATCTACGTCATGTTTTATTGGGTGCTAATGTGGCATCACATGATTTGTTGCTTTTTAGATCTAAGGAATACATTTCATTTAATTATGGGTAGTCATCATCAACACTAACAACTTTAAAGTCACAACTATTGGTCCAATATTGTTAAAAATATTGGACATTATATAAACAAATGCTATCATAACTATTGGAATGTGTAATGCATGAAGATCTAAGGGTCTGCACATACATTAATGAAATAAATGATATTGCTAATAGGAAAAATAATACATGATAGGAGGTTTATAGAGTTTTGGTGAAAGGGAAGTGTATGAACAACTACAAAGGGATAGTTACATAGTGACAGTCATGACTTGATGGTTTCCAAGGTTAAGGGGGCGATGAGGGGGCAACCATTTCAAGGATGTAGTTTTGAGGACAGTTGCAATATCAATGTCTCCTAGTGTATGTTGGCAAGATGACACAATATCATTTAGAGTAGATTCAAAGGTCTTGTTTGTTGTTGTTAATCTTGGAGAGCATGAATTCTAGCCTAAGCAGCATGTGCTAGAGAAGTGTCCTGTTGAGGATGGAGAAGATTCTCAAACTAAGTGCATATGAGTTGTGAAAGTGGTGGATTCAAAATAGCACATTGCCCTAGTAAGGTAGCAAAAACCTGTGACATGGCCAAGATATAGATCAAAGTGCCAAGGTTTGACTAAAGTGCAAGATAGGACTATTATCAAAGAACAACAAATGACCAAAGGACATTTTTCATTTCATGATAAGTCATATCATGAAGTCTGTGCATAAATACAAGGGACAGTAAGATAATAAGGGTAACAACTAAGATTAAAGGTTTTGAATGTTTTTTTATGTTGCAATCAAATATGACTCCATTTTACCCATGGAAGGAATTGAAAATGGACCACAAGAAGGATAGTCTTCATCAATTTTAATATAAAATTATGGTATTTCTTCCTTCCATAAAGGAGGGGAAATCCTTTAATTGTGGCATTGTCCATAGATTTTGAAAAAAAATAATGTTCTTCCCAATAGATAGAGCTGAGAATGAAAGGTTTTGGTTTGAGTCCAAGCAGTATGCAATGTTTTCAAGTTGAAGGAGGAATACTATCTTTGCAGCTATATATGATCAAGATTAGTGAGAAATTTTCAAAACATGCAGAAAAGATGAGAGTCCTATCATGGCAGCATCACCTAGCAAATTGAATAAAATTGTCATGTTCAACCCTGCATATTATGATAAAGAGTGCAACCATCACAACAGAGTTGTGCAAGCTACATGTATCTCAAATATGCTCTTAAATGGAAAGCTAATGTAGTGACAGTCAACGCATCTTCAAAGGTTTAGAGGGTGTCTTTGGCATTTTCATGTTTGAATTGTCTATCCATGGTAGAGGTGGTTTGAAGATAGACCTGCTAGATGAATTCCAAGGGTGGTGATGGGTAGTGGTAGGTGAAATAGTCACAACAGTGAATGAAGAATGAATCACAAACTCCTAAAAGCAGACCTTATGAAATATGGTTAGTATAAAACATTTATTGTCATTTTAAGAATCTCTGTCATCCACAACTAAATTGTAGAAACTGTGACTACTTGATATTCCTTTTACCATCCATAACTAGGAAGACGAGGGAAACTGCAAACTTAGTATATGAATCTAACTTTCTTACCCATTATGAAAAATACTAGAAAATTAGATTTCAATCCACAACCTTTAACAATGTAATCATTTGGAACCATATACACAGCTAGTTTGTGTAAGTTTACAGTCTAATGATTAAAATGAACTAGCAATCACACAAGAAGGAAGCACCAAAAGAATGAAAGGACTATGTATAATGTTTGTCCTAGTAGGATTTACAAGTGTTGTCATGGTTTTTGTCCTTAAAGGTAAAACCTTATGTGAATGCTAGTGTGTCTGGCATTATAGCTTGCAAAAGGTAGTAATCCTACTCGCAATGGATGGTGGTAAGAACCATGCAAAGTTTAAAAGTTTGTAAAAGAAAAGAACAGTCCTATGGTTATAAGGACAGAGCAAATAATTTAATAAAGTGAGTCATAGCCAAGAGATAGAGTTGACAGTCTTAAAGATCATCACAAAGGAAGAATCCAATGCACTGAGTGCAACTCAAGGGAGATAATGATCAAGTGCAAGAACTATGAAGCAATTAGTAAGGGTCATTATAGTCATTTCAAGAGCAATAGAATTACATTTCGGAAGAGACAAGTGACTGTCCCATAAGGAAAAGTTAATGAAGGCAACAAAGAGCAGTTTTGAGACCTAAAAGGATGGCGATTCCTTTTATTTCATACAACTGATGCGCATCTTGTAACTTACATTAAAATCCAACATATTTCATATACATGTAAAATCCACTTCACTAAAACAACCATTGTATTGCAGAAGTGGGCCACACCCAAACCATAATGAGGAGCCACCCAAAAAGACCCATTAACAAAGAGAAGTAAAGGATAATTACATTAAAAGAACATAAAAGACAAAACCAATTCAGTTGTTTGCTACAGGCTAGGTGGTTGACTCAACAACTGTTTCAACACACCTCCTATCCTTTTCCCTATTCATGCCTCTCATTTTGTTACTGCAATGACTTTCCTTGTTATTGCACTTGCGACAAGAAATGCACTTTCATTTTTACTTTTTCCCTGTTGTTGCACTTGACACACGAATTGGCCAAACATGCCTTCCTTAAAAAATTCACAAGTATGGTGTTTGGGGACATCATGCAGGGTTTTGCAGGTCAAAGGTCAACAAAAAATGCCAATTTGGTAACATAGCATAAAATGGTGGGAAAATTTTCTTTAAGATTCTCTATTGGGAATAACACTTTTAGGCCCTAATTTTAAGATTTATGCAATGGAGAAACACAGACACATCATCAGAACTTGTCTAATTCCTACATGCTACTAATGAAAATGCAATATCTTCTATTGTGATTAGTATTAGAAAAAGAAAAAGAAAATTAACTAAGATGCTTGAATATGAGGTAGGTGACAAGAGAAATGTTCACTCACTAATATAAATGATAAAATGGTAGCTCCAGTGTCTAACCCTAATATTCTAGCTGAAAATTGCTATGGTGGTCCAGCGATTCGTAGGTCCAGCAATTCATAGCTCAAGCTCACATGGGAAAATGCTTGTTTTGGCAGAAACATGGGATGTGCTATGGATTTCACTGTCAACTTTGAATGATAACTGTCCAAGATGAAATAAAATTGTGCTTCATAACTGTTCCGGTTTTGCCGACCATGTTCACTTAGCATGCGATGCCCTGTGCTTTCCATCTGCGCCATTACAATAATGGATCTGTATAAATTGCCCTTATTGGGAAAAACTTTCCTGCCAATTAAATTTAGGAAAATTCATTTCTAAAATATGTTTTCTTATATAATTTGCATCTGTACTTTAACAATAGACATATATTTGTTAGATTAAAAAAAATAATGAATTCTGATTTGTTGACAAGTTATTTTTTAATAACTAGTCAACGAGTTCCTTCCGCGGGAACTAAAAATTATACTAACTTTATTTATGCATTCCCTTAAATTTTCTATGAACAATTCCATTACACCTCTTATAAGAAGATTAACTGCGAGTGTTAGTTTGTATAGTTCTTATTGACCAGTGTTATAACGGTTCTCTACTCGAGTGCCAAGGTGCATGGATGATGGGCTTGATAATTGTTAAAAATGTTACCATACAAAATTGGTGCCTCAAACAGGGAGATCATTGGTACATGTGAATTTTATTCCTGGTGAGGCCACATCCCATTGCTGCATTGGGCAACTTTCCCACTTTCTCTATTCCCTCTGCAAACACCATTCCCATCCCCATGAAGAAGTGGGCCTCCAAATGGCAGTGGAAAGCCCATACTCCTGGATTATCTGCTTTAAACCGAATGGCTGTCCATCCATATGGAAACACTGCCACTGTGTTCCGCAACGGAGGAATTACCGTGTTGTAGTTCAGAGGGTCCTTCACTGGGTCGAACACACCCTCTCCATATCCAAGAATCCGGAAATCGTGGCCATGCAGATGCCATGGATGGATCTCTGAATTGTTCGGAGTGAGAGTATTTGCATTCTGAAGAATCACATCCACAACGGAGCTCCATGTGAAGACATACACGCTGTTCCCTTCGACAGCGTTGGGATTTGCGGGAGGAATGGTGATGTTGTAGTCACGGGGACTGTACACGTCCGGAGGTGGAGTGGTGTCGTAGGCGCCCTTGGTTTTGTATTTCATAGCGGCCAAGTACGGAGTCGGAGGCGGCACCAGCGAAATATTGTTGATAGCCCACTTTGTGTATCCGTCGATCTTGTTCTGCATGTTGAGAAGAATCAGCCGCCTGTGGGATTCAAGCGGGGGAAGCTCTTCGTGTCCTTTCAGAGCGACGAATTTCCTACCCAGGGCTTTGCTGTAGGCGAAATCGTTCCACGGCGGGCTTGTGAGGGTTGGCGCGGTGCAGAGTTTGGTTAAGGGATTGGGAAGATAGTTCAAGACGGCCAGTCCAGTGGGCGTTTTGAGCTGCCTGCCTCTCACGTTCACACCCGCCCAATAGTTTTGAGAAGGGTTCTGGTTTGCTGTAATCAGAACGGAATAGGATTCGCCAGAGTATACGTCCAGGTTGTCTAATTCCACCGGTTCTACGTAATGCCCATCTGCCTCGACGACCGTCATGTTGTGTCCCTGTACAAAACCAAATGTCAATAACACGCGGAAAAGAACCTAATATTGGGTGGGATCCGGTTGTCGACGTAAACAAGGACTGCATTGACTTAGCATCAGTTGCTCACTAGAAGGTAAATTACTATTTAAGTCAGGGGATTTAGCAAATAAAGATTTTGGATTAAACTGACTGACTTGGATGAGAAAGTTGAGGGCGCCAAGAGACGCAACACTTGCAATACGGAGGTGGTAGGTGTTCCCAGGTCGCACCAGCAAGACATAAGGGGAGCACTGCTTGTTTGTAGCATTACAGGAATTGCTCGTTGTGGAACAATTGTATTGTCCTCGTCCCTCTATCAGCAGTGACTGGTGCAAAGCAACACAACACAATAAAATTGTCAGATGTAAATTATTGTTAAATATTAGCTTAAATATTAATATGTTTGATCGCAACAGGCCTATTTTTATCTAATTTTAAATTAATTATATATATATTTATTGAATAGTTCCAATATATTTAAAAAAATCATATTAATTTATATGTACAAAATTATTATGAAATACATTTATTTGATTGTAAATAGTTGTGATATTTAAGTTTATTAATTTAAATCTCATCTTATACTTGAAAGAAAAAGAAGCATTAATTGTGTATCAATTTTAATATCTTAAATATATCTATATAAAAATATGAGATGTGAGAATCATTTATTTATTTATAATTTATCTTATCTTTTCATAGTGATATCAAGAAAAGTCATTATGTACATAAAAATCACTTAATTTGATACCTATTTATATATCAAATAATAAATATAAATTTTAAAAAATTATAGTATGTAGTTTTCAAAGTAAAAATAAAACAAAACAAATAGTGATGATTTTTTCAAAGATATATATATATATATATATATACTAACTAATTTATTACATACATATATGAGAATATAAATTTTAACTTAAGATTATTTTATGTATTAGATATATAAATACAAATTAAAGTAAAATAGAATATTTATTGAATAAATTCTTAAATAATATTTAAATAAAAAATCCCTTCACTTAAATTTTATAACCATTTACATATCTAATAATAAATTAAAAATTAAAAATACTAGTATGTACTTCTCAAAGTAAAATTAAAACAAAAGAATTGCTAAAATAATAAGTGATTGTTTTTCAAAGATGAAATTTAATAGAAAAATCTAATAAAAATATTTTTCTTTATATATCTTGTAATATTTCTTTGTTTTTTAGTCATTGGCTACATATGGTGTGAGATTTGAGCCTAAACAAGTCTCTCCAAACCACTATTGAGTCATGAGAAAACAAGTTTTAGTTGTTGTTTCATGATAAACTAGTTGACATTTAAAAATAAAAGCCTCCAAAATATCACTTATCACGTAAAAGATAAATATTGATTTTCCAACTAAATAGGAAAATTCTATTAGTTTGATGGCAACTTTCCTTTTTCATTTCCATTGCTTTATATTTTAAATTTGTATGCAAATATTTCAAAACAAGATATTACTTAATAATTTCTTTTAAAAAAATCTATATTTCTCTAAGTTTATTTTATTCCATTATTTAGCACCTATTATTAATTGTTTAATCCAACCACATACAACTAGAATTTGTAGTACATGGCATCCATACACTTCCATGTACAATTGTGTTCTTTCTAACATATTAACATACATATACTTTTCTATCGGATCCTTGAACCTCCTTTAAGGGCAAGTGCTAGTTAGATACATACATTTAAGTTATCTATACTAAGTTATCTAAGTGAGGTCACAAATGGGGACCTAATCCTCAATATAAATGCTTGCATTAATAGAAATAATTCAAAAAGAAAAACCCCAATAACACAATAGAAATATAAAATATGTCAACAAAATGACTTTGATTAACATATAATTTTAATTCATTTAAATATATTTTTTTACTTAAATTTATTCTATACATAGACCAATAAATTTTAATTTATTTAAAAATTAATTTATTTCACTTACTAACTGATAGATTATATATTATCGGTAAGGTTATATAATATTATCGGTTATATATAAAACTAGCTATTGCACTTTAGGTGTGCAATGGGGTACGCCGAATAATTGTATGGTTTTACTTGAATATGAAATAAATAAAAATGCAAATGAGTATAGAAATGGAGAGTATGAATTTGACATTGCTTTCAAACGATTCGCTTATTTTTTCTGGCATGCGACTTTTCTTTCCAAGACTTTGAAGATCAAGAACTCTCAAAATATCTTTGAATGTTAGCCCTTGTCACTCAATGTTGCGAATGTCACTTGTGGCCCTTGGAAGTGTTAGGCCTTATTTCAATTTGTATAGACATATTGGTTGAAATAGATCAATGTGTATACAACTTATAAAAACAACACATGAAATAACTAAAAGGGACAAGAGTATACAAATGAAAGGGAACTTCAATTTATTGGATTTAAAAATGTGCAATTTGGATATATATAGTGTGAAATCAATATAAAACAGTATGTCGGTGATATCACCATACTGTGTAATGACGAGACCATAATCTTACTTTAACGAACCATGGTTTTCAAAAATAAATTAACTTCCAGGAGTCTATTATGGGGCACTAGCACATAAACTAAAGTCAAAAACATACAAAACATATAACCAAATGCATATATGACCATCTCTCGAAGGGGAGAAGTAGGCAAAAAGAAAGGAAAAGAGATAAAAGAATGAAACAACACAGTCCAAACACACTAAAGATCGAGAACAAAACATAGCTAAGGGAGGTGTGAGATCCCCCAATGAGAGAGATCAAAGCCAAAGGAGTTGTGAGATCCTCCAATAAGAAATATCAAAGCCACTAGGCACATCTTCATTTATTATACACCACATTAAACATTCTATTACTAGACACAACCATTTCCTTTTAGCCCTAATCTCATCATCTACAAGTACCTTGATCCCATCAAATTACACTCCCTTGATTACCTATGTCCTTTTCACTAGACACCAAATTTTCACATTTTGGTCAAGCTAAGCGAAGCCACTCAATACTTTAACAACCCCTAGTGGTGAAAAGCAATGAGATTATTCATAACTTGTCATAATGATAAAATTCTATGAGGTTTGTCAAATCCAGTATAATATTTTACAATTGAGAATGCATGTGCTTCATCCTCTACCCATCTGAAACTCATTCTTGAGTCCACACCTCAATCAGTGATATCTCCTCTTCCTCTAAATCCACCTTTCAATACAATAGAAGACACTCTTACTAGACTACATCTCATGTTGATACTTCATATCATAATTGTAAAATATGGCTTTTTTTTCTCCTTTTTTTCCTTTGGCCTTTCATCTATGGTGATTTTTCTCTTTGCCTCATTTTCTTGGTCTCTACTTACTAATGCGATCATTTAATTTTGCAAGAATGATTCAAATAAGCCTGGTTGTCAGTATATTAGCCTTTTCATGAGCTCACCATGCTTGATGCCATAACTCAGTCAATTTCAAAAAATAATGAAAAGAAAAAAG
This sequence comes from Sequoia sempervirens, assembly GCA_007258455.2. NCBI lineage: Eukaryota > Viridiplantae > Streptophyta > Pinopsida > Cupressales > Cupressaceae > Sequoia > Sequoia sempervirens. The sequence continues at coordinate 33,517,896 of VDFB02072274.1, forward strand.
AAAGAAATGAGGATCATTCTCTAAGGAGAGACGAGGAGAGTTTAAAAAAGAAGGATCTGCAGTAGTTGTTAACATCTTAACATTCATTTGATTGATAGCCTAGCTTGACTTCTATTTAGTTGGAAGCTTTCCCATTAGTTTAGGCCTGACATCAGCTGAGGCACCTTAAAAAGGCCCTCTGGTATGTTTTTCAAATCACTTGCTAGAAAAAATATTTATCTGCCAACAATAGATAATTAAGATACTGGACATGAACCTGTTCAGGAGTCAGAATCAAAGTGGAGTGATGCTGACATGTAGACAAAATGGAATTGAGTTGATTTATATATTTTGTGCGAACTTCAAGGTTTTGTTTCTTCAAAAAAATCTTTTGGAGGTTTTTTCTGAAATATTTCTCACCTAGAAATTTAGTCCAATATGCAAAACCAGTTTGGAGGAAAACACTGAATTTGATGCTTGTCAAGCTAGCCTTTTAATGAAGCTGTCTATAAGCAGTGCTCGTCTGCCCATAATGAATGTAATGGTTAAAGGATGTGCCAGATTCTTGAATCATCAACAAAATTCACTTCCCACTAAGAAAACTGCTGATATATATAGAAAGATAGTATGTTAATTAGTGGAGATAATCTTCTTTTAGATTTGTATGGTAATCAGAAAATGGATACAAGACGGAGGTTTTTAAATGGAATTCTGCACTACATTTATATATCAGAATGAATATTAATGAAGAAAATTGAGCCAGAGTGTAAGGAGTTTGTTTTATATCTAAATCTTACCTCTAAAATGACTCTGAAACAGAGAACAATGCACTATTGGTTTACAGTGCCTTATTTTAAAGTGGTAAAAAGAAAAAGAAAAACATTAGTCCTAACTAAGCGAAGAAAAAACTCTTTAAATTTGAAACGATTAGCACCTTCTAGTTAGAAACATAATTGTGAGTAGATGACAAGGAACTTTTCATGCAGTTTTTAAAGTTGAGCTGATAATAAAAGAACATTCGAATGAAAAATGAGGTATGATGCACTTAAATGAGATTTCATTAGCAGGTTTACTGTTAAATATCACCTTACCCTACACACATATTTTGTCTTGATTCATTGTAGCCCAGGAAATCGAGAAATCTGCAGTACAAGTTGCAGTGGTTTGGTGGTGAACACTGTGATTGTACCAGTATTAATGTAAACATTATAAATCATATACACAAAATGATAAAAGAGAAAATACTGTTTCCTAAAAGAATCTGTTTCTTATTTGGAAAAAATCTTGATGAGACATGTGCATGGATGATGAATAAAGAATTGGAGATCAATCTTTGGTTTAGAACAGGAGTGATCTACTCCCTTGCATCAAAGATAAAAATTTACATAGACCAAAGCAAAACAATCCCCGTGATCCGAAAAAAGTGGCAAAGCATATCTTTTCTTGTGTGCCATCAGTGCAGGAAATAGGTGAACAATGAAAAGTAATGGTTTACTTGCAAGAAATGTGGGCAGAAAATTTAGCCGCCCAACAAAAGGAACCAACAATAACTGTAATATAAACCCTCAATTTATATAAACCAATAATAACTGTAATATATCTCTAATAAGAATGGGAAAATATCAATCCCTTTGTTTATTGTAAACCCTTTCTAGATGTGATCCGTTCAGGTCAAACAGGGGCACCAATTACTGGAGTTTCCTTCACTGATGTGTATAAGATTTTGATAAATTTATATGTTTCAATTATCTCTCTGCTTTCCCCCTGATGATGGATTAGGGAGTGCAAAAATATTTCACACAATCAAATTAAGAAACCAACTCAATAATCTATATGGATTGTGAAAACTTTGAAAAATTTAATTGTGATCTGATGCAAAATATTTCACACAATCGAATTAAGATTGTGAAAACTTGATATCTTTGAAAAATTTAACTGTCTAATAGACAAATCTTTTATAATTCAAGAATTTGTATTAGTTTCACAATCAACGAGTCACAAATATATTTGAACAAACTCAGTGCTCTGTTCTAATAATTAATAAAAAATTCACAACTTTTCTATTCCCTCTAAATCTTTAGAGGGGATTCACAACTGTCTCTGATATATTATACAAAACTGTTTTGACTATTGCTAGTTTACAGTGCCCTTACAAGTGATTCGCTCTGTTCCACATTATCCACACTCCGTTGCCCAGTTCAGCTGAAGATTCTTGTAGAAGTCCAGTCCCCAATTTGCAATCATCAACCTCTACAGCAAGAAATGTGGGCAGCAGCAACTCTCCAAAACAATTCTTCACAGAAATCCCATCTGCATTCTGTTTCAATCACACTTTCAGCACACAATAAGTATAAAATCCCCAAAAACTTCACAAGCAGTTGCAAGTTTTTTCTTACGAGATAATTTGAACTAAACCTACCTCATTTCCATGCGGCCATTTGGTTTTCTTCCCACCACCAGGTAAATGTTGCAGCTTTTCATTTCTTTCACTTCTGAAATGGTGCTTCAGAGCCCTCTATGCTTCGTCCCTCATCAATCTATTATTTATAAAATAAGTAAAAAAGGAAAAGAAAACCTAGCTAAAATCTTTTGAATTTTTAAAAAAGGGAAAAAAGGGGAAAAAATATACAAATTTAGCTAAAACCCTAATTACAGGGGTGTGTGTTTCTTTTTTCCATTACCCTCTGCAACGAATCTGTAAGCTCAAATACCGTGGCGTCATCCAGCGATTTGGCTTTCCTGTGTTACCATAATCAAGTACAGTTAGAGTGTTACATTCTTCAAATTCTTCTTCGTCAATTGGATCTAAGTTGAAATAAGATGGAGAAAGAAGCAGCGAAGGCAGTGAAATGGCCGCCATGAGAAGTACAAAGCATTAGAGATAGAAGGCAGATATAAATGTATGAATATGTCGGTGCCGCGTATAATCAATGATTTGTATTTCAACGGATGGTGTTGCCCGAGGCTGTTCCAGGGAATCATGGAAGCAAAATCTCATATGATAAATCAGGCTCTGGATAATGTCAAGAGTAATTTAGTGGAAAAATATATAAATCTAGACTCTAAGGGCAGCGAAGATGAATACCTCTGTGAATACCTTTGGTAATTTACTTTACCACCGCCAAGTCTTCGAAGCTTAGAAATTCATTTTCTTTGGGATCGATCCAAGCTCTTTGCCCATTGACGGTTTAGATTGTCTGCAAAGCAATGCAAGACGATTGTAGTAATCCTGCCACTCCACTCTGCATAGTAGTTTTCTATCGGTTGTGATAGCTGTACGGCGTATACGATTTGATAGTTATCAAGGAGGCCTTAAATTCAAAACCAGCACGTAGTCCGATGATCCACGACAGTACAGGTAGTAGGCGGCGGTGAGAAAAGGCAAGGAAGAACAATGAACGATGGGGATGAATAGAATCGTCTCCGGGATGACTTCAACCGTAGATAGTAAAAATCAGTTTGGCTCATTTCATAGTGGATACGCCTTCGGCGTAAATGAACGTTCAACCGAAACTTCCGTATACAGTCCACTGTTAACATCTTTTAATCCTTTGCCTATATATCATGTTTCCCTGAGTTGCCAGTGGTTGCAAACATTCAGTATTAATGCAAGACTCATGGAGGGCAGTTCAAGACATGCAGATTGCGGTCATATCACCTTTTTCAAAATGCGTCATTGTCTAGCGTGTGGTCCCGAGGAAACCTCACCCCACATTAAATATCGGCTAATAAATAGGCGTAAAATCATGTAGTCTTGCCTAAATCAATTGTGCTTTCGAATAAATAACTAAATGTAATTAAGGAAAATGTTAAAAGTTGAGCTTTCTTTTTACTAATTACAGTTGAATGGGAGGGGAGTTAAGTAGTTGGTTTTACGTACTTGTTTCAATAAACAAATGCAAAATATCTGCATAACTGGACTGCAGAACCATTAATGGAATAAATGTATAATAGGTATGGGTATGGGTGTTCACTTGTTTTAGCGTTAAAAACACCCCAGCTGCCTTGTTTTAGCCTTAAAAATGCCCCAATTGCCCATTTAAGCATTTATTGTTGTCATACTTATCTTTCTTTTAACTGAGAAATTTTCTATCTCTAGTCAAGTTCTTTTTGTTACAGTCCTTTCTACTCTCTTCTAATGAACGAAAGTGCGATGTTTACTTGTTTCAGTGTGAACCTTTTGTATATTTGTATAGTTGTGCTTTCATTATTATCTTTGTATTGGTTTAATTATTTGTTTAAAAAATGATAGAAGCCAGCAATATGCGTGTTCATCTTTTTCTGTGTGTGTTCCTATTTAACAGAGAGAAGATAAGAATGTGAGGAACCTGACAGCCAAGCTGGATTCCTCGGTGGATTTATTATCTATTCCTATTCATCATTTTCTCCTTTTTTTTATGCATGTGATACACCTTCTACAATATATTGAGAATCCCCAGTGAGTGTACAAACATCTGCGCTTGTGCCAATGCTTGCAGGCAATCTAGAAGTTACATCTTTGACATGACATAGTATTGTCACATGAGGCGACCTATCCAGCTTAAGAATAAAATGGTCTCGAGCCTTTGATGCAGGCTAACCATCAAATCTCCTCAATGGAGCAACAAGTGCTTTCCTTCTATCTGCAGCAGTGTAAGCAAAGGCCCTACCTAGAATCGAATATCGTAGAACTTCTTCTCTAGGTAAATAGGCTTCCATGTCAGGAGAGGTGGGAGTGATAGTGATTAATCTTTTCTGGGCTCTCAAGTTCTGAAGTTTCAAAAATCTATAAAAACAACTAACCAAATAAATATAACACAAGAGAGTATGAAAAATAAGAAAGTTGGAGAAAGTATGGAAGTGTTATTCAATAGGCATTTCGTCAAGCTATTTTTAAGATAGGCGAATAAGTTGTTTCGTTTTTCTAGAAAACAGTTGAACATGAAAATGATAAAACAAGATGTATAGAAGGGAGTAGTTTAATGAATTTGACTTGTGTAATTGCACTCCATTTTGTACATAGAACAACATTGGAAAATAAAATGTCAAAGCTGTGTCACACACCATTTAGATCTTCTAATCCCAAGACTCAAACATATTTTAAGAATCAAGGCCGAAACATACTTGCTCCAGCTCTGATAGATAAATGGAAGGTAGGTGAGACATTGACTAGCATCAGCTCAAAACCCTGCTCCATCAAAGTCAAACCAGATGAGGGCCCACTCTCAACTGACGGGTCTTCGTTTGTAAAATCTTGTAGAAGTAGACGGAATCACTGCACAAACACAATGGATGCTCCCAAAGCATATATGAAAGTGAATATGAATTCATTTGAACTCGCTTTACAATTTCTCGCAAAGGAATAAAATATGGAATGGCTTGTCTATCACATTCTAAATGACTGGAAACTAATTAAACCTCTCACGCACTTGTCAGACTGACCATTAAGAGAATGGTTTAGCATCACAGAATGTAATGTTATTAGATTTCTACAATTTATAAGAATATCAGTAGTTATTTCTGGATTCGATTGTGTGTAAGTTTTTTGAATCAATATTTCGGATCACACTCCATGATCCATCATCAGGATAGAGAGACGTTGATGGATCATGGAATGTGATCCGAAACGTTGATTCAAAAAGCTTACACACAATCGAATCTAGAAATAACTACTGATATCACAGAATGTTGTTCCTCAACCTTTCCATCACATTATATTATGATATATCCCTCCTGATTTGAACTCTCTCTCCCCATCACAGGGAAATAAAAAAAGTAAGTTTGTTTGAATATAGCAAGATAGCAAATGTTGCTACCACAGGTTCATGTAGCTACGTGTATGACAAGAATCATTGACAGCTTATAAATAAATACTGCCACGAGTTACCTATTTTCATCAGACACGTTATATTTTGCATGCTGTTCTTAGTATACCTCTCCAATTCTTTGTGCAAAATAGTTCTAGACCTCTAATTTCAGATTCACCTATATTTTAGATCTTTGTTTTACTAGAGTGTCTAATAAACCATAAATAATTTCTTTACAATAGAAAAAGTATTTATATGAGTACATTTGAAAAGTTAATTGACCTATTTGAATTTTCTCTTTTCTATATAGCGATTTAGCTACGAAAAGATTGGTTCCATCTCAAAACTCACAAACATGTGAGGTTGGACTGCACATGACTCTACATTCTTAGGGACCTCATAATTGTTTTTTTATTCTGCAAAGGAAGACAATAACCTATAAAGTGTCTATATCATAGCAGCCCGTTGCATGTCTCTTTCTATCAACCAATCTCTACATGGCATATGGGTAGTATAATTTTTTTGTTGTTCCACTATGCACATGGCAGTATTTAAACTGTTCTAAGTGTTTTAGTTAATCTGGAAAAAAAAGTCTGATAAATCTATAGATTCTATACAATAGGCGTAGTGAGTATATTATAGATATTTTGTATATAATTCAAATAAAATTATATGTATTTTATACTACAGTTCTTTTCCATATTTTACTTCTATATATTTTTCTATCGAGACCTGAATACTAATAAACTAGCAATTGCACTCAAAAGTGCAATGGGTACGCTGAATAGTTGTATGAGAAATTTAAAGTTGTGTATGTTTTTTTGTCCAAATTTGAAAATGTGTCATAGATTGAAAAAAATTTACATTGTTATAATTAAGATTTTCCCATGAGTTAGTTTATAGGTGGATGTTTAATTTTATAAAAGATGTATAACTTCATAAAGTACAAATGCAATGGTGGTGTAGGCAAATTGGTTGAAATTGAACAATGTGTCATAAGAGGAAAATAAAAATGTGCATTAAGAAAGCAATGAATGTAGAATTGTTCAAATGAAAAATAATACTAAAGAAACAAGTATGAGACTATTGTTGATATTTGTTATGATAAAATGAAGGTTGGCATAAAGGATTGTAAGCTTTCTAGTGTTAATTCCCCTATTTACTAGACAAATCCATTGAACAAATCAAATGCGTTCGAAATGTGAAACACATCAAGAAGGCTATGTGGTTACACTAGTGATAAAGAGCACATGCTCAAGTGAACTGGCTTCTTCTAAACAAGCTATGACTATAGAGGTTCTTGTTGCAAAGAATAATGGAATTAGTGATACAGCATAAAAGCCTTATTTTGACTTTAGCGAAAGTATTGACCTCAATGGAGTAGCTCAATATCAAGAAATGAAATTAATCCCAGAAACTTCTCTATCAATTGTGCCTTTTTCTAATGCTTATGTTGTTTTGTACTGCATCTATCAGTGGCTTAGCAACACCAATAGCTATGGTTGGTGCATCAAAAGGACCTTTTCTCCCCATGTCAATTCAGTGCATAACATAGGAGAATTAGAGTGGAGAGGATCTGCAGCTACAAGTGCTTTTCAACCATCATAATAATAAATTTGAGCTAAAAAGTAATAAATAATAAATTTATTTTTATTATATAATAATTAAATAATTAAATAAAATTTTATGTTAAATTAAAATTTTGAAAATCGCGTTAGATTTCAATATTTATTTGATTGTATTATGTGATTCACTTTTAGTAATAATGATTTACTAGAATGTAATCATTATCTCCTCTTTCTCACCCTATGCTTGCACCCTATATTTCATTAGTTTATGAATTATTTAAAAGTGATCTTAAAAAATTTAAAACAATCCCACCCATGTAATATTCTAATCCCAAAAAAACAAGTTATTATTTAAAATTAAAATAAATATATCATTAAAAAATGGGAGACTTCAACTTTAAAACATTTCTTAATAGGGTACCCAAACAATTAACATTTCATGCTTTTATATAATTAACTAGAGAAATGTGAATAATTAACATTTCATACCTTTATATAAATGTAACTAAAGTTATACAAATTCCAAACAAGAATAATTTTCATTGATTTTAATCTTAAATCATAAAGACTAACAATATATATAAATTTAAATAAACACTTATATAAAATATATTTGAGGTAAAAACTTATAAATAATAAATTTGTTTTTTATTATATAATCATATATAATAATAAACTTGAAACTCAAAGAACCTCTATAAGATTCTATACATTTATTTTTCAAACAATGTAAAAAATAGCAAATTGGTGATCTCATTATCTTATCATTGCAATGTCTTTAAGTGTAAAACTTACCCAATAGGTAAAAATACATGTAAAATTTACCTTAACCGAAGAAAATTTAAATGATTCTATATTTTTCTAGTTGCATGATTTTACTTCCTCTTATATTTTCATGAGTTATTTTTAATCCCTAAACTAGAGCAACTCCACATTACTAGAGGAGAAGATTCTCACAATTATGCAATAAATGCAAATAGACATGGGATCATAGCGTAAGCAATTTTTTAATAAATGATATGTATGTGTATTTATTTGTGTTAATAAACAAAATTTTGAAAGGAAACATGAAAAAAAAGAGAAATAAATGTGTATATTCATATAATATAATTATTATACTTTGTATAATATTAACTCTCACAAATATTTGTATAATTTATTTGCAATTCCTAAATTATATCAACTCAATCATTACTAAATAAGATTCCAAATTATCCTTTATACTTAACTCAATATTTATATAAAAAAATTAAAATTTAAACAACGAATGAAAATAAACAGTTGCACGAAACTACCCTATGACAAGCGTGAAACGCTAATGAGCAATAGACCGCAACTGAAGGCCTCCTCTTTATCTAGGTCACAGTGGATTCTTTTTCTTTTAGGTCTACTGAATCGGTAGTATCTTCTTTCGTTTTCACTCAGATACAAATCATTTTAACATTTAACATATTGTAACAACGATTAAGTATGTTCTTGAAGATTGTTATTAAATAAACTGGTTCCCATCGTAGTAAAGTAATGATTACGCATGACCAATATATTTTTTATTTTCTATTGAAAATCTGAAAAATATTTATGACAAGGTGACCCATTTCTTCATCACTTATTTCACCAAAAACCATCGAATTATATGCTAGTTCCTACATTATATGTATTTATTTAACATTATTCAAACCTCCGTCCGCCTAATTTTCCATATTTTTTGTTAAAAGAAATTGTCAAACTTAAGAAAGTAGTGAAAGGACAGCATAAAAACAATAACTAAAGAAGTGAAAGAAATTAGATTGACAAACATTTCATGGCGATTAAAAATGCTTTAATTTAATTAACACTTGTCGTTAAAGAAAGTTCCTCCACTCTACGTGGCACTAACAAATTTCTTTTATCTTTTCCCAAACCATACGTGCCGCTTCAGCAATCCTAACCATAAATTTCTAACATTTGGGCTTGCTTTTATTAACCTGTGCATGCCCTCTATTTCAGACATGTTATCATAAAGGATTCTGGCATGACAGGAGAAAGAGAAGAGGAGGGAACAAATGAGGGAGCTGGCACGACAGGAGAAAGAGGATTAATGGAGGGCTGAAGAGCGGGCACAAAGGGAGGTATTCGAAAAGGCTATACTGGACTTGTTACAGAGGCTTCTTGGTGATGGAATAGGTAATATTGAATCAGGAGCTCTGACAATTCCTCCAGTTTCATCCTTCGATGGAAATAATCAGGTGCTAAAGAAATGGTCAAAGAATTGGAAGGGGCTGCTCAGAGAAATTCTAAAGGGTACGAAGAAGATTAAATGGTGAAACAAGGAACCCACAACCTACTGGAAGGGCAATCCTTTTTTTGCTGACCCGATTTCCCATATAAATCCACTTCATCATCTCAAGAATTAACTTCTTATAGGGCTCAATAACACTCCACGCAAGTCAGTTAACGCATCCCAGCTAAGTACGGAATCAGATCTTTGCAGGCTTTCCAAATCGAATAAGATAATTGCTTGCATCATTTCATACCATTTGGATGCAGTCCTCATATGGTTTATAGATCCAACATGTGGAACTTTTAAGGTTTTCCTTCGAAAGACTTCATCCTTAGATTGCATTTTATTTCTTGTTCTCATTCCTATAAACAGTGAGGCAGGTGATTACAAGTAAAAAAGCATCCTGCGACTAATACTTGTTTAGTGATCATTGACCTCTAAACATCTAATTCATGCATCAGCAACAACTTTTGTAACAGCTCAATGAAAGCCCTCTACAAGTTTGAATTGCAGAACCCAGAGGCAAGAATTTTTTATATCTAAAATGCAGAGGAGTTTAGCAGGGGATTTTGGTTGCTGCGCACCTCAAGAAGAATGGCGCTGCCTGTGCAAGGGTTGTAAATATGGTATATATTGAGCACATCCATGTACATGCTTTTTTTTTACATTAATCAGACACATTAACATAAATATATCATTGCATTTCAGATACAACAGATACAATTAATTAAATTCAAGATGCACATTCATATCTTGATTTGAAATTCCCTTTCTTCTGTTGCAAAATAAACACAAACACACACACGATGGTAACTATTAAAAACATATTTTTTTACACAGTTCTTTAAGACCAATCTAAGATGTTTCATGGTATAATCTACACAGATTTTATGAATTACTTTTTATCTTTTTTTTAAGGTTTATTTCCTCCAGGTCTATACGAAGAGCATGGTTACCTATCATCGGTTTAGGCATACTAGATGTACATTTCTATAAATTCTTAGGGTGTCGACTTCATGGAAGAATTACTATTAAATATGGTAAGATATAGCAAAAAAAAATGAAAGATTTAAATTGGTAAAAAAGATATTGGAAACAATTACAGTTAAATATGGCAAGATATAGCAAAAAAATATGAAAGATTTAAACTGGTAAAAAAGATATTGGAAACAAGTAATTGTAAAACAACGATGGAATTACTGATACCTGATTTCTTCTTCACTGACTGATAGTTTCCAAACTGTTCTTCTGCAATCTTTGTAATAAGCTCTGTGCAATGGTCGTTGTTGGTTGATGTAGTAGATTTGTGGTTTTTTTATTCTTACAAGTTCAGTTCTATTTGTAGGACAAAGAAGGCGGTGAAAAATTGCCAATAGGCATGGTGCATTAATGCAGTAAAAATATCCTAGTCAACCACTTGTATCCTAAGCGTAAATGCATTTAAGAGAGGCGCTGTGAAAAATATCCTGTACAGTTTTTACATAAATGATAATGCTTGACCAGCTGCTTTTTTAATCTAATAAAATATAGCAAATCTAATAAAATATAGCAAAAAGAAACAGTATTAAGTAACAACTTGAAATTGTTTTTGCTTACAGCTAACCTTTTTTTAATAATAAATTATTAACTTATTTATTTTTAACCACCTTAGAGTTACTTCTGCAAGAGTATTAATAAGCCTTTAATTTAGTTCCTATTCCGTGCGCCGATTGTTTGCATTTCCATTTATTATTAACTTAGATTAAAAATGTTAATATGAATTTATCCAAACTGTTTTTATCTATTAACATTGCCATTCATTATTAGTAATGGTAACCCTAACTCCTTTTCTAATATTAACATAAATTTTATTCTTTCATATTTGGTGGCGCCCTGCCCAAGTTATAGTGATTATACTAAGAGGCTTCCAACTCAGCGCTTTCTATAAATATCTCCAATAGTTCTCGAAGTTTACTCATTCAACTTTAGGTAGGTGTGAAGTGACTTCGTCGTGCTTTGCAGCGGCAGAAGGGAAGAATTTGGGGGAACTCCACCAGTTCCGCATGGTAGATGGGGACTCATTACCGTATTTATGAGGCCCAAAAATATCCTGAACAGTACGATGTGCTTGAAGTCATCTATTTGGAATGCATATGCATTGCCTTTTCAGATCTACGATTCAGACCATTTCAATCGTTGGCCAGCTGTTGTGGAGAGAGATCAACCATGGATTTACAAAGTTAAGTTGGTCTCTCTCAAATTGGATACGCCTTCGGCGTAAAATATATTGTTGAAATATATGTTAAACTCTATTTTAATTTTTACCTACAGATCACCCCCATAACGCTCTATCACCATTAAACTCCTTTTAACATAATAATTAAAACTCTCATTAAGAGAATTCTGCTAAATGAAATGTAAATTATATACCTGAGGCTCCCCAACCCAGACGAAGGGATTGGAAAGAAAGGCCCACCGCCCACCGCCTGTTCGTAAGTGCTCTTGTGCCACCAGTCATTTAACACGATGCTCAGCTCGCCATCGTAAGCGAAGGGTTCTTTCCCCGCCGCATCCACTATAAGCGACCCATAAAACCCCGGTGCACGTTGTAGCCCATAATGACCATGGTAGAAGAATGTCCCCGGCTGCATTTGACACATTTATAATCAATATTATAGTTAAGTGAAGTCGGACATTTCATACTGAAAGAAACTCCAACCTACTCTGTCCACAACGAATCTATATACGTAGATTTCCCCTGAATAGATTGCGCACTGCGACATGGAAGCCGTCCCGTCATTCCAGGGAGTGCCGATCTGCAACGCAACACGCCAAGAGAGTTATTTCCACGGTGATAGATGTATTTTCAGCCCTACAACGATACTGACATTTAAACTGGGTGCAAAATGAAAAGAAAAATGGATCATTTACCTGGCGAATGCCATGCCAGTGAATGACAACGTTTTCCTTGGGCATCACGTTTTCTAGCTGGACAACAATGGTGTCCCCTTCTCTGGCTCTGATGGTTGGCCCCGGATATTGTCCATTTATAGAGATGATGTTCACCTGCATGCAATCAGGAGCTCATGTCTGGTAATTTACTTTCCATTTGTGAAAATGCACCTTTGCTTCAGCACCAAAAGATAACAGTGCCAACAAGAACAAGATAGCTCTGCCTGCCATTGCAAGCAGTCTAGATTAGTACTAAGATACAAATCTAAGAGCACATGGATGGAATAGCACACTTTCTCTCTGCATGTAATCCCATTTTATAGTCATTTTAGAAGCGGGAATCCAACGTGAAAAGGTGAGGGTTATTCTGACCATTCTCAGTTCATGGTCAAAATTCATAAAACAGGAAATTTATTTATGGCGTTCAACAATTTATCGTCCATCATGTGAATATTTTAAAGGAATCACTTTCGGGCCTGCTCTTAGCGTTCGATTTTTCTAAAGTCTTTAGAAATTAGATTGTTCTTTGTGCTGTATGGCGGTGTTAGTTCTCTGGTCTGTGATGTATGTTGACCTTTTTGTAAATATTTAATGTAGTCGCTGAGATACTTCTGTATTTGTTGGGGTTGACTATAATTTTTCATTGTTTTGAAAAGATACTTTAACTTATAAGTTTAAAATGTAGAATATTTCATTTATTTTATAATATTTTTTTGAATAGATATTTTTATTTTAAAATATTACTTCTTAGATTTATTATTTTGTAATATTAATTAAACGAGAATAAGAATGAAATTTATGATTAAGGAATATTTTAAAATATATTTTATATATTTTGATTATTTATATTTGAATTTTATTTAAGAGATTTTTAAATGATTATTGTAATTTTTTAAAAATATTTAATATATTTGATTAATATTTAGATTGATGATTAATACTATTTCATATATGAATTAATGGTCCGAGATGTATGTTGACTTTCTTTTTTAAATATTCAATGTAGTTGTTGAGATATTTCTACTTATTAGTTGTTAATTTCTATTTGACTTTGATTTTAATTTTAATTTTAATTTTTCATTAATTTTTAAGAAGCTTATAATTTTAGAATATTTTCATTGTTTTGAAAAGATATGTATGATTTATAAATTTAAAATGTAGAGTACTTTGAATAGATATTTTTATTTTAAAACTACAAATATTACTTATTAGATTTATAATTTTGTATTATTAGTTAAAATGAGAATAAGAATGAAATTTATGATTAAAGAAAAGTTTAAAATATATTTTATATATTTTGATAATTTAAATTTAAATTTTATTTAATATATTTGACTAATATTTAGATTGATGATTAATACTATTTGATATATTAATTAATGGTCTTTTGAGATGTATGCTGACTTTTTCAAAATATTCAATGTACTTGTGAGACATTTCTACTTATTAGTTGGCCTTGTTAATTTGTATTTGACTTTGACTTTAAGTTTAATTTTAACTTTTCAATAATTTTTAAGAAGCTTATAATTTGATATGTATGATTTATAAGTTTAAAATATGGAATATTTTATTTATTTTATCTATATTTTTTTATATATTTCACTTTTTTAAAGAGAGGGTAAGAACTTTATTAATCAACTAGAACAGTACAAAGAAAAAAGCAGGAAGAAGTCGAAAAGGGCCAAGAAACATCACGCAAGAGATCAAGAAGTTGCATACAACATCTCACATCCTTTGTAACCCAACCCTCCAAATCTTAAGCAAGATCCTTCAGAAAGCTATCCCAATCATCAACCAACCAAGTCTAATTCTTCTTAAAGCCCATTTGGCCAACACATCAGCCACCTTATTCCATTCCTGAGGGATATGACAAAAGGTAAATAAATCTAGTATATCTCTAAGACTAATCATTTTCTTAGCCACCATCACAAGCTACCAACTAATATCAACAAATTATCGTCTATTTATCAAGTCCTTGACCACTTGGGAATATGACTCAAAAATAATCTATTTTCTAGCCAAGGGCATAAGCCCTCCTCAAAGCCAAAAGAATGGCCAAGGCCTCCATAAGGTTATAAGAGTGTTGCCCCCTATTCTCTAGAAAAAAGAACACAACTACCTCAAAACTATCTCCTCCCACTCCACCAATGCATGCGTGCCTAGGATTACCTCTTGCAGACCCATCCATACTAATTTTCAAGACTCTAGTAGGAGGAAGCATCCAATGCCCTCCCCTAAAGACCTTCCCTCTAGAACACCTATCGTGCCCAATCTTAGGCCTTCCAACACCACCAATAGAAATCCCCAACTTACGAATCACTCCAGTATCTCTAGGATCTGCCGAGACTGACATGTCACATTTAGCATACAAATTCTCCTCCAAGGCACGAAGAATACGAGCCCAAACTTGACCTACTAGAAATTTCTTATCTAGAAAGATCTTGCGGTTGCATTCCAACCAGATATGCCAAATAATCAGACTGGGACCAATAGGCCACACTGTGTGCAAAAATGAAGTCTTCACCAAAATGGGCCCAATGTTCTACTAGAACTCATCAATAGAAGACAGATGCCTGCATTGCAAATTCTAGTCCCCCCACCAAAAATGTCAAATGGTCCTAGTGAAGTGGCACTGAAAGAAGAGATGGGAAATAGTCTCAACATCTTTTAGGAAAAGGAAACATAATGAGGGGCCTTGGAAGCCCTGTTATAGAGTTTATCCCTATTCAAGCACCTACCATACACCACCAGCCAAGAAAAGAAAATGCATTTTGGCCACGAGAATTTATTCCAAATATTTTTCCACCAAGGAGCATCAACACTGCCTAAGGCCTATCTATCCAACACCTGATACCCCTAAGAAATAGTGTACTTCCCTTTAGGACCTAGACCCTAAGCCAACACATCCCTCTCCGAAAGAGAACAATAAACTCTATTAAGAAAAATGGAGGACAACTCCCTTCTATCCTCCAATGATCCACCCTGGGGCCACTCTTGTATATCCTTCCATTATAAGACAATAGATTGCCCCAAAGGCTGAGGGGCTTTGAAATCCATCAATTTGCTACAACTGGCTTGCTCAAAAATCTTACATAAATCCCCCAAGTGAGGGTGCGAGGAGAGGATAAGTGAAAAACCATCCCATGAGTCATGCCAAAAAAGAGCATTAGAATCTCTGTTGCAGATCTAGAATAGACCTTGTTTAACCAATGTGGCACCCCTCTTGAGAGTATCCCATATCATAGAGCCATTCCTTGAGAGACTAAATCAAGGAACCTTAGTGCCATCCACCTCTCCAAGGTACTCGAGGATAAGGATCCCGACCCAAGGATGATGCTGGTGTGAAGACCATCTCCAATACAACTTAGCAACAAAGACTTGTCAATTTCACTCTGCCCTATGTAATTCTAGACCACCATCCTACTTTGGCCAATAAACAAATTCTCACTTAATTAAGCTCCATTTCCTCCCAAGGAGGCTACCTGATGAAAGAAACTACCTACAAAGCCCCTCAAAATCTTTGATGAAACTTGATGGAGTAGTCATCACAAAGCACCTATATATAGGAAGGGCTTGCACCACGACTTTAAAATAGTCACTCTACCAGCCATAGATAGCCATCTATAGGTCCAATGGAAAACCAACCCTAAAAATTTATCAATCACATCTTATCAAGAATTCCAGGGAAGTGGGATCACATCCAGAGGGATACCAAGATAGGTAAAGGTTAGCTTCCCTACCTGAAACCTTAGAATCTTGGAAATATGCTACTAGATAGGCATGGGGGTATTAAAGAAATAAATGCATGACTTACTTTCATTTATGCTCTGACCTAAGGAAACAAAGTAACAATCCAATGTCTATAAAAAAGCAACTGCTTTAGCCACCTTAGCAGTACCCATCAAAGCCAAATCATCTACAAACTGAAGATGTGTTTGAGAAGGGAGAGATTTACTCCATTTCCATCCTTGAATTAGCCCATTCATAACCTGAGACTTAACAACCTTACCAAGCCCTCAACCATCAAAATGAACAAATATGTGGATAAGGGATCCCCCTGTCGGAGACCTCTAGAAGCGCGAAATAGATAAGATGACTCCCCATTTATGAGAATGAAAAAGGAGGATGTTGTCACTATTGAAAAATGAGGTGTTTTCTTAGCTTAATACTTTGTAAAACTTTAATATTTCTGATCTAAATAAGCTTTTTCTTTGTTACATATATTATGTGTGGGTGATTATCTTGATTAATACATTTTACTATTGTAGAATGTAGACAAAATTTGATAGAAGAACTAGACAGGATATTAGAAAGATTACACAAGATGTAATGTGGAGAAACCCTTTCGGGAAAAAACTCCACCAAGAATTATTCTATTATTCAATCTCTGAAATACAATAGCTCCAATTCTTGCCTGAGAATGCTTCTTTTGTCTTCACCAGAACTTCTTCACAACCTGCAATAAAACTAATCAACAACTCTCTTCAACTTGCTTGAGATAAATAGACTTTAATTAGCTTTGTAAACTCAACATGAGTTACAACTACAATGTTCAAGCCCTATCCCTAAAAGGTACGCCTATCTCTTGTAAGTGGAGTTATGCTGTGAAGAATAATGCTAAAACATGTGCTTCATCTATTTGGGCATCCCAAATTGAAGTCACAACTCAACCTTCATTATGTTGATAATTCCAAAGCTCTTCCTTAAAGTTGGCACCCATAAGTCGTCCTACTTAACTGAGGCTTCAAAACTATCTCAACATGCAAAAGAGGTAAATCCAAGAAAGCATCTTGGGCACCCAAGTTGGCTCCAAGTGATTTCTTGTTAACTAAAACATTTACTCAACACCATTCATGCAAGAATGGTCATCTCCTATTAACTGGAGGTAGTCCCTGTTATCTTTCATACAACTCAATTTATTAGCCCTGCATTCCAAGTTAAATAAATTCAACTAGCATTCAAACTAAAACTAATTGAAGGCAACTAAACCATAATTGAACTGAACTGAACTGAACCAAATTGAACTAAACTGAACTAAACTGACTGAACTAAACTAAACTAAACTAAACTAAGCTGATTTTGAAATGAAATGAATTGAATTGAACTGAACTTCATGCATGCAAACATCAAACCCTAACTCCTAGGATCTTTACATACATTCAAAAGTGTTATCTCTTACTTCGAATAGTTAACTAAACTTAAGGTGAGTGTCACCTTACCATGTGGGTGCCCCATGTGCCCCTATTATTTAGGAACTCACAATGGATGCCCTCACATGCTCCTAAAATTTAGAATTAATTACAAATTTCAATAATCATGATTATTTCATTAAATATTAATCTCATCCTAATCTTAGTGTTGTTGAACACATTCCAAGAACTTAGGAGATACATGAAATAATTAATGTTTAGGATTTGTAATTAAATGGAATCCTATTTCCAACATTCTCGGCCTTCCTGCACCATGAGAACTTATCTGTAGGAACTGGCTTTGTAAGATAATTCGCAACATTAATCAAAGTGTCAACTTTTTCAATTAATACTTTCCCACTCTCAACCATTTCTTGCACAAAGTGATACTGAACATCTACATGTTTAGTACAAGCATGATACATAGGATTTTTGGCTAAACAAATAGCATTCTGACTATCACATTTTAGCCTAACTTGCTTGCAATTGAAACCAATACCTGACCCCAGTCTCTATAACCAAACTTCATCTTTAGAGGTATGTGTGGTAGCCATGTACTCTACTTCTATGGTGGACAAAGAAACCATGGGATGCCTCTTACTCATCCAACTAACTATAACTCCAAAAAAAGTGTATACATAACCACTTGTTGACCTCCAACTGTCCAGATCTCCTACCCAATCTGAATCAACAAACCCCTGTATGTCCAATGATCTATTCATAATATCAATATTATTAGATCCATGATAAACTAAATAGTAACTTGAAGTCCCATGTAAATATCTAAACACCCTCTTAACATAAGTCCAATGTTCTTTACCAGGGTTAAACATAAACCTACCAAGAACTCCAACTACTTGTGCTCTATCTGGTCTTGTACAGACCATTGCATACATTAAACTACCAATTGCACTAGCATACAAAATTGTAGAAATTTCCTCAAAATCAAAATTAGATTTAGGACTCATATCTAAACTTAACTTCGAGCCAACTAGTAAAGGAATATTAATTGGTTTACTGTCCTGCATGTTAAACCTTTTCAAAATAGTATCAACATAATTTCTCTGACTTAAGCAAAGATTTTTGTTACCTCTATCTCTATTGATCTCCATACCAAGGATATATTTTTCAGCCCCTAGATCTTTCATCTCAAATGTGCTCAAAAGTTATGCTTTCAATTCTTTGATCATTACCTTGATGTTACCAATAAACAACATGCCATCAACATACAAGATAATAATTAAAAGCTAATCACCAATAACTTTTATGTAAACACAATGATCTTCCTCACTCCTAACATAACCAATTTTTAATGCGAAAGCATCAAACTTCTAGTACCACATTCTAGGTGTCTGTTTCAATCCATATAAAGATCTCTTTAACTTTTAAACCAATTCTTCTTTTCCTTTTTCAACAAAACCTTCAGGTTGCTTCATGTAAATCTCCTCGTCAAGATTCTCATGCACAAAAAAAGTTTTCACATCCATTTCTCAATTTGAAAATCATAAGCAACAAAAATAGATAAAAAGAATCTAATAGAAGTTAATTTAGCAATAGGAGAGAAGATTTCATTAAATTCAACTCCCTCTCTCTGGGAGTAGCCCTTGGCTACTAATCTAGCCTTGTACCTTTTGAGATTACCATCTACACCAATCTTCTTTTTAAATATCCATTTACAACCAATGGCCTTTCTATCTTTGGGAAAAATCTCAAGATCTCATGTGTCACAAGTATCCAAGGATTCCATTTCCTCATGCATAGCTTGTGACCAAAGCTTGTTCTCATCTGAGGACAAAGCCTCCTTGTAAGAACTAGGTTCATCATTAGTACTCATTAAAGCAAAAATACAATGGAAATTAGATGGGCTATATCTATCAACGAGATTCCGTTGTCTTGTGGATCTCCTCAAAGGGGTTTCTACTTGTTCCTAAATATGCTTATCTTGAGCATCTATTTTAGAAGAACTCTCTAAACTCCTCTTCTAATCCATCCAATTTTTCTTCTACATGTGCATCTTGTTGCTTCTCAGTATTTGCCTCAAAATGCACTATTCGAGAAGTATCCTTCTCCTTTGGTCGTTCTTCTCCTGAATAAGCTCTAAATTCCCTGAAAATAACATCTCTAGATAAAGAAACTTTTCTTGTTAGTGGATTCCAAAGATTGTAACCTTTTACATTTTCACCATAACCTATGAATATGCATTTTTGTGCTTTAGGATCTAATTTAGATCGCTTTTCTTGAGGCACATGAACAAAAGACTCACAACCAAAGATCCTTAAATGTGCAACACTAGGTTTCTTACCTAGCCACATCTCATAAAGAGTTTTATCTTCAATAGATGAACTAGGGGATCTATTTATTAAATAACAAGAAGTACATACCGCTTCAGCCCATAGGGACCGTTCAAGCTTAACACTACTTAACATACTCCTAGTTCTTTCCATTAAGGTTTGATTCATCCTTTGTACTACTCCATTTTATTGTGGTGTATATGGAGTAGTTTTCTATCTCACTATTCTTGCATGCTTACAATAATCATCAAATTCCCTAGAAAAATACTCACCACCATTATCTGATCTCAACACTTTTATCTTATGATCTGATTGTTTCTCAATCAAAGCCTTAAATTCCTTAAACTTATTAATACGCCTTATTTAGATCTGTTGGAAGTGAATCGATTGCATTTTGTTAACTAACATCACCGCGTAGGGGCTCAAAATCATGCTTGCTTGTTTGAACAAGTTGCACATGTTTTGAGAAAGCAGAATGCCATTTCTGTCTTGGTGAGTCTCCTTGAAGCCCAATGAGAGTTAGGTGGCGAAAGACTGGCAATAAAAAATCATTATGTGGGAGTAGGTTGAGTTAATGATGCAGTTGAGGTAACAAATAGCTTGCATCTGTACTACTGTAGGATATCTTCTATATGCAGTTGCACAAAATTCATTTCTTTGAATATTCTATGAATTTGTCGATAATTTGTTGTATTATATGCAGGGGTCTACAATTGATATGATGTCTACATGGTCCTAAAAGTATTGTCATGATGAATCATGGATGCAACCCCCCTCCCCCAAAGAGCTGATCTATATTGCAGGCAGAGCAAAATCAAAACAATGAAGCCATTTTCCAAGAAAGTCAATGCAATATATATATATATATATATATATATATATATATATATATATATATATATATATATAACTTTAGACTTTCTTCATAACCCCCGTACTCTTGCTTTATATTAATTTTTCAAATATCATCTGGGAGAATATCAATAAAATATCTCTACATTTTCAAGGACGATTGCGACATGGTAGATTTATATCCAAATAAATGCTTTGCAAAAATATTGTCGTCATTTATTGTTTTGGAGCCTTATGCTTCTTTCTTTTAAGGGTGTTAATATTTCTAGTGATTGATGAGTAAGAATGATTCTAATTTTATGCTACATTTGTGTTATATGGAGATATAATTTCACATTTTTAATGTGTCATTAAGGTTTCATTTGGTTCATATCCTATGATTTATAGATCAAAATGTATATGGTGGATGATAGATATTGTCTTAAATGCTAAAATTTGTCATATCTTGTGCTAATATTTTTTATGAGGTCTTAAATAAGGATCATCTTAAATGATGTCTTAAAATGTGGTCTTATGATTTTATTTTTCTTTTTTTAGGAAAACAAAGAAAAAAGGAAAATGACAAAGGAAAGCGAAGGAAAAACAAGGAAGGATTCTTTTTTGCGCAAGGAGCTCGCAAGAAGCAAATCTTTGGAGAAATCTTGGAGAATGGAGCATTAAATTCAAAGTTTATAAAGCATTTTTTAATACTTTGAACTTCCATTGTACGCCTTAATTTTTTGTTTTAAACCAACTAGATCATTGTTTATTTTCAAAGTTAGATTAAAATTGAACTTAAAAACTCACTAGTTTTCCTTTTGGGTTCTAAAATTGAACAAGGCAATCTTCACACTCAAGTTTGGTGTGTTAAAATAAATTCATCATTGCTTTGAGGCTAAAATGAACAAGTGTCTAAATTGTGTGTCTTTTTCTTTGGTGAATTTTGAATGCGATCCTCTCCCCTTGCGCTTCGTGCGATCTAGGGAGCAAGAGAAACACTCAAAATGCATTTTATTGCTTTGAGTCACTTTTAGAGGGGCTTGCCTAAGAGACACATCCAAAAGGAGAACTCGAAGGTGACTCCAACCGGTTTTTCATTCAGGCCGGTATATAAATGGATAAGACTAAACTTTCAAGTCCTCATGGTATGTAGGCCTTAGTCGTATAGTGTCTTTCAGAACAGGGTACTACCGTAAAATGTATAAGAGCCCCTAGTAGGATTGATTGAAGCCTTTAGTGGCTTGTTGGATGCTCGCAAGGTGCCATGTCCCTGATGTTGTGTCATTAAGAACCTTGTTTGTAGTTGCTAACCAGTCCATCTAACGAGTTTATCAAAGTGGTGCATTGGAACTTAGATTCCAATCAGTTACTTGCCATGTCCGATCTTGGTTAGAATATAGAGGTTAAGACTTCATTCTTAACATACCTTTATATTTTTTCCTTGATTGCATGTAAAATCATCTCTTCTACTACGAAGGGCATGAGGCAAGCCCACGAAAAAAAATGTACCCATTGAACTAGGATGTTATATTGCATGTGAGTCAGTTTGAAAACACAGTGCTTTAATCAAAAACATTGAAAAACCAACATTCAACAAATCATCAAAATTGCAAACCCTTTAGGAGAAGCAAATATCCTTGAACAAATTCACATGTTATTGCTTTCCCTTGGGATTCGTATCCTTAAAGGCATCTAAGCATTTGGATTTCGTCTCAATTTGCTTCTACTAAAGTCAACTTTAGGTAACTCTTGCCTCAAATTTCCTTGGTTTCCGCATAATACACTTTGTCGGATAAGGGGAAAGTTGAGACATTAGACATCTAGATCTAAAATCTAATCAAGAGTGTGTTTGTGATAAAAATAATCCATTAAGCAAAGATTGAATCAATTGGACCCCACACATGTGCTTGATATCTTTTGATCTTATGGTTTTCATGAGAACATTGATCTTTTTATTTTGAATTACTCTTAGAGAAAGGCATGTTCTTCACTATCTTGGTGTAGTAAACAAGTCCTTCCTAGGTTCATTTAGGATCACTTCATCCATCCAAGCATTTATCATCTTCATCCCCAAACAACTCTAGAGCTTTGGAAACATCATTATCTAGACTTAGATACATCCTTAAATCAAAATCATTTCTTTAGTTAGGTGTGTGGGAATGCATCCTTTCTCATACATTTAATTAAATCAACAATCCTTTGAAAAAATTCATCCTAAGATCACATCCAACATCATAGGGTTTACAAGTTCATTATCCAATCAAACCAATCAAAATCAAACCCTAAGTCTAGCATTATCCAAAGTTCCTAAACGTTCCACACTCATATCATCCATCCTTTTTCATCCTTCATCTCGTCATTTGTCCTAAGCACCTTAGAGGTCACTTTTGCAACAAGGTCAAAACACAAGGAGAACATGGAATACAAACTTGATCCATACATCATGAGTAATCCAAATCAATTTAACTTTCAAAGCCTTACAATGTCGATTGATTATCAAAACTCACACTTATACAATCCATACATGGGATCATTACCTTCTACAAATGTCAATGGCACAACAAGTGTGAGTATGCCCAAATAAAAGATTGGAACAAATTTCCCAATGGTAGATCTAAATCCAAACCAACAAGTCTGTCAACTGAACAATCAAAGCATGAGCCTTCAAATGAACTACGTCATCCCACCAAACCCCTACAAGCCAAATAAGAATGTACCAAGCACAAGTTTTCGAAACATGAATCTGGCAAACTTTGGGATGGATACATTTGCAAATCACACGAGTATTCCAAACATGAACAATGGTCAATTTCAACCTATCATGCCAAATTTGAGTGTCATCCCAAATCAGAACATTGTCCAAAATCAAACACAAGTACACACTCCAAATTTGCTTAAACAAAAGCCAAATCAACTATATCAAGGGAGTCAAGATCGAAATCAAGAAAAAATTTGGCTAGATCAAATTGCTACACTTACCATAATAGTTGATTCATTGCGCCAAGAGACATCTCCACCACCATTACCCATATTGACCTCATTCCTTGGTTTAGGGCTTCCCCCTTTACCTAGCACCAATCAGTCCATCCAAATCGATCCACCTAACACCAATCAATTCATCACATCAAATCCGTTGAATATACCATCGACATCGCACCAACATATGGTATCCAATCAAATGAAAACATCAATCTTGAAAAATTAAAATATGGTCTCTCAAGGACCGACTACCTTAGTCATTCTGACCATTCCTATCACCTCGATCACAAAATCCACCCCTATCATGCCCATCACATCTCAACCCCTCACTACCATGATCGCTCAGAGCGTATCTCAAACACTTGTCACTACATCCAACACGATTCCAAATCCACCACCACTACCACCAAAACCAAACGCAACAAGACAATATAACATTGTGCTAAAAGCTCACCAGGCATACCAAAAGGCCATCCAACAATATCTAGCCATGCAACAAGCAAGACAAGCTCAACAAGTGCAACAAGCCTCTCAAACTACCCAACAAACACAAGCACGAACACGAAAACATTCAACCACTAGTGATAGCATTGACAATCCCCCCACCACAATTGCTAAAAGCAATGATCAAGATCTCTCCATCGATGAACACCTTGAAGATGTTTCCACCTCCTCCAACGATCAAATTAACATACATCAAGAGTCACTTTTCAATCATGATCAAAATCCACCAACCAACAATGATCCAATTCAAGAAATGTCAACATCATTTGACCCTATGGTTGAAAACATTCACAATCTCTCCACCACTATTGTTCAAAACAATGTTCAAAACCTATCCATCAATGAGCACATTGAAGATGTTTGCAACTCATTCGATGACCAACTCACCATACATCAAGAGCCACTCTTTAGTGATCTATTTCAAGGAGTGCTAGGATTATTTGATCCTATTGACATAATGCACGATCAATTGACCTATGATCATGTTGAAAATGTCTCTACATTTCCTTATGAGCTAGAGGACATATCTCAAGAATTTATTCCAAAGCATGATCAAAATCTTCCACTAAGGTCTAGCAATGGTCCTTACCAAAGTATGTAATCCCCTTTGACCTCATGGTTACAAATACTGAAGGAACCCTAAACTCGACACTTGAGGATATTGAACCACTTACCATGTCTAATGATAACATCCAAGAACCCTTTATAAGTAATCTATCCTTTGAAACTGGTCCATGTCAATAACTTGATCCAAAGCATGTCGAAAGAAACTCCAAAATCATTCAAGATCAAGAATTTATATCTTCAAGATACTACAATAATCTAATGGACACTCTCCTATTTATGCAAGATGATCATATCCATGTGGCGCACACTCCTCCATCTACCCATGAGATGCTTTCTATGGATGGACATGTAGATGATCTTCAGCTAGAAAAAAATTATATTACACAAAAAGAGCAGATTATTAACTCCTACAATCAAACTAAGTTATCAACATCAGGATTAGATATATCCAAAATCCAGAATGAGGACATCATGAATAAAGATATCCAACATTATCTACTCAAGGAAGCAAGTCAGACAGAACAATATAATTCAGAGTTAGCGGAGCAGCAAATTGCAACGTCATCTATAGTGGTAATTTTTCAGAGCATGTTTACTAAACAAGACATCTTAGAACATGTAGAATCAAAGCATGAAGGTACTACTTCCACAATACTAGGGGCAACTTCGTCTCAAGAAAATGTCAACATAGGGAGCATTAAGAGTCCTCATGATGAAACCAATGTCAATACTACAACCAACCACGCCATGAATCTTCATCTACCCATCACCCCATCCACAAATTGGGACCAATGTCAAAAGAAGGAATTGAATCAAAGTACGATGAACGTTATCAAAGAAAAAGAATCAAAAAAGCATGAGGGAAAAATCAAATACATATGGATACCAAAGAATACAAAAAAAGATCATCCCTATCAAACTCCATCAGTAAAAGAAACTATGGGGAAAAATAAAAATGGGAAAAATATCCATAAAATATTCCCACAAAAGCAAAAACAGGCTTTCCAAGCGACGTACAAATTGTATCAAGCAGTTGGTCCTAATTCCATGAACACTTTCATATCCACCCATCATTGCTCATCTTCCAAGTTTGGAGAGTCAAAGATTCCAAGCTGTCAACCAATCCATCTTTTATGATCCCTAAACACACTCCATCTATGCCTCCACGCATGATATCCAGTTCTTACATTGACCATGTACTGGCAACGAGCCTTCATCATAAGGATTTTGAAGGCACTCTATCGCGATGTACATATAGAGACAAAGTTAACTTCGGTATCGACAAAGCAGATCAAGAATTCCAAAAGCTGCATTCAAGTACACGTATCTTAGCAAAACAACTTCTTCAGGTAGGATACCAATGGCACATTATGATAGGGGCATCTACATCGACACCACTAGGTGGGTTAGCATAAATCTTTCAGGAAAAACCACAAAAAAATAAAAAAAATATGAAAATCCAAAAAAATTAGAAAAATGATTGAAAACAGTAAAGAAAAAAAATCATCCTCTAGTGAAAACCACTACGATGGCACTTTGGGAAAGACCATGATGAAAACCTGGCAAACAGGAGTCATGTGTGGAATCAAGCATCTACATGTGCCACTTCAGGTGAAAGCATCTTATCCCATCCATAATAAATCCATTCATCCATGAACCATTTATCCAATCCATCTTTATCCATCTACATCCATCATCCAAGTTATCTTGATCTTGATGAAAGTTTGGGGCACACCGGTATGTGCAGGATCATCATGGAAAAAACAGGCCCTTAAGTGGCAAAAATTCAGAAAAATCAGTGTTAGGCAACTTGACATAAAAATTTGAATAAGTTATCTATATTATTTCAAAAATGTGTAAGAATAGAATCTATAGAAAATTGAATGTAGTTTCTAAACTACTAGGTTTATTTAAAAATAAATAAAATCTATTTGGTGAAAATTTGAAATTTCAATGCAGTAGTACTTAAATTTCAAGGAAGTAGGTGTCTGTTTGACCACCCTAACCATAGTAAAATGATAATATTTTTTTATAAGATTTTATATATAAGTAGAGGACTCATGTTAGGATGTGATGCATATTTTTTTGTAATTTTTTTCCAAGTAAATAATTAATTATTAATTTTTTATTACAAATTTTTAAAAATATAAAAAATCGTATCCGACCACCTTAACTTGGTCAAAACTTCATGAAATTTATTTTTTATTTTTTTAATCCTATAGTATGTGAAGCATAGAATGTGACGCATGTTTTAGATTCAAAATTTTTGATATTGTTTGAAATTTATAGATGTTTTTCGATCATCCTATCGATTAGGACTTTAGTTGTAATTCTAATAGAAAATGAATAATAATTATTTATTAAATTCAAATTAAAGCATAATTTATATTGGTGGAAAGCTGAGAATCTCCTCTAGAAACCCTTTTCATTTCATCAATTTTGGGTTAAAAAAAGTTGTTAGCCACATACCCTACAAATACCCATAATATTGCCATTTTTTGGCCCATCATAATCCTACACATACCCACCTTACACTTGCTTATGGTAAACATCTTAACATGGGCCATTTTCATGGATCCTATCCTATGCAGCATTATCTAAGCCATGAAGCATTATCCAAAAGAGAATTCATTTATCCAAACACCTTATCTTATCGCAAGATAATCCTTGTCATCCTTTGCATGCTTTCCATATCCATCCATCCATCACATTCCATACATTGCTAGAAACTGGGGAAAGATATGTACATCTTGCTTCCAAAATAAATCTTGATCTATGTCCTCCAACTTATGTTGTGATCCGAACATTGGCAAACATGAAATCAAATTGGTCAAGCATCTGTAATCCAAAAATCCAAATCACTAGCCCATGGCATATTTTGGTGAGAAGACATTCCTCATCAGGCTTCATCTTTCATTGAAAATCAATCTAAAAAATCACTATCAGTCACATCTAATTTGCACATCAACATCACATCAAATCATTCGAACATCTTTTGTTTCAAACCAAGCTTCATCAATCATGATCAATCAAATCCAATTAAGAAATCATCAGGATATACTTATGTTGCTTAACACTATCCTTGCATTGTTGTGCATCCTCAACAATGTTAACATCATCAGTCTTGATCAAATCATCATCAATCCATCATCATCTTGGGGATATTTTTCCCAATCCTTGCATTGTTGTGTATCCTCAACAATGTTATCATCATCATCAATCCATCAATTTGATCAATCAACCTTAGCTTGGTCATCAAAAAAATCTTTAAATAGAGGCATCATTCTTCAACAAATCATACACAAAGCTAATGCAAACTCACTCTCTTCATTTGAGAATTGATTTTGTCCACAACTCCACAAATCATCTCCATAATCACTCATGCAAGGTCACTCTCTTCATTTGAGAACTGATCTTGTCCATCATTAGCATTAGCTTATCTAAAGGGGTTGGGAAAGGGCTATTTTCCATATCAAAATAGCACCAATCTCCCCATAAGATCAAGTGTTTGCATCGTTTAAGAATAAGGAGTATTTATTTTTTATTGTATTTTCTCAAGTATTTTATCTTTTTCTTTGTTCTCTAACAATGCAAATCGATTTTATGGGGGATTCTTATTCTGATCTTGCATTTTTAGGCTAACGATGCAATTTGTTTTCTTTGATTCGTGCAAGTTTGCAGATTAGGGATCTACATTCATTTGAGAACTGATCTTGTCCATCATTATCATTAGCTTATCTAAAGGGGTTGGGAAAAGGCTGTTTTCCATATCAAAATAGCACCAATCCCGCCATAAGATCAAGTGTATGCTTAAGAATAAGGAGTAGTTATTTTTTATTGTATTTGCTCAAGTATTTTATCTTTTTCTTTGTTCTCTAACAATACAAATCAATTTTATGGGGGATTTTGTTGATGGTGTTTTTATGCACTTCTCAACACAGAGAGTGCGTAGGTGCACTACCTCTCTTGAAAGACAATCTCCCACAACCAAATTGCAGAACACTATCCCAAGGTCTCTCAGATGTCAGGTCATGACAGTGCTTAGATACCTCAGTAGTATGATGTGATTTGCTGGAATCACAAGGCGGTCTTACAGAAAATACAAAGTGTGGGCACAAAGCATGAAGTTGGATCTTGAAATGGAGTCCTTAGGAGGGGAAGTCGTTATGCACCGACTGTAGGTTCAAACAGCAATCTTGGACTCCATTTAGTTGTTAGATTTGGCTTTCCAATGTGCAATGAACCTTAACATAGGTCAGTTACTAAAAAAAAGGAAAATGGTGAAGGGGAGGAAAATTTTCTAAGTCTGAAGCTTGCTATGAATAGTGACAATGGCGTTCCTGCAATGGACAATTTCTTAAAACAATATCCCACTTAACCAGAGATTTCACAGTATCATGAAAATTGTGCTATCTTCTAAGGGCTGCATATATTTCATCCTTCATCCAACACATACATGTATGAATAAAAGATAAATGTTTGGGACAACTTTAAAATCAAGTCCAGGCTAACTTTGCATAGCTATCTACCATCAACAAACAACAAAAAGTATGGACTAAGGAATCATCAACAAAGCAGGAATTTTCACAATCACCCAACAACATTCCTAAGATTCATCCAAAAGTGAAAATAGTTAACTAAACAGCAATAAGATCTAAGTCAAACATCTAACATTGGAGAATGAATCAAATAACATGAGAGAAACCAAGAAAATACACCAAGTCAATGTCTTTTCTTATAAATTTCAGTAGCATGTCTTTACAACAACTCAACTCTCACTTTTACAAATGAGGGGAGTGCTCTATTTATAGCTTTCAAAAAGTTAAATGAATGGCCAAGATTCATTCTCATTGTGTGGCCAAGATTCATTACAAAATAGGGTTTCACCTACCCCCAAAATAGATTACAATTTAAAATACATTTTTGTCTCTTCCCTATTTCGTCCTCTTGTGGATGGCACTGTACCTCTTTCGTCCTGTAGCCGATTGTTGTTTTATTTGCTGTAGCTACTCTTCAGGGAGATCTTTGTCTTTGGCTAGGCTATCCTTCTGATCCTCAGAAGCTGCGTGTTCTATGTACTTGAGGATGACGGCCTGGAGCTTGTCTATCTCGAGGATCTCGCATCGCAATGCCTGGTAGCTCCATTCTTTAGCATTTTTTTCTAGCCTCTTCCAATCTTTGTCATACTTCGAGCCTTGGTCCCTAAATAGCTCTAATTGGTCAAAGGCACGGGCAGCAAAACTCAGGAACTCCGTAGTGATTTCTCCAGCTGTCCAGTCCTTCATCTTCTCCTAGAAGTATGGTCTGACCTTCTCCGGGTCCATTTGCATTGTGGGCATATCAAAGCCAGTCATCAGCTTGAGATATCGGGCGCATTCCGCCCGGATCTCTTTGATCCACTCAATGTCTGGATCCACCCTGCCCAGGATTTGCTCCAACCTCTCCTTCTGGTTGTCGAGGTCTCTGCGCCACACGTCCACTAGCCAGTGATCTTTTATTTTTAGTTCTAGCTTCTCCTCCCACGTGGCCTTAGGCATTTGAAGGATAGCTCGATTCTTGGGAAGGTGGAGTCGTAAGTGGCGGGGAAATTGGTGCAGAGCCTTTTCATGCTCTCCAGGGACTGGATCAGGTCCAAAAACTTGTTGGCTGTCCACACAGCCCTGCTGATTCCCATGTTTCTGATGTAAGTGACCTGTTAGAACCAATCCTCAGTGGTTTTCTCCAAGTTCTTCCTCCTTTCCATTTTGTCATTCTGTTCTTTGGAGAGCAACTATGGTGCGGCTGTGGAGGTGGTGGGCAGGTCGTCCACTAAGGACCATTGCTGGATATAATCTGTTAATGCTGCAACCTATGCCTTGAGCTCATCCTTGGAGACCTTGTTATGCTTTATCAGGTGCACCACTATGGCCACCGACTCCTCAAGGTGCTCGACCTTTTGCTCTCTAGTTGTTGTCCCCAAGTTTATGGTGGAGATATTGTAACTCACCCCCGCCTGGCCAACAATAGGTGTTGCAATTTGCACTGCTTGGGAGCTAGAAGCATCCATTATTATCTTAGATCAAACCTTGGGCTTCTTCTCCTTCTTTGTCGTGATCTGGGATCGAGCCAAGATGGCCTCCAACCTCGCCCTTGGGTCCTTCAGCACAGGGGTCTTCTTCTCAAGCTGCTTTTCCAACCAATCAGGCACGACGGACTTATCCTTGGGTGAATCACGGCTGCCCTCGCCCTCCTTAGTCAAAGGAAAGACTTCTGCCTCTTTCCCTTTTTGGGGTTCTTCTTTCTTTTGGACAGCATCCTCCTCCTCTTCATCGGAGTCATGAATGAATATGAGGCATTTGACAAGCAGCCTGGGGGATGGCTGCCGGATGGGGCTTTCTTCTTTTGCTGCCTCTTCTTCCTTCTTCTCCTCAGTAGCCATGGCTTCAGGGCTCTTAGCAACATGGGTCTCAGCCTCTGTCAAATCTTTTATCTGCTGCTCTTCTGGCGGCTGCCCCTCTTCACCATGTGGTGACCCTTTTGTTTCCTCCCCAACGTTCTTTAGCTGCTGCACCATCTCTTCCTCAAAGTCCTCATCGAAAGTCTGGATGATTTCCTTAGCGCCCAAGCCGTCCTCCTCATCTTCACTCCCAGAAGAGCCTGTTTCTTCCCCCTCATAGACCACCCTGTTGATGGTTCGGTGCTCATACTCGGGGTGCTCATGATACTCATCGGCCTCCTCCTCTATAAACTTCGAGGCTTCCTGCTCTCGCTCCTCCAACTCTTTTGAAATTTGCATTGTGGCTTCCATGGCTGGATGCCCTATTGGTGGTTATGAAGGCTGAGCTGTTGCAAGGACTTGGGCGAGGGCCTCCTGGAGAGTTGGATCCATTAAGATCTGTGAGAGCTTAGGGGGGAGGTTTTGCATGCACCTTGTAAGAGCCTCGGGCATAGTGGCAAGGGGAACAGGTGACATTATTGTGGCCAGAGGGAGCGATGTAATCGACGACATGGCAGCAGAAGAAGAAGGTGGAGTGGTCATGCCAGAAGAGGAGTCGACGATTATTACTGATTCGGCTGGAGGCGAGGGGGCAAGATGGACAAAAATGTCCACTGCCGGTGGGGAAGCGGCAACCGCAGTCAGTGAGGTAGTGCAACAGGAGGAGCAGGAAGAGCCAAGGGAGGTTGGGATTCTTCTGCACTTACCACTTCTTTAAGCCTTTTGGGAGATGAGCCTCCCATATCTTTCTTTGCTTGTTCCTTGGGATCTAGAGACTGTGCAGTCTCCGTTCCTTTCCTTTTTTTGGGACCTGGTGACTGGAGGAGACTTGGAGGTCCCGCCAGTTGACGTGGTGGAAACAACGTCCTCCATGGCACTTGGCTCGCTTTTGAGCCCCTCATACATCAGGACCACCCCTTGTTGTTTCAGATATGCCACCTGCCCATCGACCCACTCCCTGGTGCAAGTGAGAATCGGCTGGGTTATGGTGTCCAGGTTATCGACCTCCTGTTCGTCCCAGTCGATTGATGGTACTGGCAGGTTGGTGACTGCAGGGTACCTTGGGTGCGTAATGGTGGAGTCATCCTCCTCCACCTGGTTTGGTACCGGGAATGGTTGCACCCTTCTTAGGAATAGTACCATCATGCGCATGTAGTGCCTGGTGAGCACCTCTTTGTCATCTTTGTAGTCGGCCCAGAAATCTTCAATGTGGTATTGGTGGACATATGCTGGTCCCAACGCTTTCCTTACGTGGCCATGCGGATCCATCCGTGGGCGAGCGGTGTACCAGTCGAAATGGTAATCCTTGAGCTCCTTCTCAGAGTTGCTGGCACACTAGGAAGTCTGTAATCGGTATAGGCCCTGGCTAAGGGTCATGGGATAGGGGATCCCCGCTACGTGCTTGTTACTGAAGATTGCCTGGATGTGTTGGAGTTGCCGAGAGAGCTCCAATAGGATGATCCTGTCATTTGGGTACCGAGGTAATCTGTTTAGCCTTTCCGTGAAACCTTTGGCCCGAATGTACGTAAACTTTGGGAACTGGATGAACAGAAAAGCATACTCCTTTAGGAGCGCCCTGGCACTATGGGAGACTCTCCTCTCGAAGTCCCCGGTGATTAACCTAATAATGTGGCCGGTGAAGGCATCATTAACCCTGCAGTACTCCTTGAAATTCCGGTATTGGAGTTGCAGGTACTTGTCAAATGGCTTGAGCCTTCGCTTCTACCCCTGATCGGGTGCTACGAACAACCCGCTGTATTGTCTTCAATCTGCAAGGGAGTAGACGAGGTAGGAGGTCATGTAGAATTTGGATCTCTTCTTCACATTGACAAATTGCTCATGGAAACAATTGTTGATGATGCCTCCCTAGTAAAATGAGACCTTGGTTGTAATGTTCTCATTTCCCCGTAGGATCTGCTCAATGTAGTATGTCATCCACTCCTAGAAGTAGGCGGTCGTTGGAAGACCCATGACCCTACTCAACATGGTCACCAAGTCATGGTAGTCCTCGTAGAAATCGCTACAGAAGAGTTCTTGGGGAACCTTCATAGCGCTGCCCCGTTTTTCCTTAAGCAAATGGAGGTTGATTGACTTTTTGCACCCTGATGGATTAGCATCCCACGCCGCTTGGCATTCTTCTAACGTGGGGACCTCCATCTGTTGGAATGTGGGAATGTGGAATATCTTTGTGATTCCTTCTAGAGACATGTCTGCAAGGATGTTTCCCTCCTTATCCACAATCATTTTGGTGTCTGTTTGATAGGCTTCTCGACAAGCCATCACTAGTTCGAGTGCCACCAGAGAGGGAGGGAAGATGGCGGCCTTGGCAATTATGCTTTGACGTATTAACCTGGCGTTCTTCGTTGTTGGGTTGACCTTGACCCTCTGCGTGAATTCATCTATATCTACCTGGCCAATATTAGTATCTGAGATCTCCTTCCAGTCGATTGTGACTTTGGAGTGGAGCGGCTCACCCTGGAATTGATACTTCATTTGATCCTTGTCCTCCTTTCCCCAAGGGGTCCTTCCTGACTTCTTGCCCTTATCCTTCTCGGCGGATGCCCCTGAAGTTCCTACTCAAGATTCCATATATTCTGCAGGAAAGGGCAGTGTCAGTGCAATAAAATATCAAAAGTGTTCATGTTAGTCCATATTTCAAAAATAACATCTAAATAATCAATCAAGTGTATCATAAATCTTATCTCTAAATGTTATCGATCTTCGTTTCAGGGCATTTGGACAATCCGGGCCCGGAGGGCCAGACTTCCCTAGCCAGAATGTTGTCTAGAAGGGAAAATGCAACCGAAAGCTCCCAGAGACCCTCCTTGGCCAAATTTTAATGTTCTGAGAAGCTCATGATGAAGAGGGCCAAAAATTAGCATGTGGGTCGAGGTCAGATTCCAAATTTGGGTTAGCTAGGATCGATCTATGGAGGTTCAGACATTTCAAGCCGGGAAGCTACAAGGAAATGGCAGTTGGTGATGACAGACAGTAGAAGGAAACCCAGAGGTGAAAGCCCAGGGTCCGGGGCCCGGAGGGCCAAAAGGTGTTCGTCAATAAGTCAATTTGTTTCGGAGGCTCGGGCTGACGACACCAAGAAGGTGGGTGGACTTCGTCGTTCAGGACGGCAATCCTCACACGGAAGTCCGGGAGCAAGAGCCTGGCGTTAGACTTGGAATTTGCGAACTTGTCAGCGCCCGGCAGGCTGGAGCCCAGAGGGCGGAGTTCCGAACAGGAATTTCCGTTTGGAGCAGCGGGCGACGACCGAAATCCCAGAACACGAGACCCAGAGAGCAGACGAATGCTCAGAAATTTGGTGATATTCTACGGCGGATGGCGCCTCAGAGCCCAGAGATCGGAAGGGCAGGGTGAAGCTTCTTGATGGCAGCAGTGCGACGGACTTCCAAGAATGGAAGTCCAGGAGCCGGGCCCCGGGGACGCGAAAGCATTGATAAGTTTGCCAAAACTTCGCCGTGGGCAACGGCGGAAAATGGACCAAAGAAACCCGACGCCCGGGGCCCCGAAGGAGAGTCACCGTCGGCAGGGTTTGGTGTTAGCGATAGCGAGGGAGAAGCAGATAATGGCAGAGCGAAAGGCAGGGCCCGAAGCCCGGAAGGCATTAATGACATTGCCGAAAACCGTGTAGCACGAACGATGAAAATCGAGCGGGGAAACCCGCCGTCCGGGGCCTAAAGGTGAAAATGATGCAAAGACTTTCGTCAACAAGGCTGGACGGGGAGATGAAGACGGAGCCCGGAGGGCGGGACGCCGAGGGATGCTCGTCGTCGCCGACGGCGAAACGCAGGCGGAACCATGGAGGCGGAGCTCCGGGGTCCAGCGCCCGAGGGGCCCGCAGGATGTATGGCCAGCTTTAAAGCTTATCAGCGAGATGCATGCCGGGATCTAGCAACTGGGAGGCGAGGAGGAATTGGCAGTTGAATGTTGGTGGAAGGCAAGTGGAAACCCGGAGGCGGAATCCCGACGAACCGGGCCCAGAGAGGACGATTGCCGTCGACATGTTTGGAGTTTTGAGTTTTGACGACAAAAGCGGGTTTCGGGCCCAGGGAAGACGTTTTCCCTATGCGAAGAATAGCCGTGGCAGGGGGATGTCCCAATTTGGCAAGGAGGGTATTCTAAGTGTTTGCTCGATTTTCTGCCATATGGGTTATGAGCGCAATTTAGTGTTCTTCCATTTTATGCCATCCTAACTAATTGTTCATCCATTTAAATCTTTCAAAGTCATGAAAAACACACACGGGAGGGCAAACGGGTCACCTACCTCAAACACGCTAAATGGCGAGATGTGGGATCTACCGGGAATCGACGAAATGATGTTGACGGCGATGATCATGACGTTCGTCGAAGGCGGTGGGCTCCAAATGATTATTTTCTAATTCGCTCCAATTCTGCAAAATGATAATGACTTGGGCGGGTTGGGCATTTTATACCCAAACTACCATGAATGACTGCAATAAATGCCCGTACGACTGCGGCAAAAGTTGGTGAGTTTGAAATTAGGTTGGCGGCGGTAGCGGCGACATCGGGACCCAGCGGCCGGGAAGACGTGGCGTGACGGCCGCCATTTGATTTTCTCCAATTTTAAACGGCGATGACGAGGAGCGGCCCAGGGCCCGGAGGGCGGGGAACCGGCAGACATCCATCGTCAGGGGCAGTGAAACCGTCACGGAATTCTGGGAACAGAACTCTGGGCGGCCGGGCCCGGAAGGTCCCGCGGCAGTCAGTGGGTGAGATTACACCGCTGGCGGCGAACAAGATGGTGGGACCCGGGGGGCGGGTCACCACAGGAGGTTCGCTGTTGCGGACGGAAAAACCAAGATGGAAGTCTGGAAGCAGACTTCCAGGGTCTGAGGCCCGAAGGGGCAGGCGCTGCCCCAAAAATTTTGCAACGAGTTTCATATAGTGGGCGGCAGGGCGGACCCTGAGGTCCGGAAAGACGCTCGGCGAATGCCGCGAAGGGCGGCATTTCCAGAGGGGAAACCCGAAAGGGGAACCTTGGATGCCCGGGCCTGGAGGGGCCTAGAGCCGTTTCATGGCCAAAATGCCAAAGGGATTCCCCGAGGCCCCGGAAGGCAGCAAAAACCAAAAGCGGAGGCATGATCGATCTATGATGGAACTTTGGAGCAACATCAACAATCTGAGACATCAGAAAAAGAGGGGCATGCCAAACGAGGCGACCCCAAAAGGGCCCGATGAGGCGAAAGAAAAGAGGGTCCCCATTCTGAACGGGGCGTGTGTGCTAAGGGCACAATAGATTCTTATTATGATCTTGCATTTTTAGGCTAACGATGTAATTTGTTTGCTTTGATTCATGTAAGTTTGCAGGTTAGGGTTTCTTATCCTATCAAAACAAATCCCTTTGGCTGAAGGTATGAAGAACATTGACTTGTTTGTGTACTTAATCTTTTCTTTTGATTTATCTTATTGCGCTCATTCCAAGGACCTCTTGATGATATCCGAACGAAGGATTTAGATAGATAGGAATGGGGCAACAATCATTATCTTTTGTCTGTTGTGCTTGTTGGACATTCTTGTAAAATAACTTGGTGAATACTTGCTTTGTTAGGTATGCCCTAGCAAGGTTTTTGTATGTCAAGTGTGAACAAGAATAATCCTATCTATTTGTTGAGTCAAAGTCCATCGCACTAGGCACAACGCCATCCTGGTTCTTTATACCTTGATGTATCATACCTACGTGTGTTATCAAACATAAGGTAAGTAGCCCTTTTAAAGTCCCAATCCTTGATAAGCAAATCTATCATCATCATCTCTAATAAAGTCTCAACCAATCATGAGCTTGTTGGATCCTCTTGTCATCATCTCATTTATGCACTAACATCACAGCATGAATGGTTAATCATCATCACCAGTTCATCCATCCTACATCCACAAACTGTCAGCATACCACATATCATTCATATCATACATAATAGGAAACATCGATCATTTCACATACATTGGATTTGCATCATCATCATAATATAGATCTATTAGTCTAAGCATCGACATAAATAATCCATTGCATAATCATAGCATATCACATCATCCATTTCATCCATCTCATACATCATATCATCATTTAAGTTGTTTAGGATAATATAGATTTGTTATTCTAAGCATCTTAAAAAAATCTCATTTGCATCATTATCCATAACCATCCATTTTGAACCTCTTTATCCTAAGGTGGATCCTCAAATTGAATATTTTCACTCGATCTCTTGAGGGGGCAATGTACCAGTGTACTTCTTTCCGCTGGGGCATCCGAAAAATTAAAAAAAAATTGAATTTTGATTGCAGTAAGATTATTCTTTGAACCAACACAACAAGAACATTGCTTCAAAGAGGGGGAAAATGTAGACATGCAAAATTAACATTGTGCATTCACTCAGGTTCATTCGTTAACTAAACTAGATTTCACATTAGGGCCATTCATCAATTAATTAGGTTCACCTTCATCCATTCACTAAGTAAATCAGGACTATTAAATAAATCAAATTGTCTCACATCAACCTTTAATTAAATAAATCAAGCATTCATTTAATCAAATACAAATGCATCTTCCATCCTTGATTTAAATAAATCAAATATTTGAGTCAAATTGGTCAAACATCCTAATCATCATTAAGCTAGTCTAACCATGATCAAATACTAATCCTAACCACTTGCATTCTCTAGATTATGCCACTTGCACGAATAAATCAATTTATTGATTTATTAAATCAGCATTTTCACTCAACATGGCATCTTTGAGGAATATTCTATCAAGTTTGAATTTAAAAGGAAAGTTGAATTGTACATCCAACAAGGCATTTAATAGGTCTTACATGTCTCTTACATGTCCCTTGCACAAGTCAAACTTAGCATTTATATCACAAATTCAAATTTGAAATTTCCCCCTCTTGGGCACATTTCCCAAATCTTGCACATGCATCAACCACTCACAAGATGACAAGTGTCTCCATCTCATTGGCTTGATTCTTTATCCCACATTCATCCATTTGGCCAATCTCTCATCAAGAAAATCTATAAATTAAAGCTTCATCCTTCATCAAATCAACTACAATCTTATGCAAAGTTACTCTCTTCAATTGAGAGCTAATTTTGTCCATTTGCATCCTCATCACCAAGCTTATCAAGGATTGGGAAAGGGCTATTTTCTACAATAGCACCAATCCAATATGAGATATATATGTTTCATGTTTCTTTATAGATGTTTTAGTTAACTTGTGATTGTATTGCATTTTAAAAAGCATGTTGCATTATCTCATATGGATGTTGAAATTTTGCTTTGTTTTAAACTAATATGCTAATGTGTGTTGTTTGTTTTGAGCAAAATGCAGATTTCACCATATACACTTACAATCCTTTTTGATATGTCTAGGTTTTCCATAATTCTAGCACTTTACCTTACTCTTACCAGGGGTTTTTAACTATCCTTTAGACTTACCCTTTCCTTTCTTGTCTGCCTTAGATTCCTTCTCTTTGGGCCGGCCTCTTACAAACAAGGCATCTTTGTAGCTAGTTTTAGACTTCCTCCTCATCTCGTCTGATAGGAGAGTAGGAATGATTTTGCTCATCTTTGGATCTGCACCACTACCACTAATTGCAACAATTAGATTTTCCCAAGAATTTGGTAAAGAGAAAAGAAATAAAATGCATTTATTCTCATCCTCAAGCTTTAGATCTAAAGATGCTAACTAACTAAGAATTAAATTGAAAGCATTTAAATGTTGTGCTATTGAATAACCATCTTTCATTTTCAATGAATATAACTGCCTTTTTCATAAACAACTTATTTGTTAGACTCTTTGTTTGATAAATATCTCCTATTCTTTTCCATAATTTATATGCACTAGTTTCCATTGAAACATTTGAAAGAACAACATCAACACGACATAATCTAATTTTTCCTCTTGCCTTTGTATCTAACTTAGCCCAATATTCATCTAAAATAGTTGTAGGTGTCTTTGTCCCATTATTAACTACTAACCACTGATCTCTTTCTTCAAGAAGATCTTCCATTTTTAATTTCCCCATTTCATAGTTAGAACCATTGAACCTTTCAATATCTAACCTTGAATTCATTGTAAAAAAAAACTTAATTCCAAAAACAACAAATTACTAAAATAATAAAAGCTCCCACTAAGCCAATAAATCCTTTAAACTTTCAGAGAAAGGCATCCCATTACTCTACCCAACCTTAGCTCTGATACCAAATGTTGAAAAATGAGGTGTTTTCTTAGCTTAATACTTTGTAAAACTTTAATATTGATGATCTAAATAAGATTTTTCTTTGTTACATATATTCTTTGTGGGTGATTATCTTGATTAATCCATTTTACTATTGTAGAATGTAGATAGAAGTTGATAGAAGAACTAGACTTGATATTAGAAAGATTACACAAGATGTAACGTGGAGAAAACCCTTTCAGGAAAAAACTCCACGAAGAATTATTCTATTATTTAATCTCTGAAATACAATAGCTCCAATTCTTGCTTGATAATGCTTCTTTTGTCTTCACCAAAACGTCTTCACAACCTACAATAAAATTGATCAATAATTCTCTTCAACTTGCTTGAGATAAATAGACTTTAATCAGATTTGTAAACTCAACATGAGTTACAATTACAATGCTCAAGCCTGTCCATAAAAAGGTACGCCTATCTCTTGCATTATGCTGTGAAGAATAATGCTAAAACATGTGCATCATCCATTTGGGTGTCCCAAATTGAAGTCACAACTCAACCTTCATTCTGTTGATAATTCCAAAGCTCTTTCTCAAAGTTGGCACCCATAAGTAATCCTAATTAACCGACCCTTCATAAAAAACTCAATATGCAAAAGAGGTAAATTCAAGAAAGCATCTTGGGCACCCAAGTTGGCTCCAAGTGATTTCTTGTTAACTGAAACATTTACTCAACACCATTCATGGAAGAATGGTCATCCCCTATTAACTCGAGGTAGTCCCTATTATCTGTCATACAACTCAAGTTATTAGCCATGCATTGCAAGTTAATTGAAGTCAACTAGCATTCAACTAAAACTAACTAAAGACAATTAAACCATAACTAAACTGAACTGAAATAAACTAAACTTATTTTGAACTGAACTTAACTTAACTGAATTGAACTAAACTGATATGAACTGAACTGAACTAAACTTGATGCATGCAAACATCAAACCCTAACTCCTAGGATATTTACATGCATTCAAAAGTGTTATCTCTTACTCCAAATAGTTAACTGAACTTAAGGTTCAAGTGTCACCTTACCATGTGGGTGCCCCATGTGCCCCTATTATTTGTGAACTCACAATGGACGCCCTCATATGCTCCTAACATTTAGAATTAATTACAAATTTTAATAATCATGATTATTTCATCAAATATTAATCTCATTCTAATCTTAGTGTTGTTAAACACATTCCAATAACTTTGGAGATACATGAAATAATTAATGTTTAGGATTTGATATTAAATGGCATCCTATTCCTAATAGTCACATAGCTCATGACCCAATCAATCCACTCCTTACTGAATCCAAAGGATCCTAGGATTTTAGTCAAAAAACCCTATTTATCTCTATCATGCGCCTTATCCATGTCTAACTTTATAAACATGGCCTTTTCCTTCAAAGAGGACATGGGATGAATAGTCTCAGCCACAATAACTATTCCAACCAAAATCTGTCTACTTGCAATGAAGCCCCTTGTTCTTCTAAGATCAACTTATTTAGCCATGGCTATATACATTCAACAATTAGCTTTGTAATGATTTTATACACCACATTACATAAAGAAATTGGTCAAAAATGATCCAGGGAGTCAACACCCTCACATTTTGGGATAAGAGCAAGGAATGTGGGATGCATGGCTTGCAACATTTTCTTATTCCTTAAAGACTCTTGCACAACCTCCAATACATTAGGGTTGATCACTTCCCAAAATTCCTGATAGAACTCTGCCAAGAACCCATCTGGACCAAGAGCCTTCCCTTTTTTAACTGAAACACCAACTCCTCCAACTCCTTCAAAGAGATAGGCTTAAGAAGAGATGCATTCATATCCATAGTCACCAAAGGAGGAATACAAATCAGGATGGAAGTTTCTTCCTCACAAGCAAGCAAAGTATCTTCAAAGAAGAGACCTGAGAAAAAGTGAACCACCTCCATAGAGATATCCAAAGAGGAAGAAAGAATAGAACCCTCAGGAGAGTGAAGAGAAGAAATAATGTCTCCCTATCTTTGGTTCATTAACTTATGAAAGAAAGAAGTATTCCTATCCCCTTCCTGAAGCCAGTCAACATGATCCTTCTATTTCCAAAAAAATTCCCCTCAAAGCTCCCATTCCTCAAGGTCTTTTACCACACTATCCTCTAACCTGCTCAAATCTGCATCAAAACCCTAATCTTGTATATTTCTAGTAATAGAATCCATGTGCTCCAGGGCAACTCTTTTCTTTTGGAACACATTGCCAAACTAATACTTATTCCAATGTTTTAATTTGTACTTCACACATTAGAGCCTCTTTGCGAAGGAGTACATATCCATACCAAAATTTGGTCATCCTTTAGTCCACCATCTAGAAACTAGCTTAAGAAGAATTTCCTTCCTGAGCCACAAAAGTTGAAATCTAAAAATCTGTTTCCTGGAACCATTAGTTAGACAAGCAGAGAATTTAATTGGCCAAAGGTCAAATTCTAAAATTTCAGAGCTTGATAACCACATGTCACCAACCCAAAAAATAGAAACAAGAAACCTGTCTAATCTTTTAGAAATCCCTTCATCCCCAATCCTTGTGTTATTATAGGTAATCATGCCATTCAAATGTTTAATATCCACCATTAAAAGTTGAGCCAAATTTTCCCTAAGAATATATTAGAGGAGAGATCCAAATGAGGCACCCTCCTTT
This sequence comes from Sequoia sempervirens, assembly GCA_007258455.2. Classification (NCBI taxonomy): domain Eukaryota; kingdom Viridiplantae; phylum Streptophyta; class Pinopsida; order Cupressales; family Cupressaceae; genus Sequoia; species Sequoia sempervirens. Next base: position 33,560,182 of record VDFB02072274.1, read on the forward strand.
TCTCCTTGAGAGAGGAAATTACATTGAAGTCACCTGCCATAATCTAGGGAAGAAAGGGATTCAACGATCTCAAAAAATTGATATGAGACCACAAGAGAATCTTACTAAGAACATATACCAGAGCATAAATATTAGAAAGGAAGACTCTCTCCCCAGTCTCCAAACTAATTGCAACAAGAAAAATGGAGAATCTGCTAGAGAACCACAAAAAAGGAGAGATTCACTAAGGATCCTAGAAGCAAGAAAGACCTCTAGATCTCTCCTGCACACCCACACACTAACATAAACCTCTATTCCAAATCTTAGATGCACTCTGCAACATACTATCCACAAATAACTTTTCCTCTAGATAAATACCAAATCCGAAGAATGAAAGTCAACCAAGTCCCAAATAGCCTTTTTTCTAGGGCTATTATTCATACCCCTCACATTCCATGATAGTGCAATCATCATGAAGGGTGAGAGAAGTGAGTGTCCAATGTATTCACTGACCTAGATTCAACCAATGTTTCACTAGCCAACTTAACTTTCTCTTGATCCTTTTTCCTACCCAACTTCTAGGCCTTATCAGGAGCACTCTTTTTTCAAAGGCTTTTGTTGCACAACAAAAATAGGGGAAGAAATTGAAGCTTTACTCTTTCCAAGATCTCTAGAACCTGAACCTCTAGTAGGGAAAGTACCAATAGCAATAGAGACCAAAGAGGTACCAGCCAACACATAAGGGTCCCCAAGCCCAACTTCAGGGGAGGGAACCAAAGAATCCTTCACTTCCCTAGGATCCTCCATAGCGCCAAGAACCGAAGACATGATAGTCATAGGCTTAGGATTATGAGAAATAACATGGGGAGCATCCACATGCATGTCAAGTGATATCCTCTCCTCATGAACTAAGGCATCCAATACATCAAACCTGTTAAACGACCCGTCCTCATGGTGATCCCAAAAAGTCCTCATTTGACCTTGACCTTTGTTTCAAAGCCTAACAAGCACAAACCCATCTTTATCTGTAGTCACCCATAGCATGGGCCCTTTTCCCTTTTCAGATCCTAGATTTAATGGAGCCATCTCGTTACTTGAGTTTCCCACACTAGAAGCATGTGAACACCTCCTTTGAAGATGACCATACTCAGCATAAATGGCATCTAAATGGAAAAGTCTCATAAGCTAACAGGTGAGTCCAAGAACTAGACCCCACTGTCAAATCAATAGATTTAGACAAAGGATGACTCAAATAAATCTCCACACAAACACATGCATAGGAGAAGATCCTCTTCTTTAGGGTCTACTAAGAGGGGCCAATCAGTTTTCCTAGCGACATGGCAATAGACTGCAAATTATCTCTCCAACATTCAAGCGGTAGCCAAGGAAGGAAAAACCAAACCAGGACCTTGGATAGCAATTATTTTACCAAATTAAAACATGCATTCCATGGTTTAATGAACACTCCAACCTAATTATAAAAGCACGGGCCACCCTTAAAAGCCTTATTTCGATCATAAATGTATGAAAAGTCCACCAAGAAGAAATTATTCGCAACTAATAGAACCTCAAAATCCCCCCTCTGGGTTCCATGTCCTCTGAATCCAAGGGTCGAGGAAAGGAAGAGAGACCCTCATCCACAAAAAAATGCAAATCAACCTACATTCTTGCTATAATATTTGAGATCCTCGATAAAAACTTCCTTTTGAATCACCACCATTGGATGTATTTGCGCCCTTTCCAAACACACATTAATCTTTTGTAATTTAAACACACCACTCCTAGATATGCCAACACTAGGAAAGGATGGAGTGGGGATCCCATCACCTACCTCCTCCATAGCATCAACCCTTGCCATCACATCCATTCGAATCCACAAATGACTCCAAGACCACAGCTGGTCCTAATGAAAGCCACACCCCTGTGAAACCAAGGGCGATGCCCAAATAGAGGGAATAGGCACACCACCCAGTAGGTAAAGGAACAACCAATGCCTCCAAAAACAAGGGAATTCACTATAGAAAAAAGCAAAGAAAAAGTTTTGGACATAAAATAAAACTCCCTCCAAGAACACAAACATAAACCACCCTATGCACAACATGAACCAATGAATGCAACTAAACCAGAAGCCAATGCATGCATCCAACCCCTTCGGCATGCAACCATGGCCACAAAGGCCATGACCTCACACACAGAAAAGAAGAACATACACCATCCTTCATTTTTTCTAATAAATTTTTCGTGTCTAACAATAAATATCTACTTATTTTATAATATTATTTTGAATATATTTATTTATTTTAAAACTACAAATATTACTTATTAGATTTATAATTTTGTAGTATTAGTTAAAGGAGAATAAGAATGAAATTTAAGGTTAAGGAAAATTTTAATATATATTTTATATATTTAGATTATTTATATTTAAATTTAATTTAAGAGATTTTTAAATGATTAAATTGTAGTTTCTTTAATATTTTTAAATATATTTGACTAATATTTAGATTGATTAATATTATTTAATATATGAATTAATGGTCTGAGGTTTATGTTGATCTTTTTGTAAATATTCAATGTAGTTACTGAGGTATTTCTACTTATTAGTTGGTGTTGTTAATTTATATTTGACTTTGACTTCAATTTTAATTTTAACTTAAATTCAATAATTTTTAAGAAGCTTATAATTTTAGAATATTTTCATTGTTTTGAAAACATAATAGTTTAAAATGTAGAATATTTTATTTATTTTATAATATTATTTTGAATAGATATTTTTATTTTAAAACTACAAATATTACTTATATATTTATAATTTTTTATTATTAGTTTTTTAATAATAAAAGGGGTAAAAAAATTATTGAAATCAAAAAAATAATAATACATAGGGATCACAGAACCTGAAAGCTCCCAAGAAAGAAATCACTAGAACATCCAACCAAGATAAAAGCCACCATCCAAATAGCCACAAACACCTTATCCCTCCATATCATCAACAATTACCCTCTCTAATTTATGAAAATAATCAAGGGATAACTGTCCCCACCCCTCAACCTTCTAATCATTCACATGCTCTAAAGCCCACTTATCCAAATGGTCAGCAACCCTATTCCATTCACGTAAAATGTGGCAAAAAGACACCACTTCCAACATATAGCACATCTACAAAATATGTTGATCCACCAAAGCAAGTTGCCAATTAACCTCAACCACCTTTTTCTCATGCAACAAATTAACAATAATATATGAGTCAGATTCACAGATAATCCTATGCCAACCCAAAGAACAATGACACTCAATAGCCTAGATAATTGCTAACCCCTCTATAAAGTTGTTATAATGTTTCCCTTTATGAATGGAGAAAAAGAAAATAACCAAGCTAGAACAATCTCTTCCAACTCCACCAATCCTAGCAAGCCCAAGATTACCCCTAGAGGAACTATCTGTATTGATCTTCAAAATATCCGTTAGAGGAGCAAACCATCTTCTGACCCTTTGAACCTTCTTTTTAGCCTATGTACGTCTTCTGAAACAAGCAGAGACAGATGTCAACCCCTGTAATCCCAATCTATTCACAATATCATCATCACTTCTTTCCAAAGGATAAGCCATCTCACATTTGGCTTCCACTGTCTCTTGGATCATACCAACAACTCTATGCCAAACCTATTGAACCATCAACCCATCCCAACAAAAAATCCTATGATTCCTTTCCAACAAAATTTTCCGAAGGATGAAAGTAGGACCAATGCACCACACAATCTAGAGGAAAGAGGCCTAGGTAGGAGATCTTCCATGACTAATCCAGAACTCAACAAGGGAAGAAGCATGAACACATAAATGATTTCAAATGCCCCACCATAAATTCCAAAGCAACATGGAATAAGAACAATGGAAAAAAATATGGGAAGAATACTCCTCACTATAGTCACATAGAACACAAATAGAGGGACCCTAGAACCCCACTTCTAAAGATTATTCCAAGTCAAACATCTATTCGAAGCCAGAGTCCACACAAAACAATTACACTTTGGTCATGAAAAATTGTTCCACATATTTCCATCAAGTGATCTTCACCCCACCAAACTTGAGAGATAATAACACCTGACACCCATTAGCCATAGTCAAAACACCCTTCAAATCCAAGCTCCAAGCTAGAATATCCTTATCCCTAAGGGAGCTGCATTGTCTACCAACCATAATATTTTGAAGCTGAGCACAATCCTCCAACCTCACAATAGGCCAATCACAAGGATTGGCCACCTAGCCACCTCCATCTTCCCACATGGATAAGAATTCTTAAAATCAATCATCCTTGACCAACTAGCCTCTAAGAAGTGTTGGAAAAGATTCAACAAATTAGGATAGTAGTACAAAATGGGGGGAAAACCATCCCAAGAATTAGACCAAAAGAGAGCCTCATTCCCATTATTACATGTCTAGAACAAGCCCTCCTTGATCAGTGCAACCCCTTTCTTAAGCATTCCCAGAATAACACAACCTTTCCCCACTAGAGGATACTTGGGAATCTCCTCCTTCAAAACCCCCGAAAGGTACTTATGAGATAAAATCTTGGACCAAATATGATCCTACTCCACACACCACCTCTAGTAAATCTTTGAATCCAATGGTAACCCGGACCAAGTCGACTGCCACAATCCAAGACCCCCACATTGCTTCGGGCTACACACAATATCCCACTTCACCAGGCTCCATTTAGAAGAGGACAAGCTTCCCACCCATAAGAATTGTCTAGCCAAAGAATCCAAATCCTTCAAAAACCCAACCAAAGCAACCTATAGCATGCATCTATAAATAGGAAAAGCATGCACCATAGATTTAAGTAGCTAAATGTGGCCTAAAAAGGACAACCATCTATGAGTCCAATGATTAACCTTCGCACAAAACTTGTCCATAATATTCTGCCATGACTGCCTAGGAATGCTACCAAAAGCGGTAGGAATTCCAATATAAGTTAAAGGGAGAGAACAAATATAAAACCCCAATATATGAGAAATACTTTACTAAATAAGCCATAGAGTATTGAAGAAGAAAATGGAGGATTTATCTTCATTAATCCTTTGACTAGAAGAAACAAGATAGATATCCAAATCCCTACACAAATTCATAGCTTCTTTGATCTTAGCCATACCCATCAAAGCAGTATCATCCAAAAATTGTAGGTGAGATTGAGGAGACAAACCATTTCCCCACACCCATCCCTAAATAAGATCCAACTCCACATTATGTTTCACCACTCTCCCTAGACTTTGAACAAGAAGAACAAATAAATATTGAGAGAGAGGATCCCCTTGTTGAAGGCCTCTAGAAGCACTGAAAAGAGAAGAAGGATCACCATTTATCAACACTAAGAATGAA